>BPVZ01000005.1:2929497-2947996 GCA_020521535.1 Rubroshorea leprosula
ATTTTTTATATAAATTATTAAATTTTTATTTAAAATTTATATCTAAAAAGTTAAAAAATTAAATTAAGTCTATTAAAAATAAATGAAATGTCTAAATTATTTAAGTACTATTAATAATTTTGATTGAGAAAGTACAGTGCAATCTAAAATATGTTAAATTATATTATATTAATCATTAAATAAATAATTGAATTTTCTAATATTAAGATTCTTTTATATTTAACAATTTTTATTTTACAACATAATACAATTTAAATTATAAAATATTATCATTCAATATACATACATCAAGATGTTAATTTGGGATTATTTTTGATAATGTTTCAACTGACTTACTGCCACATCTCCTTAGAGGTGAAGCTTGGCTTGCATTGTTAGTTATCTCTCAGACAGCATCCGCATTTTCTGTTGTGTCTTATTGGTGGCCACTGCAGCTCAACAGAGTTGTCAGTAAATTACACTCTGATTAGTAATCGAAACTTGTTAAAAAATAAGGTATTAACTTCAAATTTTTAACTTTTAACTTCTAATTCTTAACCATTAAACTGTAAAAAAAAAAAGTTATCTCTCAAACCAAAAGATAAATTGGACACAACAAGCAAAATGAAGTGCAGGGTAAGAAAAAGATAAAAATACTAATTATTAACACATAATTCGACGCTCCTTCCTCTTCGATGCCTTCTTCTCAACGCTACCCAACACAAAAGTGAACCGTATATTCAACCCCAAGATTGATCAATCCAGTCCACAATGCAGTCTCCATTCTCTTCACCGGCAATCCCACCAGATGCAGATCTCAATTCTTCTCACCTCCCTCTTGTTTCTCTCCGTCTCTTTCCCCTTCTCCCCCGCTCGAGGTACTCGAGTTCAGATCAAATATCGGCTGTCTACACTGTCTTCTCTAAGCAGTTGGGTTTTAATTGGTCTTTCTCTCTTTCTTTTTTTTTTTTTTTTGTTTTTTCCAGGTTTCGAGCCATCTCCAGTGCCGGTATATTTTGACGGATCGCCGGTGGGAGGATTTCCTGCTTTAGAGCCAGATTCTAGTGGGAGTGGCGATGGACTTTCTCCGTTGTCACCGGCATTTGTGGAATCTCCCCCTCCAGAGATGGTAACGCCGGTGGGGAATGAAGGAGCGGAGGACGTAGCTCCGGCGCCAAAGGAAGATGGGAGTCAGAGCTTCGGCGAGATCCCGCCGAGTATTCCGGAGCCGGAATACGCGGGAGAGGGGATGGTGAGGTGGTGCGCTGTGAGAGAGAAGTATGAGGACTGTCAGTTGCTCGTCAGTATTTTGGGCCAATCCGATGGTTACACGTGGAAGTGGTATTTCCAATATATTTATTTATTTATCCATATTCTATTTTATTTATTATTTAGAAAAAAAAAAATCGTTGTCATATTTCTTAAAAAGTAAAAAGCTAACTATTTCCAACCCAAAATCTTTAATGGGAAATCGTCATACTCTACTAATATACAAGTTTTTCTAATCTTTCGATTTACCTTAAGGGCTTAAGAGTATATGTTGAAAGCTTTTAAAAAATAAAAAGTAATATTTAATTTATTAATTATTTAATTAAATGTGTTTATGTCACATTAATTTTAAAATTAATGTTTTTTTTTATTTTTTTTAATAAATTTATTGTAAAAAAATGTTTTTAATATGTCTCCTAATAGTAAAGGTTAAAAAAAAAAATTTTTTTAAAGGATAATAAAAAAGTGGCCATAGTTGAGAAGAAATATGTTTATTTGAGGAGATTAGTCACAAAAAAAAAGTCAATTTGAACCATTACAGTCTTAAAAATGAGGGAAAAGGGAAAATTAAATCACATTTTATAATTATGGTTGTTGGAATTGTTATTGTTTTTAAAATTAGTAGCTACGCAATGCTCTTCTTTTATTAGTACTATTAAATATTATAATATTTTAGTGAAACTATTTTTATGGTAAAAATTTCACCTATGTTTGCATTTTTAAATATGAATGTTTTTCTTTATTAGTTGTATGCTTCTATTTAGTGTGAAAAAAGAGACCGTTGAAGAATGTCTACACTCAATCAAGGAAGGAAAAGCAGACATAACGAACTTGGAGGCAGGGATGGCTTACACTGCCTTCATTAACCACTCAATGAAAGCCATTGCCAATGAAGTACACTGCGACCGTGCCCACAGCTACGAAGCCGTCGCAGTTGTTAGCAGAAAAGCCTGCATGGACAAGAATGAAATCAGCATACTGGATTTCAAGGGACGCAAATCTTGCCACGGCGGCTACTCCACTGCCGCTGGATGGAACTATCCCATTAACCATGTAAAACAAGAGTCATATAATTCATCAAAAGGGATGAATGAACGAGAAATTGCTACTAGCTTTTTCTCTGAGGTGTGTGCACCTTCCGAGTTTGCTGGAGCAGGGGTGTGTAGTGGTTGTAGCAATGAGAATGGTTCCTGCCATCCAAGCAGCTTGTACTTGGGAGATTCAGGAGCATTTCGTTGCCTTGTGGAGGAATTGGGGGATATTGCATTTGTAAGGGGAGATACTGCTCTGCTGTATTCCATGGAGGGGACTCATAATCAGTCTTGGTCCACCAAGTCAGTCAGGGACTTCATGTAAGTTTTGATTCTGTGCTTGTTTTTCGAAGTAATGTGGATTGTGATTTCCTTTCATGCCCTGTTTTTTCACATCAAAAGGGTTGAGTAATTTAGATGAAATCGTTCATTTAGCTGTTGAAAATGTAGGTACCTATGTCCACAAGGGGGTTGCAGAGAAATCAATGGCTACCCTGGATCTTGCTCGTAAGTCTTTTCATCTTTAAGACCATTTCTGTTTTGTATAAAAAAGTCTCTATGAACACCTTCATCTTCTAACAAAATTCCAAATGGCTTGGATTATAATTTTCAGATTTGGAGCTGTTCCTGCAGATGTGATAATGGCCAGCAATTCCGTCCCAAAGAAAAAGAAATTGCTGGTTTTGAAGACACTAACAAATGTCACCTTGATTGACGCTCTCATCGCAGGAAGGAATGGTGCTACTAATTACCTTCTTAGTCCAAGGTAATATAGTAGTCTATGTAGGATTCTGAGTTTCCACAGATTTTCATTCCTCTTCCTTGGAACCATGACTATATATTCAAGCTTTTTTGCAGTACTCAAGAACTAGCTGTAGTCAAGAAGCTCACAAGGTCTTACCTTGGAAAATCAGCATTAATATCAAAAAGCTTGCAAGAATTTAGTAATCCGGGTAATGAAGCCGTCCGGTCTACAGTAAACTCAGTTACAGGTTAATATTTGCAGATACCTTCTCAGAGATTACCATTAATTCTAAATATTTCTCTCAGCTTTGTTAACTTGCAATATAATTTTTCTGGATGTAGCATCTCAGCCATCTTCATGCCATCAGAATTCACCGGTTATCACATTGTTCTCGGTGTTACTAGTACTCGTGGTACAATTCAATTGATTCTGATGCTATACACTCCATTGAGCTGAAGCTTGGAATCTTTATTGTTGCTTTCTGCTGCCAAGAAGGTAAACATAAAGCCTGCAATGGGATTAACAATGGAACTCTTGAATAGCCGAACTCCGCTTAGAGTATTTTTTGGTCAATAAACTTTCTAAAATCAATGCCAATGGTATAACCTCACTTAGACATTACCTTTTTTTTCTTTTTTGCCATCATTACCTATTAGTACAAAATCATTCAGATACAATTTTTATTTTTATAATTTTGTGTACAATTGTTGAAGTCTGTGATTTACCTTTTCTACTTGCTATCACTAACAAATCAATATGTGTAATAAAAATTATTATAACTGAATTATTATTGGCATTAGTACTCTGCGTCTTAATTTTTATTTCGAAAGTAATTCTTGATGATAAATACTCACAACTTGATGTATTAATTTTTTTCATCAATTGAGAAATGTAGATTTTGTAATTGACCTAATTATCTTTATGGAATTAAGCCATTAAAGGATGAATAAGAACTACAAAGAATCCTCAATCAATCAAAAAATACAACAAAGAAACCCACTGTTTAAGAGATAATTACTACAAATCCCTCTAATTTATCTAATTATATTGAAATAAGAATCAATTCTAGCTAATTTCTCTATTTATTATCCAACAAAAACGGTTTCTATAAAGCCATGGCAGAGCTTGCATTTTTCATCTTAAAAACAGAGTACCAGCATATGGTACTTGTCATTCCCCTGTTTCCACTGTCAGGATAAGCAGCTGTGCGTTTGACTCTTCTGTTAGCTTTCTCGGCCCTTACTTTCTTTGCCGTGAACAGCTACCGTTCCGCATTCATCTACTCCGACTGTCTTCCCCACTCTGCCGTTGCCAAGGACGGCTCATATATCTTAGCCGATTACCCTGAAGCATGCAAGAACCAGATGCAGGGGCAATTTCAACGGCGCTCTTTGTGCTGATCCCAGCCAAGAACACTTTTGTGTTTGCTTATAAAAAATATAAGCCTAAAATAAAAATATAAATAAAAGTTTATTATTAAATAGATTTGTTCTCTCTTATGTTTTGCCCTGACGTTGAAGATGGCTAGTGCTTTGGATCACAAAATCTAAGGTTTATTAAGTCACAGAGTGTTATAAGGAGAAATACAACTATTTCATAATAATTTGAGGTTCTGCTTTTAGGCATACTACACACATGAAAGCTTCTAGCAATTGATTACGGGTAGTTTCATTACATGGAATTTTACAGTTGAAATGGATGGAAATTCTTCTCAGATTCAAGGCGCAATCGATCTGGGAATGATGACGTCTCCGATGTTGTTGTGCCATGGATCAGCCAAGTGAGCTGCTAAATTCTCCAGTGGCCCAGTGCCAGGGTATGCTGATTGCTGCACACAGATCCCCACAAATGCCAACAATGCAAGTCGACCTGTATATATATGTACATATGCGTAACAAAGTAGTTATGGAATTTTGATTTGAGGGGAAAATAAACAGAGAATTTCAGTGAGAGGGCTCACCATTTTTGATTTCTTTGACCTTGTATTCCTCGAACTTTTTGGGGTCCTTAGAGTATCCCAAGGGATCGAAAGCGCCGCCAGGGTACTTCTTCCTCTCCGTGTCTTTTTCCATGCTGCGTTGGTGCTCGACGAAGGATATGGCGAGGAACTCGATCACCAGAATGGTAGGGAGGTTGCCCCATGGAACAGGTTGGCCCAAATAGGTGGCTTGGCCACCGGGAATCGCCGCCCATTCTTGAGCCTTCACCCAGTTCCCCAACCCCAAGGCCTCTGGAATAAGAATCCCAGGCTACAAAATCCAGAGAGACAGAAAAAATTGACCAAATTGAGATAAAATGATAAATTCGACAAAAATAAGAATCATGTTTCAGGATTTCAGAACTTACGACAGCAAGCATAGCCCATCTGCAATGAATCAACTCAGATTCCTTGTACCTCTCAAGATTTTCTGGAACCTCCCCAAGCCGAAGTGGGTCAAATCCAAAGTCCCTATATAGAAGAACATAAGTTGGAAACAGGGTGAAAAAGAAAAAGAAACTCCAAAAAAAGACCAAAAGAAGTACGATTGTTAAATTACCCCGGTGCAGAACCGTCGAGATATGGTGGCCGTGGCTGGCCAGGCATCCAGTCAGCAGACATGGTGAAGCGAGCTGCATTGGCGTTGACACAAGGAAGAGGAACTCCGGTGACGAACTTGGATTTTGAGGAGGAGAGAACAGAGGGAAATGCAGCGGCGATGCCGCAGCTCATCAATCTATTGGCGGCCATGGGTGGAGTTGGGTGCTCGGATTAGTAAAACCGGAGGGGGAGGAATAGAGAGGTGGATATGTAGCTCAAGAGCAGCAGAATGTGTACTTGAATTGTATGGGGGAGTGAGATATGGGTGAATCTGAATATGGATTTTTATTGGCTAAGGATACTTGCATGTGCTTTATTATTGGGCCACCTGGAAATGATCAATCCAATTGGTGCTTACGTGGCAGAGCTAGTTGGATATGTTATTTGGACGATCGTGTGGCGAAGGATAAGAGTTTGCCAGAAGTAAAATCATCTGCTGCTAATGGATGATGAAACCAAATTGTTAGCTCTTGTGGTTTTTTTTTTTTTTTTAAATGAAAAATAATTATTTTTTATTTTTTATATTTTATCTCATCTCACTTGTATATTATATAATTCGAACAGATCTTTTACTTTTAATAAAAAAAATAATCATTAAATTATTTAAATTATTAACCACTCATAGAGTTTTTTATAACTCCATTTCAAACATAACCTCGCCGAATTACCAAAGTTATTTTATTCAAATTTTCTTTTATTGCTTTCCCTCAAAAATCATTTAACATGTGATTGATTTTACTGATTTTACTAGTTAAAATGTTTTAAAACATTTAATTATAATCTGCTTTTAAATTGATATCAGTTATTGTATAAGGTATTAACTTTTAAAATAATTAAATTAAATAAAAATCTAATCTTATTTTGAAAGATTTTCTAACATTTTAGTACGGTGAAGCTAAAATCTTAATTTAATTAGATAAAATAATTTATTTTTCTTTAACCCAAAAAGAACCCATTTCTTATCTCTAACTAAACATTAGCTCAGTGTTTGCATTACAATTAAAGAGATGCTTTTAAGGTAGTATATCATTTAAGGTTAATACGAAAAAGTCAATTATTTAAATAATTTAGTAATAATTTTATTTATTTATTATAATTATAAACAACTCTAAATTTAAGTCTTAAGTATTAGATAACAGAGTTTTTTTTTTTGTGTAATTTAAAATAAATTAAACATGGAAAAAATAAATAAATAACGTTGGGTTGACCCAGCCCAATTATCCGTTTGAGGAGTTGGGTTTTTTCGGTTGACGCTTAACGCACTTAGTCAATAAAGACACCAATAGTAGCTCCGTATTACACATCCCAGCCCAATTATTAAAATCACACTAATCACGTGTTTCGGCAGTAATTAAACCGTAATTACTCCCGGTAAAAGTCAGATCTACAGTACAGTCGCGTTAAAATTACGACGGTACCCACCGACTTGTCCACTCGAAATGAGTCGTGTCAATAACTGATTGGTTAAAATTTTTTTGACTAAGGTCCAGAGATTCTTAATGCCAATTGTCTTATTCCACGCCTTTGCACTCTTTGAGCGCCGCCGCACTGGAACAGCCCCTTTGTTTTTTTGGTTAATGGAAAACACGTTTAGCCTCTCCTCTTCTCATCAGTCTGCACCGGAGCCACAAACTCCGAGTGGAAGAGAAACAGACATCAAAGCAGCAGAAGAACGAGAAAACCAACTGCAATGTTTCGTGGTGCTCACTTTTTTTCTTGAAGTCGCACCGAATAACCTATAATCGGAAGAAGGTTGCGGAAGACGCCGCCAATGACTATCACCGTGGCGGTGGCGGCGGTGGTGACAGCTTCGGTTCCTGTCCGCGCACCATGCGCTAAGCGAGTAGTGGCCGACATGGTTCCGAACTGGGGGAAAAAACCAAGGCAAAAACAGCAGAAAGTGCGGGTTCTAGGCGATTTTAGTCATTTTGGGGATGCGGTGCGCAAGGACGTGGAGTTCTTGAAGAAGGGGATCAGGAGAGGGATGGAGTGGGCGAACGTGGCGTTCCGTATCCCTCAGGTCACTAAAGCAGTAGATGACCTCGTTTGGCTTCGAAATCTCGAGGATCCTAACTTCTCCATGGACTCCGAGCCTCCATCATGGCCCCAGCCGTACTATCCAGGTTAGTAGTCTTCTTGCCTCCATTCCAGAATATGGAGAGAATTTTGGTTGTTTACTGTAAACTCGGCGTAATTGATATGCATCTTTTAACAGAACTCTCTAGTTTGGATTTGCTCATGGCTGATCTCAAGGCCTTGGAGGCTTATGCTGTTTATTTCTACTATTTATCAAAGAAATGGTCGAAGCCACTTCCTGAAAGCTATGACCCTCAAGCGGTTGCTGATTACTTCAGTTGCAGGCCTCATGTGGTGGCTCTTCGACTTCTTGAGGTAATTACAAAATTGAGATGGTCTGTCATTTCTGAATTCATTCCTGTTATCTCCTTACAATCTCTGAATGGACTTTGTTCTAATAGAGTCAATGTGCTCTCTGATGGTACTTATCTTTCTCAATAAACCTCTTTTGATTCCCAATTCTTAGTCTCTATTATATAAAAATTAATTATCTGCATTCACTAATCCTGGTTGGGCTTAAAATATTCTAATGTGGTAGGTCTTCTTGTCCTTCACCTTTGCTGCAATCAGAATTCGGATATCAAGTTCAGATAAGGGTGTTGATGGGAACATTTCACAGTACAACTTTGGAATGGTGCTAAAAGAAACAGTGCTGAAGCTTGGTCCCACTTTTATCAAAGGTGAGAAATGTGGTCTAATTTAAGTCTGAATTTCAAGCATCTGGGAGACCAAGTTCTTATTCTCCTATTTATTATGATCTTCTTATTCCTTTGTCATTCTTGTTATCCACTCTTTAAATTGTATGCTAGGAATGTTTCTTTTTCTCCTGCAGTAACAAGATCATCAATATCCTAGTTACATGCTTTGCTTGCTGATGCAGTTGGCCAGTCCCTTTCAACAAGGCCAGATATCATTGGTGCTGAAATTTCAAAGGTTAGATGAAAGTGGATATTCCTTCTTTTCAGCTTATTCATGATGCCAGTTTTTGCTTCATGGAGATTACTATGTTAGTGTTCTCTTTTATTTTTATATTGTTTATCAAAAGGGGCAAGTTCTCTATTATCCCTGTTATTATTTTGTATGATACATATGGCTAACACTTCCCAATATCTGCCATTCTATCAGCTGGGTATACGTCACGTATATCAGATTTATGAACCTTTGGACAGATTTCTATCTTTTTATATATTTTGGGTGCCTGGATCATGCAGAATCATTTTCTCTTTATTCTCATGTTCTGGTTATGATTCCAGGCATTGTCTGAGTTACATGATCAGATTCCTCCCTTCCCCAGGACTTTAGCTATGAAAATTGTTGAAGAAGAGTTAGGTTCTCCTGTCGAATCATTTTTTAGCCATATCTCTCAGGAACCTGTAGCTGCTGCATCATTTGGTCAGGTGGGCATTAACCTTAAATATTCTTTGTCACACAATAATTTGTCTTTTTACATGTACCTGACATGCCAGACACACTAATTTTGATGTTCTTATTCGCACCCATTAGGTCTACCAAGGAAGAACTCTTGATGGTTCTAATGTTGCCATCAAAGTTCAACGTCCTGATTTGCATCACGTGGTTGTACGAGATATCTATATTATACGCCTTGGGGTTCGTATTGACATTTTTAGCAGAGTTCCTCCATGTGTTAAGCATATAATTCTTAAATGATTAGTAATTGACTATTTCCAGCTAGGGCTGCTGCAAAAGATAGCCAAGAGAAAAAGTGACCTTCGTCTATATGCTGATGAGCTTGGGAAGGGTTTTGTTGGGGAACTGGATTACACATTAGAGGCTTCCAATGCTTCTGAGTTTCTGGTATTCAAAGCATTCTCCACTTAAATATTTTGTGTCCTTAATCCTAAGGAAATAACAGAAGGCTAAATAATAACTTCAACTGAAATTTATCCATTTTGCCATATTTTCTTTTTTCTTATTGTTTGTTGGTTTTCTACAGGAAACCCATTCTCGCTTTACTTTCATGCATGTTCCAAAGGTATTTCACCATTTAACTCGAAAGAGAGTTTTGACCATGGAGTGGGTGGTTGGTGACAGTCCAACTACTTTACTCTCACTAACTACTGGTAATTCCATTGATCATGGCCATATGAATTCTGAGAGACAAATATTTGAAGCAAAAAGGCGTCTTCTTGATCTGGTGAGTGGCAACTACTTTGCAGTCATAGATAATTTAATTTAACCATCCTCAGGAGGCCATATCAGAGGGTTTTTTATTAGCATTTTTTGGCCAAAAAAAAAAAAGAATGGTGGGAACAACTTTTTCAAACCTTTGATTCTTTGATGGTGTGCTGGCCATATTTTACATGCTGTTGACTGTTACATCTTGTACTTTAATCATTTAGGTTAACAAAGGAGTGGAGGCATCGCTTGTTCAGCTCCTTGAAACAGGCTTGCTACATGCTGATCCACATCCTGGAAACTTGCGCTACACAGTGTCAGGACAAATAGGGTAGTTTAGCCATGCCTTCACCTGCATAAGATAAAACCCTGTTTTTTTTTTTTTTGCTTTGGTAACTAAAATGATCAATTATTGTTCGGTTACTCTTTTCCAGGTTTTTGGACTTTGGTTTGCTCTGTCGGATGGAGAGGAGGCATAAGTTTGCTATGCTTGCTTCCATTGTGCATATAGTAAATGGTGATTGGCAATCCCTTGTTAAAGCTTTGACTGAAATGGATGTTGTAAGGCCAGGAACCAATATCCGGCGTGTTACCATGGTATGCTTTTGCATATCAATGGATTTATTTTATCAACATTTTTGTTTGACATGGAGTTTCTGTAAAGCACCAAGGCATTGTGCTTTCTGTTAGATATTTTAAAGTGAAGTTCATATAGCTTTTAGACGCCAGTCACTGGTTCTGACAGCTGAGTTGTGAAAATGGTTCAGGATCTAGAAGATGCCCTGGGTGAGGTAGAATTTAAAGATGGGATTCCTGATGTGAAGTTCAGTAGGGTGAGTTGCACATCTTTGCTTTTTTTGCTTTTTGGGTTATAGTTACTGAATTTGTTTTGTTTTTTAATGTCTTATTCTACATGGTCCTTCAATACAATTGTAATTTGCAGTAGCTTTGTTTGTTCTCAAGTGTCTGAAATAATAACCCAAAACTCCATTCACCATTTGGTCTCTCATTGTCAACTTAAAAGCCAAAATCATCATGGATGAGTGAACTAATATATCAGTTATTGTAGCCTTTATAATCTGTTTTAAACTTCAAGTTCCGTACACTTCATTGTAGCTTTATAAGACTCATTTGGTAATGCAATTGCAAATAGAAATAAAAACTTTGACAATGACATTGATTTGCCTTATTCTTGTTTATTATCCTCTTGTCAGTGCCCACTAGAAGGGACAAAAATCAATTTTTCTGCAATGTATATGTAAATGACTAATACTTGTACTAACATTGTTAGGTTCTGGGTAAAATATGGTCTGTAGCCCTCAAGTATCATTTCCGCATGCCACCCTATTACACCCTTGTCCTCCGTTCTCTTGCTTCCTTGGAAGGTTAGTCACTACATGCCAGAATTTTTTTAATTGAATTTTAATAGGAGCTATATTGCCTATGGTACTTTTTTGTTCATCCATAATGATAAACCTCAAATTTCTACACATTGTCACTTTAAGACCTTTGCCAATGCTACAAGGAACCAGAGGTTTGAAGTTTCAACTAATTGAGAAGCACCTGATAAATCTTTTTAATAATGTTGATCTTCATTGTGTTTCTATTCCTAGTTTGTAACTCTATACTTACTTTAATTTACCAATCATTTTCCATCAATGCTCTTTCAGGTTTGGCTTTAGCTGCAGACCAAAATTTTAAGACATTTGAGGCTGCATATCCTTATGTTGTCCAGAAACTTCTCACTGAAAATTCAGCTGAAACGAGGAAAATTTTACATTCGGTATTTGAGGGCTCCACACTTTTTTTTTTTTTTTTAAGTGTTAACATTGGGGTCCATGATGATATAGCCTAGTTTATCTTATTTTTGGCTTTTTAGGTGATTTTTAGCAGAAGGAAGGAATTTCGTTGGGAGAGGCTCAACCTTTTCCTTAGAGTAGGTGCAACTAGGTGGGTTTGAACTTTGTATCCTGGAATTCTTTATTTAAGCTAATATGTCTGTTTTTTTTAACAAAATACTTGCTCTTGTTGAATGTTGAGTCAGGAGCTGGTTCTCATTTTAATTAATATATACATTCTCATCAGATGCTGCTCTTGAACCCACTATGCTTATATGATTAATTTTGAAAGGTATATAGTTATGCATACATGTAGATTATTTTATTTTAAAGGTGATGAAGTCATTTGTTTTTGTCCCATGAGAAAAATAAAGTTTGGGTATCTTTCTACGTGTTGCATAAATAAATGTACATGGACCAAGCCACTCCTGGCATTAATATGTTAACGGAACCTCATTTATGTCTTGGTAGTATTTATGTTTAGCATTTATTGGTGTTTATGTTCACTCAAACTCTAAACTTTTGTTTTTCTGCAGGAAGAGTTTGCAGAAGTTGGTAGGGTCAAGCTTTGAAACTTCCACCGTGTATGCTACAGATAGAACAAATGGTGTATTTGATGTTGCATATTTGATGTTGAAGCTTTTACCATCTAAAGATGGTGTTGTGCTGCGTAGGCTCCTAATGACTGCTGTGAGTACCTTTGAACTTTTCAACCTTGACCAGTGGAATGGCAGAATACTGTTTACTGCTGGCTATAGTGATTTCCTTGTTTAGGTGCATTTTATTAGTTAACCTTGTGTTGCCTTCTAATCAACAGAACGGAGCTTCATTAGTACGGGCTATGGTTTCCAAAGAAGCAGGTTTCTTTCGTCATCAACTTTGCAGAATCATTGCTGACGTACTGTATCAATGGATGGTTGTAGCTCTTGGACTTGGTGCGAGAGCAACCCAGTATAGCTCCCAGGTGAGACTGGCTGGTGGCTCTGGCAACATAGAGGTAGGTCCATCTTCTCGATTATCCAATCCCAACTATGACTATCAATCCCTCTTGAGGGATAGACGATTCAAGGTGATTTTCTTGAAGATCTTGGACTCAACTAGAAAGGAACCAATGTTGATGTTAAGGTTTTGCTGGGCCTCTTTTGTGATGTTCATCACAGCTTCTGCCCTGGCATGTCATCGGCTACTAATCTCTTTGTCTGAAACCTTCTTGGGACCGGTATCACTCACTCCCAAGCGACTTGCAATGAGCACATGAAACTCTACTACCATCTCATGGAAACAGATGTCATTTCGATGAAGTCATGATACGCATAGTCACGTACATCTTTGGTATGTATCAAAAGTTGGTCGTGTAAACGACCCTAGCAATTCGCTAGTCACACATAGTAATAGTATGAATCAAGGATCAGTGCACTTGAAAGTCATCTACAATTCTACATCGGCGGACTTGTAAATAGCCAAAGGTCTGTACGTATTATCAATCTAGTAGAACTACATGTAAGCCCAGCAAAAATTGCAGTTTTATTTTTATTTTTTTTGGTTAAAAGGGTTTGTAGCCAAAAGAACCAAAAGAATTTGACTGGTCATAATGTTTATGAAGATTTATTCTTTAATGTAGAATCAATGGTTAATTTCCACCTTATTGTTTCAACGAAATATTATGGTATGGGAAATTATAAATTTATATTATTATATTATTATATAATTAATTTTTTATTTGAAAAATTATTTATAATATTATATATCTATTTATTTTGTATTATATTTTATTTAACAACATAATATCTTATAAATTTATAATTTTATATAATATTATAAATATAATGTTATTTTGTTTTTATTAAATTCCTGTGTCATTTCAAACTGTCATTGCCTCAATTGAATGACAATTATTATTGTTATTATTATTATTATTTTTTGGTTTCTGGCGGGAAGGATTTCTTCTGTACTTGGTATAGTTCTCTGTTGATTTGTACCTGTCGAGTCACAAAACACGTTCCAGCACAAAACTGGGAATCGTTTTCAAGCTATTAACAATTTGAGCGAACGAAAAATTGTTCCAGGCACATGCTAATCTGGGTTGCACATTGAAGGTCACAACTTTTCCCTTCATTTACCCACCTATTAAATTGAGATATATTTTGGCTTCGGTGTTAAATAATGCTATAATTATTATAAAATATTACTATAATTAACAATGCAAAAAATCAATAAAAAAATAATAAATTTATATTTATCTAAGTACTGTATAAAAAATATGCACAAGAAGAATTATCAAAATACCTTTAAATGTATGTTTATACCATAATACTATTATTACCAATCTTTATTAAAGTGCTATATTTTAAATTTTTTGAATAAATTATAATTTTTAAAAGAAAAAAAATTCGAATCCAATTTTAAAGTAGAAAATTTATTTTACAACTAAACTAATGGTTTTTTTTTTTTTTAACATATTTGCAAGGGACGGGTTTTAAACCCAACCTAAAAAGGGAAAATGCACCAAGTGACTATTGCTACTAGGCCGCAAGGACCAAGTGCCAACTAAACTAATGGTTACGTAACTCAAAAACTAATTTTTAATTTTTTTGATGCGACATTATCTTGAATTATGGAAATATCCTTTATCCCGCACCATTATGCACGGATTTATATTTCCCATACGGTAAAGTAGAAGAAATAAAAATGGAAAAAAAATTTGGATTCAGTTCAATATAAAATAAATAAATGTAGGAAATTTCTCCAGAGATTCCGAGTCTCAACATGATATCATAGATCTGGCTGTAACAAATCACCCGCTCGTTTACTTGCGTTGCCTTTCCTTGTCTTGGCTTACCTAGTTACCTTACTCCCTGGGTTACTCCGATCCAAATTCCATACAAAACCACCACCAACGAAATCCCGGGACTCAAACCTTCCGTCTTCCGCCAGATCAAGGGCCGCGATTCACTTCCTCCCTCTGCCATGAGTTCTCCGGCAGTTTCAGTAGTAATCCCTCACTCCTCTCTCTTCTCACCAGATCTTGAAATTCTACTTCAAATTATGGAGTATTTACATTTTGACATGCCATCTCTTCAAATTAGGGAACAAGCGCATTCGGCGGATTTACAAGGCTATGCAAGGGTCTCGCGGTGGTGCTTTTCGTTGGACACGTTCTGGTTCAGCTTTTACCTTCAGCAGTTTCTTACCTCGCTCTCATTCCCGCCAGGTATTTCTGTCTACACTTCTAAATGAATTTACTTATTTCTTTAATTTTGTTCATTAATAGTAATTAGGCCTTTAAATCTGGTTAAAATGATACACATGTTCTTGATTCTGGTTTAGATTTCACCTAACAGAGCGACGGATGATGATCAGATTTGATTTTAGCTGATTTTTCTAATAACATTTTGAAGATTAACGTTAATTGATCAGTTGGTTCTGCTTGATGTTTGAGGAGAAGGATTTTTTTTTTTCCTGGGGTAAAAAGGAGGATGGTTGCTTTGCTGTTTAGATCTGGATTCAGGAACTAGGAGGCATTGGATTTCGAAGTTGTTGAGATCCTGTTCAGTGATGGTTTTGAATCTAATATTTGGTAGTATGTCTTCTAGAGTTTGCTAAAATATCAATTACCATAATGATAGGTTTTGTATACACTGGCATGGCAGTGGTAGTTGATCATATCCAAATATTATGTTCTGAACTTGTGTGATCATGTCCTTCCACACCAATGATTTAGATTTCACCTTTTTTTTTTTTGTAGGACGATTCCTTTTGCTTGGAATCTCATAACAGCCGGTTATATTGAGCAGTCAATATATGGGGTATAAAAACTTTGCTTTACTTTACTCACTTTTTGTTTAAAGTATTCCTTCCAACTTCTAGTTCATTCGAATTGTTGTGCTGATAGTTACTGATTTCTTCAGGTTGTTATCAGCATTCTTGGCCTTCTTTTCATGGGGAAGTTGCTTGAACCAATATGGGGTTCCAAGGAGTTTCTGAAGTTCATCTTTATTCTTAACTTTCTAACTTCTGTATGTGTTTTTATCACTGCTATTGCCTTGTACTACGTAACAAGGCAAGAAGATTACCTGTGAGTACCCTTACCTCCATATGCATCCAAAGAACAGTTACTTGTTTGCTGACTTCTACCCCTGCTCTTACTACTGTCCTTAATTTGGATGTTGAGAAGTAAAAGAGAGTAAACTGAAAATTGAGCTACTGCCTTTTTGTTTTTTTCCTCTGAATCATTGGTAGTAAAAATGTTACATTCAGTTAGACATTAAAGAAAATAAATTGCCAAAACTTTTACCTAATTTTATGTACATTTAATTAGAAATTTTTTGTGCTTGAGTTCTTTCATTTTTATTTTAAGTTGCTTTCTCAACCTTTTGGGTAGCTGATTTTCTTTTCGTTTTTTTCCTTTTTGGCTGCAGTTATATGCCTCTTTCTGGTTTCCATGGAGTTCTATCAGGCTTCTTAGTTGGTGTCAAGCAAATTGTACCTGATCAAGAGCTGCCTTTATTGCGAATTAAAGCAAAGGTATGTGGCTTTGTACCAGCATCCCTAATTCAGTTTCATTTAAAACATGTGCATTGACGCCCTCACCCTGCTTCCTATGCCATGCAGTTGCTTCCATCACTTATGCTATTAATTGCCATTGCCATAAGCTTCTTTACACCTGAGTCAGCAACATATCTGCCAACTTTGATATTTGGTACTTATATTGGCTGGCTCTACCTTAGATACCTACAGAGGAAACCAGAAACAAAGCTTAGGGGTGATCCAAGTGAAGATTTTGCATTCTCTACTTTCTTCCCTGAAATTCTTAGGTATTATTTCCTTTTCATTTTATAGTTCTTCTTGCAATTTGACTATAATAATTCCTTTAAGCACCTTCTCATTTTTCCTCTCTCAAGTATTTTTCAATGGTTTTGTTGCAGACCTGTCATTGATCCCATTGCTTCAATATTTCATCGGATGCTTTGTGGAAGATCTGAGGCTTCTGCAGAAGCTCATGGTTACACCTTGGGAGGTGCACCATTACCTGGCTCTGACCCCATTGAGGCATCTAGAAGGAGGTAACGTAGTTTTGTTTATATTCTATTATAAAAATATTTGCATGTGATGTTTATATATTTTCCATCTTTTAGCATAATATGGTTAGGAAACAATGGAATTACATGGAACTGGTACGATGAACAATTTAAATGCTTGAACTGTGATTCCTGTGGTGTTTGAAGGTGAAATGATCTTTCCCATCTTGCACTGAAGACCACCAAGATATGAGTGTGCTTGTTACACAAGGTCTTAAATGCATGGTGGTGTGTTGGAATGATACCAAGCATTATTTCAACTGCATGGTATTGAAAAGTAATATTTCAATAGTGTCCAGGACAAGTTCAACCATTTAATCTTCTTACAAGGTATACCAGGGTAGTTTTTAGATGAAGCCAATTATAGGTTCCATGTCAAAATTCCTCTACTTCTGTAGTATACAATACGTTTACATCTAACAAGGGAGTCATAATTGACTCTGGTGAGGTTCCAATTCATTACTCGGCAGCTGCAGTATCAACAGTAGGTAGCAATTATCTTGTTATATTGGACAAATCTAGACATTGGTTTTGAGAGCTCCAAGCAATTCAGGTGGTGTTTGGGCATTTCATTTTCTGTGGAGAGCTTCCTGATGATTATTGTTCCCCTGCACAGTGGGTTGGTTGGAATGAAATGTCTAGTACTAAAACACTATGATGTTGTTATAGAAAAAGATCCTTGTTAGGAAATGGACTGTGAAGTTTCTGACCTATCTATTTCCTTGCAGAGAAAGAGGGGCGAGGGCATTGGAGGAGAGATTGGCAGCTGAGAGGTTGGCTGCTGTACAAGGTGCAGAAGAGTCTAAGAAAGATGGCGATGACAACGTTTGACTCAGACCTTCAACATCCATTCCAGAAGATTTATTGACGACTATCAGAGGGTATGCGGTGTTTGGTGCAAAATCCTTTTTGTGGACTCGGTTGACAGTTTTGTTATCTTATTATGTGGATTATGATCCTCATGGTACAGTGAAGTTGCTTCCCTCTTATTTTTTCTCTTTCCTTTGAATTCTTGTCTTGCATCTTCTGAACAATTATTCATCCCTTCCTGCCTTTACGCACTATAGAAATAGGTTAGAAATGTGAAAAATTTGGAAGCTTCGGATATCTTACCTTTGTACCAAAATATAATCAAAATCCTCTTTTTCTGTTCCTTCTCTGGTCAGTTTGGCATTTGCACTACAACACAATTTTGAAACATTTATCTTCAAGGACCTCAACTATATATCTGCTTGCAGGTTTGCAACGGAAGCATTTTCTCTTAATTCTGAAACATCTTTTCTTCCTCTTTCATTTTCACCAATAATCATCTTAAGGTTTTCAAACGATTCCCTTTTTGGTAGGGAAATGGTGAATTGATGATACTAATTTATTAATGTATATTGACAAGCATAAGTCGATATTACTAAATAATGTCATCTTTGCCCTTGTCTAATTATACTCTTATAATTTTCTAAATAATGTCATTTTTTAAAAAACTAATAGTAATCTGTATCTAATTTTAAAAAGAAGTATAGCAATTAACTACGTGAGAGTGAAATTACCTTTGAAATAAAACTTACATAAAATTTTTGGAGGGATTTATTTATACAAAATTTTTACATATTACATATATAAAATTTTGAATGTTTATCTCTTTACTTTTAATGATTGATATTTATTATGATTTTTTACATAAAAATATAAATAAAAGTTTATTATTAAATAGATTTGTTCTCTCTTATGTTTTGCCCTGACGTTGAAGATGGCTAGTGCTTTGGATCACAAAA
>BPVZ01000005.1:2981405-3005006 GCA_020521535.1 Rubroshorea leprosula
TTAAAGATATAAATAGTAATAATGTGAGTTGGCATGAGTTATAATAAAAAAAATTTCATGTCAACACGTTTTTAATTTGTTTTTGCCACGTCATCAAAAAAAATTATAAAAAATACCACATAAGCGAGTTAACGGCCTAAATTAACAGAAAGAGTAACAGAGTGCATTTCGTATAGTTGAAGGATAAAAAAGTGTAAAAAATTGTTGAGGACCAAAAATGTGCAACTCACTAAAGTTGAGGGACCAAATTTAGCATTTAACCTTTTTTTTAACAGAAGAAAAAGAAAAAATAAGGTTAAAACCCCATTTTGGGCCCTAAATTCTTATATGTACCCCTAATTTGGTCCCTAAACTTAAAAAATCCTTGATTTAATCCCTACTGTTTACAATTTTGCCCTGATTTAGTCATTCCGTTAAATTTTTGCTGAGGTGGCATGTTAATTGACGAAATAAAAATGACATGTCCAAATATTTAACACATTAAATGACGTGGCTAAAAACCTTTGCCACCTAATTAAACAAATATAATTATCCAATCCATCAAATTTACAATTTTGCCCTCATCTTCTTCCTCAGCATCCTCCTTCTCGAATCTTCTTTATTCATTCTAAATCAAACAATCATCATCAAACAAAATTCATCGCCATCATCAAACCAAATTGCCTCATCTGAGGCTTGTTGGGTTCAAAAAACCCAGTGGAGCTGCTTGGTTTTGAAACCTAGCAGATTTGTTGCGAACCCAGCAAATGGCCCTCATCTTCTTCCTCAGCATCCTCCCTCTTAAATCTTCTTCATTCATTCTAAATCGAACAATCATCATCAAACAAAATCATCGTTGTCATCAAACCAAATTGCCTCATCCGAGGCTTGTTAGGTTCTTTCGACCCAGTGGAGTTGTTGGGTTCAAAACAATCCAACAGATCTGATGGGTTCGAGGGCCCTCATCTTCTTTCTCAGCATCTTCCCTCTCGAATCTTCTTCATTCATTCTAAATCAAACAATCATCATCAAACAAAATTCATCGTCATCATCAAACCAAATTGCCTCATCCGAGGCTTGTTGGGTTTGAAAGAACCCAGTGGAAACTAGCAGCTCCTGGGTTCAAAATAACCCAGCAGATTCTGCTAGGTATGGAACCCAATGGATCTGTCCATTGGGTTCGATACCCAGCAAATCCGTTGGGTTCAATCTAAGCCAGCAATGGTAGAGGAAAGAGAAGAACCCAGCAATGGTAAAGGAAAGAGAAAGGGAAAGTGGAAAGAGAGGAACGAAAAAAAAAAAAAAAAAAAAAGAGGCTAAAAAATGGGAATTTTTTGGGTGAGATGAGTTGGAAATTGCCATGTCATTTAATTTTGCCACATCATTTAATTTTGTCACGTAATGCTTCTTTCGTCAATTAACGTGAAAAAATTAACGAAATGACTAAATTGGAGTAAAAATGATAAACAATAAGAACCAAATCGGGGATCCATACAATAATTCAGAGACCAAAAATGAAGTTTTAACCAAAAAATAATTATGCTTTGCAATTTATATTGTACATAATTTTCTGTTTTAAAAAATCCAAAATCCGAACCCTTGAAACTTCAATTTGTCCCCTTTCCTTTTAATCTAATTTTCTGCTTGGACACAAAAGCTAATCAAAGAAGAAAACAATAACTTGTATCCATTGATTCGTAAAATGGGCGTCATCACATTGGGATGAAAAAGGAAGCAACCACTGAACCATATGAATGATTTAATTATTGTTTTGACATCAACTGTTCTTGTTTGAATTCACATTGACATTGTGATGAAGCACTACGATGAGGTGTGTGTGGTTTATTTTGTAGTAAAGTATTTTTCTCCTGATTTACTTTCCAGAGAAGAGGGGCGTGCACATGTTTGTTGTGTATACTCAACCTTTTGGGCTAAAAAAGCAGCAAGAGAAAATCATTATATAAGGACAAAAGGTCGACGGCTTTTAAATGAATCTGAACAACATAATAGAATGACACAACAGTTTTGGCCAAATAGAAAACGATACATCATTCTACTACTAGTACTATTCAAACAATGGATGAGTTTATACAAATATTGAATACTCAAATAATTTGATTGAACTCTTCCCCTATTTTATTTCTTTCAAGTTAAACATAGTCTTTAAAGTAAATTATGCAAAGAGATAGTCATGAAATTTTCCAAATTTCTTTGCTCTTTTAAAGTTGATATGAGCCCTCAAAAGTATAAAGATCAAAATTTTTAATCTTTGAGACATTATAATAGCTTGAGTAACTGAAGTTGATTTGTTGATTGTATGGGCAAAAGAGCAGCCAAAATATTCCTACTGGAACCAATTTCAGACATGATCCGGCTTGATTTTTGGAACTTGGGTGCTCATGGGGCCAGGATGGACCATGCGGAAGGTCCCGCGCCCACATGAAAAGAAAACAGCACTCATCATCACTTGGCCCGACATGGCGACATGGGTCCCTGTAGAAAAACCATGCGGGTCAGCCATTGGGGTGAATTCAACTTGACTATTCACTACATCCTTTTTTTTGTTTTTTTACTTAAAAAAAAAAAAAAAAAAAAAAAAAGGAGAGAGAGGAGAGTTTGCTGTAGCTCCAGTTTAGTTTGGTTTTGGGTTACGTTTTTTAATTTAACTTTTATATATTTAGTTCTAATTAATATTCTACTATATATGGCACATTCTAATTTTTAAATACATTAAAAAAAAAAAAGGAAACAAGGATTAAAGGGGAAAAAAAAAAGAGAGAGGAAGAAACAAGAATAAAAAGGCCTACATGTCGAAAGTCATAGAAAGTAGAACATGAAATGAAAATGATAGCTTTTTGGTATGGTCCAGGATGCATCTTCTGCATACTCAGCTCCTAATTGGCTAACCTTTCCGGGTAGATTTTTGTTTGGAGTGGGAAAACCTTTCATTTGATCCAACACTTTCTTTAACCTCCTCTAATCATCCTTTTTTCTCCTTCCAACTTCCATTTATGCTTTATTTGATCATTGTTGGTTAGGTAGCTTTTTCTCCTTTTTTCTTTTTTGGGTTTTTTTAATGATTTTTATTTTTTTATATTTTATTTTTGGGGGTTAGGGGAATGGGATTTTCTCTCTCAACTTTGTGAGCCTGTCCACTACTGGGCCTTATTGTTAACATGTCAGGTGAATTGGATTGGGCCTTCGCGTTCGGGCCCCATTTATCAGACAATAAGTTACCAGTAATAATAATCACCAAGATATTTGGATTTAGAAATTTAAAAATTATTGTCTACTTTGAATTATTTTAAGTTGTATAATTTTTGTACAATAAAAATTATTAAATAAATAAATGATAATTTTTTTGATATTAAAAATCATTCCTAATCTAATTATTATTGTTTTATATTGTGAATTTGAAAATAAAATATTTAAATTTTTTATTTGACTTTTTTTTAAGAAAAAGATGGCGCTAAACCTTTTAATTATTCTTTTTTTTGGTGTGTGGAAAGATTAATGCTGAAGGATTATAGGAAAGAGTTCTGAAAATTAGACCCTTCTAATTATTCTTTAAGGTACATTAAAAAATGAGAAAAAATTATATAATTTTTAACCCATTGAATTATGATACAAACTCACTCACTAACATTGGTGGTAAGAAAAGTACAGTGAAAACAATCATCAACTTGGTTTGTAATCTTCCTTTAAAAAAAAAATAAATAAAAACCTGTCTTTCTCAAAAGTTAAAGTTCCTAGCCTTGACTTCATTGTCAAGATTGTAGAACCCCACGGCACCTTTTGATTGATAATTGATCTCCACTGGAATTACAGAAAACACCCGCTAGTAACTTTGTTATTGGAATTGAAAAGGAAGAAATCAGGGGGTCAATAATGCTCGAGACATATTAAAAACAAGGGCTATATAGCCCTGGGTATGCCTATGTGAATATGTATATATTGAACTTTCATGAAAGGCAAAAAAAGTTGCCTTTAAAAAAAAAAAAAATAGAAGTTATATTAAAAACAAGGGCTATATAGCCCTGGGTATGCCTATGTGAATATGTATATATTGAACTTTCATGAAAGGCAAAAAAAGTTGCCTTTTTTTTTTAAAAAAAAATAGAAGTTATATTTTGTAGCATGAATTGTATGATAAATAAAGAACTATTGATAGAAAAACATTTTTATATCAAAGGTTTTACTTTTTATTTAATAATTTAAATTATATAGTTTAATTTCAATCTATCTTTAATAAGTGAAAAAATTCCACATTAAGAATATAATAAATAAATATATAATTTAAGAATATCTATCTTTAATAATTTATAGAATATTTGAGAACAAGTTTTATTCTTAAGAAGTCCATTAACAGTTCGTTTGATAAGACTCAAAATTTATATCAAATTTACTATAAAAACATGTATTAAGTCAAACATGTAAAGAAATGTGTTGAATAAAAAATTTTACATATAAATATAATAAAAAATGTGATTGAAATATAAAAAAAGTTTATTTATTTATTTTTAATTTTCATTACACTAAAATATATAATACATTTTTATACTTCCACTTGTACCAAATTACAGAATATTTTGAATAGTTCGTTTCGATTTAGTGGCATTGAATATTTGGTTAAAATCATTAAATTCTTATAGGTTACATGTTTGAATTTTACGAAGTTTTTTTAAAATTAATATGTAAATAATTATAATATATTAAAAAAATTATATAATATTTTTATTTTGTAATTTTTTTTACTTTACCGTACCAAATTACGTACATTTTCATTTTTGTAAAAATAAACTGTTCAACCAGACAAGGCCAAAAGGGCAATTTGGAAAGAATGAGTAAGTTGCTACCGACGGGGCGCAGAAGATGCCGCAGTAGATTCGGTACGTCAGCCCTACATTCAACTTTAGGCGCTAAAATTTCGCTTGGCTCCATCCTATATCCTGAAACAGAGAGCTGGCACGAGCGGACTGCAATTCCCACACGCGTGCCTCCAGGAACCTGCCAACGCAGATATCGCACATGTGCCACGGCGGCACGTGCCCCCTCTGCTGACGTGTCACCACTTTTGTCGTTTTCTGATTTGACTCCCTCTTGGTTTGGACATCAAACGTGATTAAAAGTGAATTACCTCTTAGTGCCCTTGAGCTTTTGCTTTAACGACACTTGAGTACTAAATAGAAAAATTAAAGTAAAAAAAAAGAAAAGAAAAATCATTTATAAACAGTTATTTGTAAAATATTTACTATAAAGAAATTTTACATGGGGAAGAAAATGCATTACTCAAAGTGAGTTGTGATTGAATCAAAGTCTTCTTTTCGTGCAAGTTTAGACAAGGAATTAGATGTGCAATGGCATGACACACTTTTTTTTTTTTTGGAGTCACCAAGTGGTATAATACACTTATTCTCTCCTTTTACTTCCTTCTAAGTGGATTCTTTTCTGGAAAATTCTCTTATTTTGTCAATCTTAAATCTCACGATTTGTTTTTTAAAATAACATAAAACAAATTAAATTCTTATAGATATTTTTCCCTTATTTCCAAACAAGCCACTTGCCAAAAAAAAAAAAAGGGTTCCCCTTTTTGAACATGCCAAAAAGTGGAGCATATTCCATTATTCTTGTGATTGAACCTCTTTTTTTTATTATTATTTATGGTAAAGGTGTTTTTAAGTTTAATATATTTAAAAACATTAATTTTTTAAGTAATAATTTAAAATTTAAAATTTTAGTTTAAAAATAATATTTATTTATCAATAAATTTAATGTTAAGCTTTAGATTAAACAAATTTGTTTGCTATTTTTTGTGTGAAATACTGAAATGGGAATGCCTAGGTTTGACCTTTTATTTTGGTTTATTTGAAATTTTATTAAACAAGAAAATTCATTAGCAAAGAATATTTTTGGAAGGGTTATCTTTGGGAATTTTGAACTTCCAATTAGTTAAAACCAAACTATAAGAAAAAAAGTTATAAGGGTATTTGTTTTGGCGTTTACAATTAGTTATTAATCGTTAATTTTAATTAAATAAATTAGATATTTTAAATTATAAATAATAATAATTAACAATTAAATATTAATTTTCAAGTATTAATTATATTTAAACAACTTATCCAAATACCCTTAGAAGCATTTTTAAGGAAATGTGACCTCACTTGTTTTCAATTTTCAAAATAAATTGCTATAAATTTAAGTTAAATTAAATGAACAATACCATATTGCGAAAGCCAATACTCAAAAATTGTAGTGTATAAACTGACCTCCATGTGACATTTAATAGTTGTTGAACTTATTTAAAAATTGTTTACTTTAAAATAAATGTTTGATTGAAAACCCTTTAGAATTTCTTTTATACGTATGTATAAGTTAAATAAATTCTATAAATTAAAAAAGTAGAAATTCAAGAGCATACACCTAACAAAAAATGGTTCATAAATGGAGGCCATACCCTATCAATTAATGGATAACGTTCGCAGTCCCTCATCATTGTTGCAATGCTTCTTTGAATCAATTTCATACATTCTTTAAAAAATTATTGTTCTGAGGATAGTGTTGATCATTTATGATGAGTTGGTGATTGATTTCTAAGTCTAAAGGGACGGAATATGTAACCAAATATGCATCTTTATTATAGTTAATTTATAAATTTATAAATTAATACCATATTTGGTCCATTTTATTGGTAATGACACCTGTTTTTAGTTTTTTTTTTTTATATATAATATATGAATCACAATTTTAATTTTTTACAAAATAAAATTACTTAATTAAAATTATATATTCTAAAAAAATTTAAAGTTATTATTTATATATTTAAAAAATGTCACTTAATTTTATGTAACATTTAAGTGCATCATCACTCGTTTGTAACCATGGATGAAAAGCTATTTGGGCCAATATCAATACATGAACTTTTTACTTTAAGCACTTATGGTCCCTAAATTATTTTTAATATTTTTTTGATCCCTCAACCTTAGACATTGCACTTTTTTTCGTCTTTTCATCAATTAAATGATGATGTGGCTATGGACTTATTTAAAAATTTATTTTCCTTCACATATTTAATAACATATCCACTATAAATGGGTCTTTTAACTTATCTAGACAAAATATATAATTTTCATATTGAAAATTTTAGTTTAAATGAATAAAACAATAAATTTTAAAAAATAAAAAAAACTATCCCCCATTAAAAATATTGAGACTTATAGAATTAAAAAAATATACTTAAATTCTTCTTTGTCTTTAAACTTCTTCCTGACTAGAAATATTTTTGAGCACCATTGAGTCCTTGTAAGCTAATTTAATGATATAAGATCACCATATCATAAAAAAATTGCCACTTTGGATTGATTTAGTGGCCACATAATTACTTAACTGACCAAAGAATGAAAGGAGTGCAATTTAGGAAGTTAAGGGACAAAAAAAAAAAACACTTAAAATAATGTAAAAATAAGAAATATTTAAAATGCAAAATATAAAAACTAAATAGTAATTAGGCACAGGGGTTTGGTTGAATGATCAATTAGGTTAGTTGGCTTATATTTGATCTAATCGGTATACATTTATCTTGAGATTTGTACAATTTGACCAAAAATCCGCGATAATTTTTTTTTAAAAAAATTCGTTTAGATTGTGTCTATATGACTATTAATTTTAAATTACTAATTTAAAGTTTATGAAATATCCATATGTAAATTATATAAAGAAGGATTGTTAAATTCTTAATTTTATTCCCATTTCATGCTATGCTATCATTTTATTGATATATAAGAATTTAATAAGTTACATAAGAAGAAATATAATATTATTATTTTCGTCATTATTACTCTATAACAAGTCATTATTTTGTTGATATATATAAATGTGAGTTATA
Source organism: Rubroshorea leprosula (assembly GCA_020521535.1). NCBI lineage: Eukaryota > Viridiplantae > Streptophyta > Magnoliopsida > Malvales > Dipterocarpaceae > Rubroshorea > Rubroshorea leprosula. The sequence goes on from BPVZ01000005.1 coordinate 2,989,267, forward strand.
CAATGGAGGTAAGTGTTACTTTGTTGACATATCTAATTATGAACTATACTAAAATAGAGATTCATATTCTTGCTTTCCTTCATATATGAACTTGATCCATAATAAAGACAACCATTATTCAGGAGAGTTATTCATTCATGCTTTCCTCCAATTGCCAACTTCGTTTCATAAATTCGAACTTCAATACTTCCATTTTTGAGAATTGTAAACTTCAAACAATTGAATATTATCCTCAATAAATGTAACTAAATGTGCAATTTAAAAAAATAACAGCAACCTATGAACATATTAAGCAAAAAAATAAAAATGTATGACCAACATAAATGAATATTAAAATATAACGTTTGGATTGCCTTTGAGGAGGACAAATTTGGATTTTTAAAATATATTATACCTCTAAATTTTATGTTTTTTTTAAACATATTATAATTATTTATATATTAATTAAAAAATAATTTCATGAAATTCAAACACATAATTTATAAAAAATAAATAATTTTAATTCAGATCTATTACTACTGGACTGAAACAACTCGTTCCTTCAAATTCTATGCTTAACTTTATATAAATAATAAATCTTTATATATTTGTATATATTTTGTTGAAATTAAAGGAGAATTCAAATTCGGAAAAGCTGATAAGAAAGCATGACACACAAGTCTTGTCATTTCTACAATTTTTCAGGGGTAAATTAGTCAGAAAATTTTCTCCGGTAAATTATCCCAGAATCCAGGGGCAAATCCGGAGTCATAAATGGCAGTATCGGGTCCAACCCAGAGATAATAATAAAAAAGGAAAAAGAAAAAAAAAGGAAATTAATAATTAAAAAAAATCAATTTTTTTTGGGCGGACGCGAGAGCAGATTGAAATATGATTTAATCGCAGGGTTGAGATACGGACGCTAATCCCTCCTTTTCTTCTTTTTTTTTTTTTTTTTGCTCTCTCATCCCCAGGCCCTCTTTGTTCCTTATCGGCTCACGTTCTCACTTTCTTCCCCCACACATTGATTTTCCGGGAAAACCTCAAGAAAATCCAAGAAAATCCCGTTCTAAGGCCAAAGGCAGTCGAGTTCTGAAGATCACAAACCCTAACAAGGAGTAACCATAGCTGGCACAGGCCTCCTCGATCTGAATCACTTAGTCTAGGAAATCAGGTACTGCCTGGTTTTCTTTTTTATGGCTCTGTTATTTTCAGCCTTTTCAATAACCCTAGTTTGGTCCGGTGCGATCTGGAGTGAGAAACCCTATTAAGCACCATCTCTCCGCGCTAGTTTCTTGTCTTTTTCCTTTGTGAAACCCTAGATTTTGGTGGTTGTGGCGGCGGAAGGGTGCGTTTGAGAGACGGACTTGGTATCTGCTTGGTTGGTTGGGTACGGTGGCTTTTTGTTGTGCCTCATGCGATTTGATGCCGCCAGAACCATTGCCTTGGGATCGGAAGGACTGCTTCAAGGAGAGGAAGCACGAGCGCCCAGACCCTGGGGCGCGATGGAGGGAGTCTCTCTCCATGTCCTATCATCATGGATCATCGCGCGAGTTCGCTCGATCGGGAGCCGCTGACTTCCGCAGACCTCCTGGTGAGTTTGCTCCCCCTTCATCTTTTCAATTTGCTATTTGATGTAGTTTTTAGAACTGGGACTTCTAATTGGAGGTTTTTCGGGCTTCCAGATTAAGGTTCTTTGCCAGTTCATGTGTGTGGGCAGGGAGCTCTTATGTCTCTGGTTTTTTGTTTTCCACCATTTACTTTCGGATCTGATTTACGTTTCTTCCAATAGTTCCCCAGGATGTTTCTTTTAACCAGTGAGATTGCTTAGATCTGTGGTTTTGGGTGCTGTAAGGAATTTAATCTTCCTTCTGTCCTTGGAACTTTTTCCCATATAACACTGTTAATTTTTAAGCCTAATTGCCTTCAGTTTTTGAGAATATTTCCCAGAAAATATCAGAACATAAGATTATATAACTTTTTTTTTTTTTGCAAAAGAATATAATATCTTCTGTTTTCGTGGATCTGTAATTCTATTTTGTGGGAGAGATTATGTCCTCTCTCTCTTTGTAATTTCAGAAAAATATAAGTTTTGGTTGCCTTAAATGTTTACAATCTCCCGTTTGTTGTTTAAATATTTTATGAAGGTCATGGTAAGCTGGGTGGTTGGCATCAGTTTGCTGGAGACCCTGGTTATGGGTATGGTCCTTTGCGGTCTGCTGACAAGATGTTGGAAGCAGAAAGCTGCCGCCCATTTTTTTCTCGTGGGGATGGAAAATATTTTAGGAATAATGTTAGAGAAAATAGGGGGTCATATAGCCAGAGAGATTGGAAAGGAGGTCATGCCTGGGAAACAAGCAATGGTTTCCCCAACACATATGGAAGGCTAGATGACATGAACAATGAACAGAGGTCAGTTGATGATATGCTAACGTACCCCCCTCATTCTAGTTCTGAATTTGTGAACAGTTGCGATCAACTTCACCCAAAAGACCAGCATGATAATAGAGCAAGTGGTGGCAATGGGTTGAGCACTGGAGTGAGAAGTGAGAGGGAGAACTCAGTTGGCTCAATGGATTGGAAGCCTCTCAAGTGGAACCGCTCTGGTAGCCTATCTTCACGGGGCTCAGGTTTCAGCCATTCAAATAGCTCGAAGAGCTTAGGAGGTTTAGATCCCACTGAAGGAAAGGCTGAGTCTCAACAAAAAAATGTGACTCCAGTTCAATCACCTTCTGGTGATGCCGCTGCCTGTGTGACATCTGCTGCACCATGTGAGGAGACAACTTCCAGGAAGAAGCCACGCCTTGGGTGGGGTGAGGGGCTGGCGAAATATGAGAAAAAAAAGGTTGAAGGTCCTGATTTAAGTGCAAATGGAGGTGGGACTGCAGTTTCCATCAGTAATCAAGAGTTGAACCATTCTATGGCTTCAAACTTAGCTGATAAGAGCCCTAGGGTTCTGGCTTTGTCTGATTGTGCATCTCCTGCAACTCCCTCCTCTGTTGCTTGCAGTTCTTCACCAGGTATATCTTTTAAGTTTTAAACAACACATTTTGTTTTCAAGTTTATGAAAGTTATGCAATATTTATACTTTGGTTGTTGAAGTTTGGATGAAAGCATCAAGCCTTGCCCATGTTCATCGTTTGAGTGAGCCAAAAGAGCCAAAGCTATTTGATATTTATGTAAGAATGTAACTAGAAATGATCAGGTTTGTAGAATATTTTGTTATCAGTATATTGAGGCTGTATCATCAACTGAAATTTTCCTTTAATCTTATCCTGTATTTGCTGATTTAACTTAATATCATCGGCTTTAGTTGAATAGTAGTGCATCATTTTCACTATATCTGTCTGTTGTCAGAGCCCCTTTGCCTTTGAATCTGATTTTTGAATTGCAGTATCTGTGTCTTAGATCTCAGCATGATTATTCTTCATCATCTCCTGTCTTTGTGTTCTATCCCCGCCATTCTAGTCTAGGCCTTTACATGTCAATGGTAAATTGCTATTATAACGTGCTTAAGGCATACTAATGCTGATATTTCAGGGTCCTTAACGAAAGAAGTTGGAGGATGATATATTTGATACTTTCTTGGAATAGTAATTTAGACCAAAGGATTTGATCTCTAGGAATGCTTTCGTGTACACTAATTATTTTGATCTGTTTATCTATATAAGTATTACTATATTAATTTTCTTGTGGTTTTAGCATCGTTTCTGAATTACTACATTTGATGCTTATTTTCTTGCAAATTATGTCTGATTTGCAGTATTTATTGACTATGATGGTGTGTCATATTGTTGCAGGTCTAGAGGAAAAATCATTTGTCAAGGCAGCAAATGGCGATAATTATATTAGTGAATTATGTGGTTCTCCAAGTCATGTGTCTCAGAACCAGCTTGAGGAATTCACTTTTAATCTGGAGAAGCTGGATGTCAATTCAATTGCTAATTTGGGCTCTTCACTCAATGAATTGCTTCAACCTGATGATCATTGTTCAGTTGATTCTAGTTTTGTTCGTTCTACCGCAATGAATAAGTTACTTTTGTGGAAAGGTGACATTTTGAAGGCAGTAGAAATGACTGAGTCTGAAATTGATTTACTTGAAAATGAACTCAAGTCATTTAAACGTGAATCAGGAGAGAGTTGTCCTAGTCTGGCAATATCCAGTTCTTTCCTATTGGAGCAAAATCAGAAACCTTGTGAGAAACAGGAGGCTCTCTCAAATTTGAGCTGTAGACCTACTCCCTTGCAAATTGATCAATGTGGAGATGCTGTTTTGGATACAAATCCTGTGTGTAATGGGGCAGTGGAAGTAGCTTGTGCTGATGTTAAGGATGAGGATATTGATAGCCCAGGAAGTGCAACATCTAAATTCACAGAACCATCATCTGTAGGGAAAGCAGTTTCTCCTTCTCATATTATTATAGACTATGGTGAATGTTCCAGGGACTTGGATGCTCTTCAATCTACAACAATGGAGGTATGTGTAGCTTCTGGCTGCAGTGATGTAGGGACTGGTATGCCTGCTTGTAAGGATGGGGGGTTGCTTCCAAAGATTAGCCACGATGCAGAAATTTCAGAATCTGTGAACTGTCATGGCATTGGAGAAAATATATCATATGATGTAATACTTTCTGCCAACAACGAATTGGCAAAAAGAGCATCTGAAGTATTTAACAAATTCTTGCCAAAAGATCATTGCCCTATTGATATTTCAGGAGTAGTTACCAGTGTAGCTAGCTGGCAGAGTGATTCTTTTATCAGAGAAAGGTTTTTGATGCGAAAGCGGGATTTAAGATTAAAGGAGAGAATTTTGACTCTCAAGTATAGAGCATTTCATCACCTATGGAAGGAAGATATGCACTTGCTTTCAGTAAGAAAATACCGTGCAAAGTCTCAGAAGAAATTTGATGTCACCTTACGAGCAATGCATGGTGTATATCAAAAGCATCGCCCCTCTCTTCGCTCTCGATTTTCTTTTCCTGGTAATTGTTCTCTACCTCATGCTTAATGCTAATGTTCTTAATGTTTAGGACTCTTATGCTAGATGGCTGATACTTTTAGGATTCTATTTTATCAATTCAATGCATATTGAGTAAATCAATATGTGGAATTGTATTGGTTCAAAGAAAGCTCTCTAGCTAATAGTTGCTCTTACAGTTATCCATGCCTGTTGATAACCAGTTACTCATTGCGCCTTCCATGAGTGTCAGCAGATGTCATGTATATCTATGCAGTTTGTATTATGCTAGGTGCTTGTCATGCTTATCTGTGGTTTAGACCATTTTTAGAACGTTGGACATTCAATCTTTAGCTGAAATTTTGCTTTCTGATTGATCAGTAAATATGGTATCGATGGATTGAGCATATATATTCAATGTTATTAATTTTGGCCTAACATTTTCCTTAGTAGTTACTTCGGACACATTGGATTGTGATTGCAACATTGTTTTTGTATAACTGAGTGCTTTGACTTTGATAAGTAGTAAGATGGTAATGATTCCTTAAATTCTCATATTTTGCTTTTCTTGGTGAATATTATAATCAGATATTTATTCTTAAACTTTAAGTATGTTCCATGTTGGCCTCTAACATTTGTGTTGCTTTATTTTTCTTACACATATAGAATGATCCTTTAGATATATACCAATAAAAAGATATTCCGTTTTTAATGGTTTTTGGACTAATTTTGCAGCAGGAAATCTGAGCTTGGTACCTACCATGGAAATGATTAATTTTGCAAGCAAACTGCTTTCAGAATCACAAGCTAAGCATCAAAGATGTGCCCTGAAAATGCCACCATTGATCTTAGATGAGAAAGAGAAGCAACTTTCAAGGTTTGTATCTACTAATGGATTGGTTGAAGATTCATGTGCTGTTGAGAAGGAGAGGTCTTTGATAAATCCTTGGACGTCAGAAGAGAAAGATGTTTTTATGAACAAGTTGGCTACATTTGGAAAGGATTTTAGAAAAATTGCTTCATTTCTTGACCATAAGACAACAGCTGACTGTGTAGAGTTTTATTACAAAAATCACAAATCTGATTGTTTTGAGAAAACAAAGAAGAAGCAGGATCTAAGTAAGCAGGGGAAATCTGCTACTAGTACCTACATGGTGACTTCAGGTAAGAAATGGAGCCGTGAAAGGAATGCTGCCTCCCTTGATATTTTGGGTGCAGCTTCAGTCATAGCAGCTCATGCAGAAAGTAGAAATGGAAATCGCCAGATGTCATCTGGTAGGATCTTTTTGGGAGGATGCTCTGAGTCTAAATCTTCTCGAGTTGATGATAGCATTGCAGAAAGATCAAGCAGTTTTGATTTTACTGGGAATGATAGAGAAACTGCAGCTGCTGATGTTCTAGCAGGTATATGTGGTTCCCTCTCATCAGAGGCAATGAGTTCTTGTATTACAAGTTCTGTTGACCCTGGTAGCTCTGAATGGAGGTGCCAAAAAGTTGATTCTCTTATGAAATGGACTTCATCTGATGTTACACAGAATGTTGATGATGATTCTTGTTCAGATGAGAGTTGTGGGGAACTGGATCCTGTTGATTGGACAGATGAGGAAAAATCTATTTTTGTACGGGCATTCTCATCTTATGGTAAGAATTTTTCAATGATCTCACGACGAGTCAGAACAAGGTCCCAGGATCAATGCAGGGTGTTCTTTAGCAAGATTCGTAAGCGCCTTGGACTGGACTCGATAAATCCAAGAGCCAGAAACATGGGAACATCTATGAGTGATGATGCGAATGGTGATGGGAGTGACATGGAAGAAGCTTGTGTTCTGGAGAGCTCGATAGTTGGTGGTAAGCAGGGTTCTAAAGTGGATGAAGACTTGCCTTATGTTGTGACCATGGATGAGGTAGGATCCGATCCTGCTGGGAATGTCAACTTAGAGACTGACCTGAACAATTCAGAAAATAACAAACGGATGAGAATTCTTGATCACAGTAATTCTGAGGCTGTGGAATCTGTTGTTTCTGACGGCAGTTGGTTGGAGGTCAGGCCTCAGCCAAACTGCCGGAGACATGTCAACTATGTTGAACATAACCAGCTAGAGTTGGAGCCAGCTCAGGAAAGTGTTGCACTAACTGATTTGGAAACTAGCAAAGATCAACTGACTGAGCAGTGCACATCTGTTGCAGTTTCCACATCTGTTGGGGAGGTAGTTGATGCTTGCCGATGTAATATAATTTCTGAGACTGAGCTCAAATCTTTAGCTCAGTGTTCTACTAAGCCATTAAAAAATGATCTGAAGGTTCAGGGACCTTTATTGGCTAAGAGCAAATCAGATGATCGAGATGAAGAATGCAGTGCAAAGACAATTAGTCAAGGTAATTTTTTACTAGATTGTAATTTAAACCATGATGATTCCTGCCTATGTGTTAATTCAAGTTTCTTTTTCAGGTTTCAGTTTGAGCCCTGAAGTTCTGCATCCAGTTCCTCTTGAGTTGGATTCATCTGGAAAGCCATCTGTCCTGTTGGCACAGGAGGTTACTTATGCAGTTCCTAATTCCAAGTCAAAAGATTCTGATGCCTCTAAATGCGATAAGGTGTCAAACCAAGATAGGATGTCATCAACACATGATTTTCAGGACAGTGGAGAGAAAAGCAGTCACAAATCTGTTAGTGGAGATGAGTATACTGTATCAAATCATGGTGAATCCTCCCAGATCTCAGTGCTGCCAGCTTCAACCAAGAAAGAAATAAATGTTGATGCAGGTTGCATACAGCATTCTGAAGTTCAAAGCCTTCGGAAGTCAGATAGGGATGTGGGTAGTCGGTACTTGGCACAGGATTGCTACCTCAGAAAATGTAATGGTTCAAAATCTCAGTCTTCAATAGCTGCAATTTCATTTTTGTCGCAAAACTTGGAACAACCCAGTGATCATCCAAGGGCGCATTCCCGAAGTCTCTCCGATACAGAAAAACCTTGCAGGAATGGTAATGTCAGGTTGTTTGGTCAGATCCTCAATTCCAGTGGAGATGAGAATGACAAGGGGACCAATTTCATGAAACAGAGTGCCAAGTCATCTAATTCAAAACTCAATGGTCATAACCAAGTGGATGGAAGTACAGCTATTTTGAAGTTTGACCGTCATAATTATCTGGGACTGGAGACTGTTCCCATGAGTTTTGGTTACTGGGATGGGAGCAGAATACAAACTGGGTTTTCGCCTCTGCCTGATTCATCTATTTTGATGGCAAAGTATCCTGCTGCATTTGGTAACCATTCTGCAGCCTCGTCCAAAATGGGGCAGCGGGCATTGCCAACTTGTGGGAAGAGTAATGAGCGGAATTTGAATGCTGTTTCAGTTTTCCCTGCAATGGATATAAGCAGCAATGGTGGGGTGATGGATTATCAGATGTATAGAGGCCGTGATGGTTCAAAAGTGCAGCCTTTTAGTTTGGATATGAAGTCCAGACAGGAGATATTCTCTGAGATGCAAAGACGCAATGGAGCTGATGTGATCCCGACTTTACAGCAACAAGGGAGGGGAATGGTTGGAATGAATGTTGTAGGGAGAACAGGGGTACTTGGAGGTAGCACAGGTGTGTCAGATCCTGTGGCTGCCCTTCGCTATGCCAGAAGTGAGCTGTATGGCGGGCAGAATGGGAACATTGTCAGGGAAGAAGAATCATGGAGAGGCAAGGAGGACATAGGCAGGTAGTAGTTCTAGAAGGGAGCTTAGCGGCAAATCTCTGCCGCTCAGTGTATAATAGTTTTTGCATTGTTTTAATTTAAAATGATAGGGCAGAAGTGGACGGTTCTGAAGCCCGTCTTTTTGGTAAAAAGGGATATTTTAGGAGTTTGTATTATTTCAGCAGCTTTGTATTTGTTGTATTCGATGGAAAATACAGGAAATAATCAGTGAACATTTGGGAGGGTCCAGCTTTCCTGTTAGTCTCCAATCTAACAATTGACCATTGATTTGCCAAATCTACCTTTTTTGGCCGAAATTTTCAACTGTAGGATTGCACGAGTTTCTTAGAGATGATGTAAAGGGTTTGTTTTGCAGTAATTTTGTTTGCGCAGGTATGCTTCATTGGAGACTTGTATTTAACAAACAAGACTAGGAGACATGATGAGATGGAGAATATACATACCTGCAGGATTATCATATGCCCCTTCTCTAGCGAGACTTTCATCCAGGAGTCAAAAACTACTTTGTTGGCCCCAGCAATATAAAGAGAAACACCTGTTGAAAATGTACCATAAAAAACATCTCCAATGCCGTGGTTGACTTAGAAACCATCCGAGAGTGCCAAATATCTTATCATTGTATTCTGGTATCTGAAAAAAATTACGGCAATATAAGAAATTCAACCTGCCCTTTTACTTTCTTTCCTCTTATTGAAAACTAAAGAAAGAGGTTAATTTGCTAACGTAATGTTGGATACCTCTGTTGTCATAATGATGTTGAATACCTTGAACCACGTTGAAATGACCATCCAAGATATAGCAAAATGAAGAAGGGTACCTGGACCAATATTTGGTTTGCTAGCACATCTCTCTCAAGGGCCTTGACTTCACTCAAATCAGGTTTAACTAGTTACAAGAAAAAGGTAACAAATGATGAATATTGGAGGCAAATATATGTAATCGGAAATTCAAAGCACAGATGTATAAATGTCTAACTTAATATTTAGAAACATCACTACAAGATTATCACAACCCCTTTGAATTGTCTGGCAACAGCATTCAAATGCTGAAACCAAAAGACTAGATAAATAAACCTGAAAGCAAAGCAAGATATTGCCCTTTGGCCAGCCCAGGATATTGCATATTGGGAAGGGATTTCCTGAGCAGACTGGCTAAGGAAGAGGCCTTTGTTGTTTTCTAGGACTTCACTGTCTCCAACACCCTATATATGGCTGAGCAACCCTTGGTAAGTTGTTGTTAAGTTATAGCTTACTGTATATTCTTTTCCCTTTGTACCAAAAAAAGAAGAGCAAGTAGAAAAGGAAACTGAACTGCTGATATGTTACACAGGGAAGAAAGCTAAAAGTAATAAAATTCACTATATCATATCCAGATCTTCAAGTTAGCAAAAGGAAGAACTATTAATCTGTAATGAAATAGATAATGTGTGATTAAACCTGATGTGCTAATGAATTGGAACAGAATGCGATTCCTGACTTTTTTCCAATTTTTCTTTGATCAGCAATGATTCCTGACTAGTTAAAGAATAACTATGCTTACTTCACCACCACTACAGCTGTGTCAAACCTGTTCAGCAAATAGATTATGTGTGTGGGAACAGGAAGTGATTCCTGAATTGTTAAGGAATAACTCTGCTTACTTCCCCACCACTAAAGCTGTGTCAAAACTATTACCTGCTGAAAAAGGCCGCCAAGGCAAAACTTGCAGACTTGAAGGCTTATTCAAAGCAATCTAAACAAGATACCATGAACCATAACAAGATATATATTTAACCATGACTGCCAACATCACAATCGACCAGCCAAAGTGCTCCAGTAAACTATATCAGTTTAAGCTCCAAAACTCTATTTCTCATATGCTTCCATAAATCAAAAAGATGATGCAAAATACTGGATCTTAAAAAAAGTGGAATTCAATCAGAGGTGCTTACCTTATCATCATCCTCTTATAATACTAGAGAGCACATCCAACTCCTTCCCAGAAATCCTATCATACACCAGTTCCGAGCCAGCTCTGAAAATTTCAATTCAATCAACAAAACAAGGAAACTAATAAATAATCCATCACTGTACCATTGCTTCACAACAAAGGAATAATAATCTGAAAATTGATTTCCATTTTCTGGAACTTTCAAGAATCGAATCGAATTGAACCTGTTCATTTTAGATTCGCTGCAACCATCTGTTGAAGAATTGATAATTATTAACAGAAAAGAAAAAAATACCATAGCTTTGCAACCAAGAAATAAGAAAAAAAAAAGAGATAGTTTAGAAAAAAGTTTACTTTGTAAAAAGCTGAATTTTTTGTATTAACTCAATCGGTGTCAACTCTGCAACAATTCAAGTGGAAAAAGAAGAGAAATTAAGATATAATTGCAGAAATAAAAAATTAAGAAGAAGAAAAAGGAATTAGGTTAGGATTTTGGCAATGTTCTAATCGACGGCAGAAGATTGATTCGAAGAACATAGTAGAGAGGGAGATTACCGGAAGCGGAGGCCGGAACAAACGTCGATGTAGTATATGCCGTCATCCAGATCTGGCCATGGTGCTCCGAACACCAGAGAACGAGATTCCGACTGAGCTCGTGAATCGTTCGCTATATTTGGATCACGGAGCTTCCCGCTTCCGGCTTAGGCTAGTTGCCTTTTTCCATTTATTTCTTATTGATTTCTTCTTGCTTTAACTAACTATGAGTTTGCCGACCCTATCTTTATAATTTGGATTGTAAAGTGTTTTTTGTTTCCTATCACGGTTCAAACTGTATGATATGTACTTTTATTTATAAAATTTATTATCTTCTACTTTCTTCGTGAATATTTCTTACCGTTATTTTTTATATAATAGGTGATAAGTTAAATAAAAATATAAATAAAAGATTTTTAATTATTTTTTTATATAGATTTATTAACTGTAATTACTTTTTTTTTTATGTTAGTTGTATGATGGGAGACAACTTTCTCTTATCTCTTATCTTACGTCATCTGTATGCTATGCAACTCAAATTTAAAATTTATTATTTTCAATGAAAAAAGATTATCATTCGATCTACTTTTTATATTTTAAAATAGTACATGACAAAAAAACCTAATACTACCATTTAACAGTATCAAATGAAGCCTTAATTTGGAAGAATTAAAGTTCATATCCTTGTTGGAAAAGAAAGCAGCCGAAAGTCACAAAATCCCTCTCCTTTTTTTTTCTCATGTGATGAGCTAACTTGTTAAAATTTTTATGGGAAAAGGGAGAGGTGAAGAGGAAAAAAAATAAAAGTTTAAACCTTGATCATATAAATGAAAAAGTACATTTTTACCAGTAATTTAACTAAATACTCTACGTTATAGAGCGATTCATTTATAGTATGTTAAATTGAAAAATAATTTCTTAATATTGTACTCCTATATGAATAAAAAAATTTTTCCGGGGCCAATGCCACTTCTGTTTACTGGTCCACCCATCCAATTCTTGCAAAAGAAATTTCAAACGTTTGAGCAAGAGTTACTCGGCATAAAAAATATATATATATATAGTGCTACAAGGAAGAATATATAATCCATATTCTGTATCTTTATTGTCAATCAATTGCCGTGAACATGTCTAGCGGAGTACTTGGTGACTAGACCCAGAATGTATAACGTGGGAAACATGGAACAAACAAGCTCTTGACATACGCTATTACAATAGCCATAAGATATTTAATGACAAGATATGGGGAGAAAGAAATCAGCATAATACATCTGTAGTTGAGGGTGGCACCGGCACGGCCAACTGAAGAGGAACTGGTTCCCATTCCACGTGTTGGCCGCAGCGACCACCTTTAACCGCAACAACTTGTAAATGACTTGAATCACCTGCAGAGGCTTCCTCAAGAGATGACTTTTTTGCTGTCACTGCCTTGAGCCGATATCGCTCTGCCCTAGAGCCAATGACCTGTCCCAGTATAGAGGCTGCAATGGTGAAGGCCATGGCTGTTTTAGGCATCAAAACAGACTTCCTAAGAATGGCTATGAATGGAACTGCTGCATGGACAGCCGCAAACCAAGACGGTGAAAATTTTTCAGTATGTTCTCTCCATATTCCTAAAGGAACATTTGCTGCCATGCCTAACAACCCAATCACAAGTACTTTTGCAGGCAAGGGCTGAGGACGAAGGTTCTTTGCAAAAGCAGTTCGTGCCAGTGCTGCTCGTGCAGCAACAATTGCTGGTGGGCACCTAAGTTGCATTCCTGGAGGAGGTTGGAAAACCTTTGCAACGAGTGGCAGAACATTGCTGACTGCTCTATATGACTTTGCAATTGGGCAATTCCCACTTTGCAGCCATTCATTGCTCAATGCCTTATGGTTAGACTTTCCTCCCTGAAAGATGAACAAATATTCAGATAGCAGTTTTAGAGAATATTTTCAAATCCTTAAAGACATTAAGCTATTGCCCCTAAGTTTGAACCAAATACTACATCATGACACCAACCATCAAGCAAATTGGTTTATGCAGAACAGAAACTAACATGCAATTACCTTTGAAGAAGAGTCCTTGGATGATTTTGATTTTCCTTTTTGATTCTTCCACATATTAGAAAATGCATCAAAGCCAAAGGGTCCTCCAAGTCCAAAGGACGAGAGACTAATAGTAGCTGCCTTTGCAACCAAAGGATTAAACTGTGGTGAGGCAGGCTTAGGCTCTACTTTCTCAATCCATGGGAAAGATCCCTCAGACAATGGGACAACTCCATCACGTCCATGGAAAAGCCTGAATGCCATATCAAAATTGGGCCCATCTTCGAAAATTGGGCCTTTAGCTGTTCGAACCTGAGCAAAAAATGTGGAAAATAACAATAAGTTCCCTGATTTCACAAATGTAAAAACAAGATACATGATGAAGAAAGCACAATGCTAGTGACAAGCAATACAACATCTAAAGGCAAACAGAAGACAAAATTCTGGTCAGAAATCCATTAACTGACCGGCATGGGGAAAGGCATGGCCGAGGAGAAAGAAAAGTTGGTTGGTTCATTGATGTTTCTCAAAAATGGACACCTAAGAATGTCCATGTGAGAAGGCGCAGAATCGTCACTTGGGCCTCTGAAGAAAAAATCCATTTCGAAGTTACTGCACACAGAAAAGAAAAGGTCATGATCAAAACCTCCACAGTGCAAAGAGTAAAAAGACATCCACAATATGAACAATTCAACAAACAAGATTACAAAATGGTCAGAAAAATCAAAAGCCACCAAAGACAGCAATCACTATGAAATTATGAATTCAGTAAAAACATTTTGCATTTATAATAAAACTTGAAAAAGAAGATGATGATTCGCCATCAACCAACCACACAGTGATTAGATCAATTAAGCTTCTAACAAGCAATCTAAAAGGCAGTCAAATTTGGGATAATAAAATGCAGAAGATTCCGATTCATCCTTTCAGGAACGTTGAAATGAAATCCTAGAGCTCGAAGTAAGAAGTACCAAAGCACATGGAACAAACTAAAGAACTAAAAATTCCACAAGTTGAGCTCAAAGAAAAATCCCGCAAATGCTCTATGATTATATACACAGGAGTCTTCCATAGAAGATCAAACAGAAAACTAAAGACCAAAATTGGCAAAAAATACATAAACCATAAAGAAGAAAGCTAAGATCGCAAAACTTAATGAATCATCATCCATATTCACCACAAAATTGAAATTTCTGAATCCTACCCCAAAAAAAAAAAAAAAAAAACTCATAAAATCTGGAAACGAAGAAGGGAAACAATACAGATCCGTCGGAGTCGAAATCATATCGTACCTTATGCGAGCGAGGAGGAGGAAATGGGGGGAACGAGAAGTCAAAGAAGAGATGAAGAATGCAGATGAAGAAAGGAATTGGGAGAGTGTTTGGTGTAATGATGGAAAGAGAAAAATGCAGACGATTTGTTTATTAGCAGAGAAAAGAGGGCAGTAAACGACGCCGTGCTGACCACACGCCTTTCGAAAAGATGATGGACTTGGTAATTTTGGGAAGACCACATCAAATTGGAATGGGTTGCGGCGGCCACAGCTGGCAGTGGCACGCCGCATGTGTATTATCCCTATGGTTTGACTTTTATTTTATTTGACGGGATCTCCGCGCGGTTCACATTGAAGATTTTTCTTTCTTTTATGATAGACACCGAGCCAGGCACACTCTTTGAAAGCGAAAATCAGATAAAACCTATTTTTAATTATTTATTTTAATAAATTTTTAAGTTTTAACTATTTATCTTATATTATACTATGATACTTTAAACTTTTCATTTATATGAGTTGAAAAAAAAATCCTCACTTAAGGTCAAATTATAACATTTTATTAGTTATACTAATTAATTGTTAATTATATTAGTTGATTATTAATATTTCGTTAGTATTTCATTAATTATTAATGAAACTAACAAATAAAATTGAATTTAAATTTTATGTTTTTTATAATAAAATACTAACAGATGCTAATAATTAACTAATATAATTAACCGTATAAATAAGAGGCTAAAAGTATTATAGTATAAAGTGATGGTTTAAAAGTATTATACTATAAAGTGATTGGTCAAAACCTATAAATTTATTAAGGTAAATGGCTAAAAGTGTTATAATATAAAGTAAAAAATTAAAACTTACAAATTTATTAAGGTAAAGAATCTAAAATAGGTTTTTGCTGCCAAAATCCACACCCAATTTAATAGTAGGCGCGAATTCATCCTTAAATAAAAGGAATAAATTTATTAATAAAGTTTTTAATTGTTATTAAGTATCTTAAATTTAATGTATGATGTTAATAATTTATTTATAATAAATTTATTGGTAGTTCATTAAGTTAGTAAATTATTGATATCTTGATGTGATATATTAAATTTAAAATGATATATTTAAGTTAAAAATTTTATGAATAAATTTATTCTTATTTTTTTGTTCAAGAGTGCATTTATCTTTCTTGCTTAACTTTGAGAATAATTTAAGTATTCTATCTTTAAAGACTTTGATATTTTTTAGTGTGTGCCATAAAATAACAATCTTTTATTTTTATTTTTTGATTAACTCAATTTATATATATAAATTTTTTGAATATGGGAGAATTTTGGAAAATGAA
>BPVZ01000005.1:3005106-3021181 GCA_020521535.1 Rubroshorea leprosula
AGAGGAAAGTAAGTCAGCACAATTACCCACTTTTGCCATGAGCTCACAACCAAAATTTTTCCAGTCACAAAAGTGAAATGTTCAAGAAAACAGTGAGCCTGCTGACATTCTAGCTACTGAAATACTGATTTCAGTGGTCATCTTAGTAAGGTTTTCCTCAGCTCACACAAGTCTAAGCATATATCTTGGACTGCCATAAATTGCATGTATCATAATCTATCTATCATTCTTGTCAATTATCATAGTTATGAATTAAATTAATAAACCACAACCTGTTTCTGGTGTTGGGTATTTTGAGAACATTTCACACGGTATAACCCAGCTAAAAGTACAAATGAGTGGAGAGACATGAAAGGCAGAATGACAACGAAAGCATTAGCGTCATATATAGAGAGACAATCTTGGCGTGGATGGAGAACTCTGCTACCTTTGACTGATAAGGATGAAGTGAGATAGACTCAAGACAAAAGAAAGAAAGAAAAGAGCATCCATGCAATAAGCAGGAAGGTGTATGAAGAAACATACTTCAGGTTGGTCTGTCTCCTGAACCAGTTGCCTTAAAGTCCAATTAGATTGCCTTTCAAAGAGCTTAAACATAATCTCTTCCATTTCTCCACGATCCCTCCTTGTTCTTTTCATTTCCGATGCCTTAGCTGGCTGTCTCCTCCTATCCTATTGCAAAAACATTGCATCTCCTCATACAAATGGTGGAGAAAAAGAGGGCCCCAGGGCATGTTAGCAGTAAAATAAAATGCACTTAAGAAAATTATATTTAAAAATAAGAAAGTACACTGATCACAGAAGTAATCATCATTCCTGGCATAGGCCTCATATGACTCCCAGTGTCATTGTTGATGAACTGAAATGTGGGATACAGAAGAAGTCAGAAGGAAGAAAGAAAATTGGTTTAATTCAATGTAAAGAAAAAAGCACAAATAAATAATGTAATCACAATGACCTGTGTCTGTCTGCTTTTGGTCATATATTTATTTGTTCTTTCCCGACAGAGTTTACCATAGTTCTCAATATTTTCATCATGAGGTCTCATGTCAAACTTGTTCAGTATTTTACCCTCCACAGCTAGCTTGCCTGCAAATCAAACAAATCTCAAGCCAAAGAGAGGTAGATTTGATACAGACTCCAACAATGCATATCAGGCATGAGGGCTAGTGCAATAACAACAGTCTAGACTGTTTTATAATATTTCAACATATGTGTAGTTCAGCATTGGCATTCCAGATTCAATCATTTGTGAAACATTAAGTTGAATCTCCATCAAACTTGATCAAACTTGATGATCTCCCTGTGCTAACAACTTGTTTTCAATTAACTAGGAAGAAAACAATAGAACTTAAATGATTTGATCAAAGCTCCAGAAAGGTTGTCAGCTTTCAAAAGAATAAGTCACAAAAGACTGAACCAGCTACAAGGAAAATCCCAGATGTGGTAGTGACAGTATTATGTCAAAGTAAAGCAACAATTTTTTTACTAACCATTACAGTATGCAGCAATATGAGTGATGCTTAGCACCAGAGCTCACTGAATAGGTGTGTGCTTACCTTGAGGTGACTCAGAAAAGACAGACATTGGGATAAAGTCTTTTGATATATCCATGGAGTAGCTCTTGGGTGCATTTCCACAATCTGGGCCAAGCAGTTCCATGGTGAACTACAAAAAATCACACAACAAAAATTCTTCAGTTAACACTGTATAAAGGAAACAGAAATCTCTTTCATTGTAAATAAATGTAGAAAATAACAGAGAAATGAAGAGGGAACATGTAGATGATGCAAAATTGCCAGGCTTATCCTTAAAACAAAAAGGATATTAAGAAAAACAAGGGACCTGCTAGAGCATGAAACTCTGAAAAACATGAAAAAACAAAGGCCACCCAATTCCATTCACAAAATCTTTCAAGCTGTGAGTAATAACCATTTTGGCAAATCCCTATACTTCTGTGATAGCCAGGAACCATAGTTCAAAAATTCCAAATCAGACTTACACGTAGCCGGAAACCAAAAATGGCCATAACCAGAAAATTAAAGAGAAACAAAATCAAAATATCACAATATCACAAAAAGCATTCTTCCATAAATCATAACCTTTATCCCCCAGTCAAGGATATCAGGAACTAAGTTTCAACCAAAAAGGGCAAATACACAAACAGAAAACAGGCAAGTCACGACCATAGAAACCCCATCAAGAGAACGAAAAGAAAAACCAAAAATCCCCAAATATCACATCAAACACAAGAACAAACAAATGCAATCGACAAAGCAGCGTAAACCGCAAAAAAATCGCCTATTCAGAGCACAAAAAACACATCGTAGGTACCATCAAGGAGAAACACGAATATAGACGGGTAAAAAGGCAAATATGTAATGTGAAGATAGAGAAAAACACCTGAGGGAGTTCATTGTCGTCATTGGAGAGAAGGGGATCGATGGAGAGGATGACCTTGGCAACAGGGCGAGAGGGTTCCTCCTGGGTTTTGAAAGAGCGAGAGACCAATGTGGGGCATTTCATCAGCCACACTGCTTTGTCGGCTTTGCTCGTCTCTAAATGGCCATGATTGTTGTTCTCCATAGGGAAGAAGAGGGAGGCGATTGGTTTTCCTGAGGAAGGAAGAGGAGGAGAAAAGAGAAAACGGTTTTTTATATTTTCTGCGTAACAAACTCACAGGTGGAGGATTTCTATGCTCGGCCGCCTGGCCCGCATTTGCTCGGTTTCCGGCTTCCAGGCCGAGACATTTGTGGAGACCTAGTTTAGTACGGCACAATACTCATTATTGAATTTAGTGAAAGCCAAAAATATATGTGAAAACCTTACTATGCAATTGTTTGAGTGGTGTAATACAATTGAGTGTTTAGGTTGAAAAATATTATTTTTTTATATTTAAAAATTATATAAAAATATTATTTTTATATCAATACCTTTAATATTTTTATTTTATTTTAAGAGATGGGATTAAGGGTTATTTGTAGAATTCTTAAAAAATTAAGAAAAATATATTTTAAAAATATATATTTTTTAATAATTTACTTTATTAAAAAAATTAAAATGGCAGATTAATAAGAATGACTATTTAGGACGTTCATTTTTTTTTTATGGGACTATTTAGGCTTTTTATTAGAATAATATAAACATTAATCTCGTATTTTGATTGGGGTTGTTTTCTTGAATTATGGCAATTTTACAAAATTGAGAAGGGATATCAGCATACTTGTTTAAGTTTGGAGAATAATGTATATCAATTTTCACTCTTGAAAAAAATTAAAGTTTTAAGATTGACTCATTTAATTAAAATTTAATTCAAAATTTAGGAATTTATTTTATTAAATATTGATATATAGATTTAGAAATTAATTATATTATTTAATATAGTTTTTAAATTTACATATTAACATTTAATAATATAGATTTTTAAAATTTTAAATTAAACTTTTAATTTATAAATATAAATATAAATATTTAATAAAATAAATTTTTAATTTTTAAATAATATCGTTTAAGGTTAGCACTTGTTTTTTATAAATACATTATATTCTTTATATATATATCAAAACTTATATAAATTATTTTTGAAGTTTAACTCTAATTAGGAGTAATGGTTTTGTTTGAGTAGATTGTTTTAGCAGTGCTGAATCATAAATTCAAATGAAATACAACCTTTGAAAATGAATACCAATGATCAAATTCAAGAAGCAAAAATCTTCCCAGAAGCAGAAACAGCAGCTCAACATTAATTCCTGATAAATGCAATTTAAGATAGGTTATGATGGTAGGAGACCATCCAAACTTACATTATTTTTGAAAAAACAAAGGAGGGCCATTGGAGCCAATGTTACTGTAATTCAGATGCAGAGAAATTGCACAAGCTAAAGAAATTTCTCCATAATACAGTAATGGTTGTGAAAATGTGTATGGTTTGTTACACTCAAATATGACTTGAATATCTTCTAAGATTTCTCTTTGATAAGGGAAGGGATTGGATGGTTTAGAAGGAAGATAAATTGTTGGTTGTATCTGTTATACAATCAAACCGCAACTGAATCAGAGCTGTTGCTCCCCACTGAATTCTGCTTCCTCTCTGCCTGAAGTGATCGGCATAATGACTCAAGCTTTTCCTTCTGATTCTTAGTTTTCTCCAATTGTTTCTTTAATCTCTCACGCTGCTTGGTTAAGCCAAGAATAAGTGCCAGAAAATTGGAAACAGTAGCTTAAGGAATGAAAGCATTAGGTGTACAGTCAACTATACCTCTTCTACTAGCTCAATAAGAGTAACATCTGATTTCTCGCATTTACTCTTCAGGAATGCATTTTCCTTCTTGAGTTCCTTGATTGATTTTGTCATCTAGTTTTCAATGCAAGTAATGGTTAGTGGTCTCTCCTTCTCAAACAGAACACACCATGCAACTAATGCAAGCAGGTACTATCATATATAGTTGTAGGAAGAAAAGTAATCACAGGGAATGCTTAAATACCTTCTCAATCTCTTGTTTAAAGGTTTCAAAGACCTCATTGCTCTTTAACAATGCATCCTGCAAAATCAATTGGTATTTGTTTTCAGTTTTTACTGGAAAACCACGCAGCAGAGTTGCTCATTTGTCACCTGGCAAGATATTTCACAAGGATCCCACTATTTTTCTGTTGGTAAGTAGCAATTACATTCTTAACTACTTTTCTGTCAGCAATAGCATTAGAGTTATAACCTTCACCATTTCATAATGATAAATTTATGAAATCCTGCAGATGATAACCACCCTTCTGATTGGTATAAAGAATAGGATAAGGTCCAACTAAGAACATAGAAAACAGAATATCTATGTGCATAAACCACCCTCAATTTAATTAAAAAAAAAATGACACTTAAACAGTTGCACATAAATCACAAGATGAGAAATGGCACAGAATAAATCTGACCTGAAACTGTTGGAATTTTTCTCCATCAGCTGTCAACTGCGAGCGCAAATTCTTTTCAGTTGCCAACAACTGTGATACTTGTTCTGCATATACCTTCATCTGTGCCTGCTCCTGGATCAGTTTCTCTTCATGTTGCTTAATTTTCAGCTCAGCAAGTTGTACTTCTAAAGTCTTCTGCTTTAACTGTGAATCCAAATATCAAATTCCATAAAATTAGCTTTTTAGCCTCCAAAAAAAAGGAAGGTTGTCAAATATTTAAACCCAGAACTCTAAACCATACCATCTGTGCATATTGCTGTTCAGAGAGAGTATATTGATCAGCAAGCTGCTTCAATTTAGCTCTTAACCTAGACAACAAGACTTCCATGATTTATTTATGAAAATTGGAAAGGCTATGAATATGTAAACTGAAATCAGGTAAAGACAAGAACATTTTGATAAAAAAAAAAAAAATGCCACTAGGTTTACAAAAATAATAATCAAAAGCAGTAAACAAGGGAACCTAGAAGCTCCATCTCGCTTTGCTTCTCAAGCAACTCATATTGATTGACAAAAAAAGGGTATGGATTAAGTTTCTGCATGTTTATGAAAACAGTGAGAACTGGATACAAGAAACACTAATTTAATGGCCAGAAACAGTGGTAATAAACAAACAACTTCAAAAGTTCTAAGGATTCAAATTCCATTCTCTCAAGCTACATGGAATGTGGCATTTAAACTATTAGTATACTGTTGAAATCATGCTCAATGGATTAAAAGGAGAAGTACAATAACAACACAGGAATTTCTTGTTTCTCACATCTCATTTTCCTTTAGTTGTGAAAGGCATTCATCCTTCTGCTCGTCTAGCTTATTGCTCACATCCTGTAACAGATGAAAAATAGAAAAATAAAATAGTGAGTTGAAGAAACAAGTGCAAAACCAAAATTTCACATTCATAAACTGAATTCCTACGTGAGAAGAAGTAATGAAGACTACTACTTAAAAGCAATGCAAAAGAGAACAGAGGAAGAAGGAAAATAATTCCAAGCACAGAATATATCTACTATTGTTCAACTGTATATTAAATCTGCACTGATACATCTCTAAAAGTGTATGTAAATTAAAAAACAAGTTAAAGATATATCTCATTTATTCTTTATTCAACTAAAATGTAAAGTTTGCAACTCTTGCTTGAGTTGTGGTTATTAATGACTCACTTTTTTTTACTGTTTCTCTCGTGTCTTACCTCTGTACACCTGTGACACATCTTTCCCATGCACCTACAGTATTAGACCTTATTCATACATACTTATGTTTTAAGATCAGTTCTGCTAATTCAAAGAGTTGTATCCTAAGCCAAAGAGTAGCCTATCAAACCATTTGAGATTCTCAGAGTATAGACACACTTTCACTTATGTAACTTGAGTCTTGGCTAATTTGGCAATCCTAAGTCTTTTAAGCAACAAGGGTCTAGCTTTCTCAGTGATTGTTCTGATATCAAGTAACATTTTATCACTTCAATAGGTAAAATCAATCAAACCTTGATGACATCCTGAAACTTGGCAGATAAATCTGATCTTAAGCTTTGCCCCTCTGTAGATACTCGTTTACATTCATCCTGTGAAACAAATGACAAGTTCAGTTGACAACCCATGAAAATATCGAAAAGACAAGAACAAATCATAACTCTAATAGAATCAATCAAAAGAGATAACATAAGAAAGAAAAGAGTACCATTAGCATTTTGTTTTGGCGTTGTAATTCTCGACAAAGCGATTCAAGTTTATCCCGAACAGCAATAGCTACAAGGAGGATCAAACCATGAGTTTATCCATCACCAAACTGTAATCTGACATATTGGTTTGCCACACCATAATAACCAAACTGTTACAAGAAGACACACTTAAAAAATGTGTTTTTCACAGCAAACTTAAGGATGGTTAAGCAACTTGAAGGAAGAGAGATTTTATCTTGCCTTTATCCAAATTATATGATTCATTATATATCATAAGTAAATTTATTGTGAAATGATGACATTTAGCTATCTGAAGTATCTGATTTTATATAGAACAAGAGACTGAATTGTTTATCCCCTTCTACTCCTATTAATAAATCTTTTTTGCCAATACAAGAAAATTAGATTGTTACCCAACTGATCAATAGATGTTATTCTTTCTTTTTCTTTTCATGAAATGTGTTTGCTTCTTAATACAAAGAAAATGACACATCTAATAACACTTCACTGTGGAGATCAACCTTGCTGCAATCAAATGCTATGAAACCACCAAATAAAATTTTGAATTGTCATAAATTTAATTAAAAATACCTGTATCTCTCTCTGCAAGAACTTGTTGATATCTCAAAGACAACTCCAGAACTTCCTTTTCTGATATTAAGGTACGTTTTGCACTTTTACGTTTGGTTTCAGAAATTTCCTGAAATCCATTTCAAGACTTTAGTGAGTGTCCATTTGGATAAGGCTGGCATTTCAAATCCAAGCATTATCTAGTGCCACCTGCTGTCACAAAGTGAAACCAAACATTAACATATGGAATTACTAACAGGCTTTTTGTTTTGCAGCAAATTCACTTTTTCTGATGAAGATATTCCTTTCAGATCAGTTGAACTTGTGTTTGATCCTCCTTCAACAGCTGCGTGCAAAAGGGAGGGGCAAGTAATCAGCAATGAAAATTGCATTTTACCAGTCACCTGAAGTTTCCTATGGAATCCACAAATCAAAAGGAAAATGGATGAAAGCCACACGTGTTTAAGAAAATTACATCTTTCTGTACTCAGGCACTCCTCTTTAACTTCTCCTTTCACCTCATTGCACTTGAAAACCCCAACTGCAGCCTCAGAAACAGAATTACTTGACCCAGGCATGACTAATCCACCTTCTACTGAATCCACTGGTTCTTCAAACCCATCTGTTTCAGATAATGGCACTGGAAAAGTTCTCGGTTTCTGAGTTTTCCCTGTACCACCTGTGGTTGCATCAAAGTCATTTGACACCAACTCATCCTTGTAATCACCCTTTTGTCGGTTTTCTTGTTCCAAAATTGGGGTTTGAGGAGCTAACGGCTCCGTGGGGCTATCAACAAACCCATCTGGCAATGAATCCACTTCAGGCAACTGATTCACCTCTGGGTTTTCCATTCTGTCAAAATTTTCACACCAAGGCACACAATCACACCACTAAAATATCAACAAAAAAAGAAAAGAAAAAAAAAAAAGCACCGACTTTTAGAGTCTTTATCAAGTTTAGATAGTACCCATATAATTAATTACTCGTCAGGAATTTCAAATTTCTGGGTTTAAGGACGATGAATGAAGCATTGAATTTGTGTTCTGGGAAATGAATATCGAAACCATACGAATTCGGTTTTTTAAGCACGAAAGCATACGTGAAGCAATAGACATTGCAAACACAGATAAAAAAACTGAGGAATAAAGAGAAGAAATTGCAGGACATTGAAAAATATTACCAGTTAATGCGTAAGACAGGAAAAAGAGTATGAACCGAAGAAAGAAGGGCGAAACTCCTGTTGTTATCTTCTTTTTCCTGCCTGATTGCTTTCGTATTGGTGTGAGAACTAGAGGGATGATCGGACTTCGCAACAATTTTAATCAAAACACATCTTGCATTCTTCCGTGTATATATATATATATATGAAAAAAATGTTGTATCTTGCGGTTTATACTGCATCCAAATGTAAAATAAAAACCACTACATCAGAGCGGGGCGCTAATATTAAGGGTAGTTATCGTTAAGTAATTTAATATAATTTAAATTACATAAATTTATTTTTAAAAGTTCTTAATATTAAAAAAAATATTCTATAAAATAGATTATATATAATTCGTTTTATAAAATTATTTAAATATTTTTTTAAAAATATTATAAAAATAAAATTAAATATATTTAAATAATTTTATTGGAAATATTATGTATTTTTTGTATGTTAAAATGAATATAGTTTTGTAAGAAAACTGAAAATAAGATGATTGAACACTTTTAATATCAAAATATGTTGTAAAATTATTTAAATATAATTAATAAATTTTTTTATGTATTCATTTATTAAAAATATTTTAAATTTTTTTATTATCATTCCTATTGAATAATTATCATAACATTTTGCACTTGACCTTGTATCTCAGTTACGTCAAGTAGTCACATATAAGTGCATTCCCTCACCCTAAGATAACGGTTGGAATCCAACCCTTGCAAATTTGTTAAAAAAAAACTATCATAACATCTTAATATTTCTCGATCTCAACTCTACTTGTCACTAAATTTGACTATTCTTTACAACTTCACCTTAAAACTTACTCTTCGGCTAATCAAGTATCAATGCCCTGAACCATGTGTGGCAATTGGATGTAATCTTTTGTCTTTAAACACTCTAATAATTAAAAACTTGATCGCATTTGCTCTTAAGTTTTATTGCGTCAAGCCACGTATAATTGTATTTTTCCTTTTCAAGGCAACTGTTTGAATTTAATTTTTTGTGAATTTGTTAAAAATAATAATAATAATTAAAAACTTGAACTTTTTTTTATTAAAGATTGATATTTGAAAAATAATTAATATATTTTTATTGCATAATATATATAAAGAATATATTGTGCAATCTAAATTGCTTGAATTGTTAATGTGTTCAAACTGCATATTATTAGCCATTAGTTAAGGTAAATCTTTAATATTAGAAACTCTTTTCTCCATTTACTAATTCTTATTTTGTAGTTTATCAACAAAACAGAAAACTCAATATATATTCTGATGTACCACAACAAGAAATATTATCTACACATATAACAAAAGTATGAGACTACGTTTTAAGCTTTGAAAAAAATAACAAAGGCTATGGATTTTAGCAGGAAATCGGTATGAAATATGGATCTAAAACTTAAAATTAAAACCCAACGGGCACAAGTAATCAATTTGAGAAATATAAAGATATAAAATGAAAATATGTATTCATCAACCTATCTCCATCTTAAAACTACAGTGATTCAATAAACACCCTTAAATTCAACCCCTTCTAATGTTTTTCGAAACTATATAAGATATTGACATGGGAGATTTAAGACTGAAAAATAACATCCTCATCACATGGAAAATCGTTTACCTACCCATTGATTATTTGTTAACACAAATATGAGGACAACAGAATGAAATTTTACAGAGAATCAAAGCACTAATAAGATCTGTGCTTGTTTATATTTATGGGAAGGACTGAAGCTAACGAATGATTTTGGTTGGTTTGTTTTTGTTTGCACCAAAAATGACGTTGATGCTGATTTCTCACCACATAACTTATTAGGCTTTATTGTCTGCTTCTGAACATTTCTCCTTCCCAGGGAGTATTTCTTTTCATGGAATACAACAAGAGACATCTGACCCAACACTTGCCCCTAGGATAAGGGATCAAGAGGAGCCCTTCTTACCTTTTTTCTTGGCTGTTCTGGCAATGTGATCGTCAGATATCTCTTTCTTTCGTTTGTTGTTGTTGGTGGTGGTGGTGGCATTGCTTTTTTCATTGTTGTTATTGTTGTTGCCACCTGTGCTTGTCATGCTCTTGGCCTGAACATCTAGAGCAGCCTTCACGAAAAACTTTAACTTCCATAATGTTGATTCACTCTGCATAAGTAGAAAAGATTTCATCTTATAATTCAT
Organism: Rubroshorea leprosula; assembly: GCA_020521535.1. Classification (NCBI taxonomy): domain Eukaryota; kingdom Viridiplantae; phylum Streptophyta; class Magnoliopsida; order Malvales; family Dipterocarpaceae; genus Rubroshorea; species Rubroshorea leprosula. Next base: position 3,015,692 of record BPVZ01000005.1, read on the forward strand.
TTTATGATCAAGCATACTTAAGAAAAGAAAACACAAGATGCCATATCAGGTTTCTTATGATCTGATTACAACCTGTGCATCAATATCAAGGTCGACCTGATCGGCCAATAGTTGGAAGCCTGGATTATTTTGAGCAACAATTTCCAATGCCTTACTGAGATCCTCCGGAGTCAATTTGGTGAGAGCTGTCCCAAGGTTTCTTTTCTCTTCAGTCGACATTTTCCTGAAACAGCATTTTCAAGAACAGATCTAATTGCCACTGGACAAATAAAAAAATAAGTCATTCAAACACTGGTACATAGAAAAGAAATATAATATTCAGGGCAAAATACCCTTGTACCACATTTTCATTTTTTTTTTTTCCCTTTTAAATAGTCAAGCTTATGATGAGAAGTAATTACTGACTGTTACACAAAATCTAGTATTTAATAGTCTCAAGTCTCAACATATTTTTAGACACATCAGCATAGTTTAATGATATCTTTCTGTCATTTTGAAGAGCATAAAGAAATTGATTATGCATGCAGGATGTTGTACTCTCATTGACAGATTGACTGGGTAATCATAAAGATGTGACCAGACATTTAATGCATCTCTGCACCATGCTGCTGTGACTTCTAAGGTTAACGTATTTGCAGTAAACATAGAGAACAAACCTGCACTTCTGAACAATGAGTTCTCTCAGTTCTTCCAGATGTGTGTCAACCTCATAAAGCTGAAATAGGTAAAATATTGTAAATGCTGCTCTCTGCTATAATTGAACTGGAATATAAATATGAGATTTGAACATACAAAAAGACAAAAACAGATTAAGAAGCTTCTTCACATTTTCAAAATATCTATGCCAAGGAATTGTAAAGTTCTAACAAACCTCACTACTTATATCTCCGGCCATTTTGGCAAAAGCAGCATCTTGAGCAAGCTGCATATCCACCTGTGCCTCAGCCTCCTCCTCTTCCCGTTTTTTCTCCTGAGGTTACATTGCTACAGAAGTAAATAAATGGTCTAGAAACCACATACCTAAGTAACTTTTTAATATCAAAAGGAAAACAACCGAACCTCAATGGTGTTATATCTACCACAAGCCAACAAACCAAGAGGTCTAGAACCCTAGATCATGATGTCAATTTACCTCTTCTGTAACTTTTGGTAGGAGTTGCTGCTGCCACTTCTCTTCAAATTTTCCCATCAAAGTTTTGGCCATAAAATGAACGTCACTTCCCTCATCATTGTATTTCATTGCATTATCAAAAACCAGTCTCACATCAGCACAAATTTCCCGAACATGCTTGTAACCAGTACCATCCTTAGCCTCCATTTGATTTTTTATAGTACTGAAGTCCATTGGCTTTTCAATGATCTAGTACAGACACCAGAAAATGAAATCAGCAAAGACAAATACAGAAAGAAAAATATCGAACAGGGCAATGGAACGCAGATAAGGATGACCAGCCATATTTTTTTGAAGGGAAATGACCTGCCAAGCCATTTGAAAATACACAGCAATAACTTCCACTTGGAATTATATAGCCTATTAGTTCATCATGTTTATTAACATGACATAAATATTTGTGATGATTCTAGCATTACAAATTAAGATTTGCTTCCTGATATATTTACATGGATTGCGAAAAATATAATCATTTCTGTTATGCATTTTTGACAAACAAATCATGAGAAAGTCAGGGACAAAACAATTTTCTGTTATCCATGATTTAGCTAGGTGGATGCTTATGATATTAATGACACAAAGAAAAAATTTCTTTTACTATATTATCAAAGGGTTTAATGATTATGAGGATGCCCACATGCCTGCTGCATGTCTTGCAAGAAGGCATAGGTCATCAGATACAACGCAATCACGTAATCTTTACTTTTGCCCAACAGACATCACAGCCTGTGGATGACTGAAGTGGACAATTTTTTCATACAGATATCAATTACACCCAACCCAGACATAACCTTCATTTAGTACCTCATAGTAGTCATGTAGACCAAGACCTTTGACATCTACTGGCTGCATAAATGGCCATGCCCACTTGTGCTGTGTGATCTATAAGGGACAAATACATCATGTAAATTTACTTGCAACTTTGCAGTGGAAATCTATACATATGTGAGGCAATTATCTTATTAGCACCCATGTATGGATACTAAGGCATGGTTTCACATAAAAGGCAAGACCATTAACATGAGGAAATAGCTAAAATCAAATTACTGCACTTTCAAAGGTAAGTGCTTGCCTGGCGCAATATTGTGCCAAATTGGCGCATAAGCTCTTGCATTCTCTTTGCAGCTGCTGCTTCCCGTCGTGATGCATCTTGCTGCTGCTTTTTAATGCTAGGAACATGTCTTTCCTTATTTCCATCCTTTCCACCGGAGCTACTTTTAGAACCACTTGATTGCTTTTTACTCTTATTCGAATAGAATTGTTCCACTTCATTCACTTTTTGCCCAAGCTACCAGTAAAAAGATTATACTAGTGACACTCTAATAATTAAAAAACATCTGGAATTGGAGTAGAGAAAATAACAGGAGATTGCAAGCAAGAAAATTTACAGTTATAATCAGACAAGTGGAAACCGTAAACAACATTCTGGACTTGGGCAATAAACATTAAAATAGAACCAATTTATACACTAAAAGGTTTACATATCCCTTTGCCCACTCATCTTATACTTTCAACTTTGAAGGTTATGCTCTAACCTAAAAGACAGTACCATAGGAAGCAAATACAAGCATATGGCATCTTGAACCATACAGTCTGTGATTATAATGGAAAACAGGAAAGAAAGCATCTCTTTCAATCCCACAAAACATGCACCACTCTTAGAATGACATTACTTAAATTCACATTGTTGATTAACACCACCATTAAAAACACAGCCTTCGTTCCTTGAACCTAGCTATGTTTGTTTCTTTCCATAAAGAATAGCACAGAACATGAAAAGAATTATGAAATCCTGGTGACAGTTTTATCAAACCATTATCTTGGAACCTCTCCGTAAGTAATAGAACAAGCTCCTAACCTAAACGTCTATGACAAACCACCAATTAGATATACAAAAGAATCACATGTTACTGCCCAGATAAAATGCTAAAATTCCTAGAATGCAGGAAGACGGAAGTGGTACTAATTTTAAATTTGATGACACTTCTTACCTTATCAACCTTTTGAAAAATTTCATCAACACGGTGCCTGACATTCTCCACTTCAGTGGCATTACCATTGGAAATTCTCATTTCAGCATTATCAAAATCTGGAATTGATGCAACCTCTGGTTCCATCTAAAATAAAGGACAAGAAAACCTACAATAAAAGGAAAGTGAGAATTTAATGAAACTAATGAAATGTATCCAAAAGAAAAACTAGATGTTGACAGATTCAACATGAAGCCCAAAAAAAAGCAAGGAGAAGGGGTGATTTATAGGGTAGAGAAGCCAGTGCCACATATTACCATATGTCTAGAGGACTGAAATTTAAACTCCATTCAATAATAACTGAAAACAATGGGTCTAAATTTTAACAGGACATCTTATAGCTACTCTTACTTGTACCAGTAAATACAATAACTAAAAGTCCTGAACTTTACAAGAGATTATGCATTGTCCATTTCAAATACATAAGCTGCAAACATTTACATATGAACACGAAAACCCCAACACTCACAACAACCTCCATTAGGTCCGAGTTCCCAAAAACCTTATCTTTGAAGCATAACCAACCTTCCCCCACAAGAAAATCATGCATTCTATTAAAATCGAACTAGATTAGTATTACTCTGGCATAATTCCACTGGAGGCTGGCGAAGTAGGGAGGAAGACTATCAAAGCAGGGGACCCGGTTCCTAATCCACTTTTAATTTAAATAAAGCAAAAATTTTTGTAATTGGAATGCAAAATTGCTAACAAATCAAACTACAATCAGGAAACAGCATCTTCAATTTTCGATTTTGATCACCCACACAGGACTAACACTGCAATAAATGAATTACATGAAAAAATTTGCAAAGAACGAATGCAATATCGACGAAGTCAAAGATTGAATCGAAGAACTGAGAAACAGGGGTTGGAAGCAAACCCCAGAAAGGAAGAAAGAAAAAAGAAAAAAAAAATCAAGCGTTTCTTGAAATCTTTGAAGTAGAACAGACAAGAATCCATGACCATATATATGGATTGTATAGAATAACCAAACCAAAGCATAGAATAAGAATGTAGAGAAAAGGAAAGAGGGGAAGAGAAATACCGAGGGAATTGTGTTGGACTGTCGGAGACACGAACGCAGAAAAGTGAAAGCAGTGTGAGGATCGGTGCTAGCGAACCAGAACCTCACTTAGACCTGCATTAGACGGCGGCGTCACCTTTCTCCGCATTTTGCGTGTCCACATTCGACCAGACGATAGCGTTTTTGACTCGTTTTTTCTTTATCTCAATTTTATGAACTGAATGATTGTTTTTAAAGTATTACTAAATTTTTCAAAGAGGGTAATGTTCCTCAATTAGATTTTTAAAAAATTTAAATAGTATAACACTTAAAATTAAGTTATTTTAATAAATTATTAATAAAATAAAATAATTTTATTATATTTTAAAATTTATGATATTTTATCAACGAACTTAAATAATTCAATATTTATTTATTTTTATTAAAAATAACAGATTCTGGATTCGAATCGCATAACATATGGTTAAAATGAAATAAGAATTAAAAATAGTTACTTCTCATTTTGCAATCAAGATAAAAAATTTTTTTTGTGATATTTTAATTTTTTAATAAATTAAAATAACTTAATTTTATAATATTTTTGTATTTAATTTTTTGCAATGATGATTGTTATACACCTTTTCTTTCTTAAAATAAATCAATAAATAAAATAAAACTTTCTTTATTTTTATGCACTATTCGTCACTTTTTTTAATTTTCTTTTTCTTCTTCTCTTGTTTGCCAAATTGCTAATCCTTTTCTTTTTTTTTTTTATCAAAAATAAAATATTTAAAATTAAAAACATAGATGCATTAGTAATTGAATTAATTCTTAAACTAGCAATCACAATTCAACACGTTATTTAAGAATAACTGAACAATAATTCATGTAAGACTGGAAAAATGTGAAATGGTACACTTTGTGTTATTATGCTTATATGCCAAAGTTTAATTTACCTGCTAAATCAGATAAGATGTATAACTATTGAGTTGTAAAATTTTTTATTTTTTATGTATGCCAAAAGAAAGCTAACAGATTATGATCAAAAAAGAAAGCTGAAGAAATTTTTTTTTTTGTTAATAATACATCTCATTATTTTATAACTAAAAGTAGGGCCACGGCTGAGCATAATTATTTTTAGTAGTAGAGTGTTTGCTTATTTCTATTTTTTTTTTTACTAAACTTTCAATATTAAAAAATCTTAATAAATTTTGATTAATTCAGAGTAAACTCTATAAAAAAAATTTCTACTACTTATTTTTTATTTATAAAATTTAAATTTAAAA
>BPVZ01000005.1:3083307-3101784 GCA_020521535.1 Rubroshorea leprosula
CTTTTTGGCTCTCTTGAATCAAAATTCCAGATAATTTGATGTGCATTCATTAACGAGCACAGTTATTTTAAGATACAATTATGTGCATATAAGCTTTTTTTTGAACGGCTTACAATTGAAGGGCAAAGAGATGCACCTTACAATTCGATTTAGAGTTATCGAATCATAAAGTCCTAGTGCAATTATGTGCATATAAGCTTCGATGAATAAAACATGTAAATTTAAATTGCTGAGTTAGTTGAAGATGAAAGGCTTAAAAAATAAAGGGAGTGGGGGACAGTCTACTAGCAGTCGACAGAGGACATTAGCAGGCGAAGACATGATATAAAGGCAAAAGCCCTCATGCTTTTTTACCAATTCAGAAAGTTAATAAAAGCCACATGCTTTTGGAACAGCAACCAAAGCATTATCCTACTGCTATTGGAGTACATGACATACACAAAGATGGGGCACATAGGCAATAGAGAGATAGAATTGAGCAGGATGATTCTGTAATCTAGCATCTAGCAGTCCTTATGGGGATAGGAATTGCTAAAAGGTTGCTAAAGTGCTATATATCACACGAACTGAATCATGAACAGGACGTAAAGGGAGCTAATTGATTAGAGAGCCTGGAAGAACCAACTCAACTTTCTTGGCAAAGCGATAATGGATAACCCAGATGCGGTCTGGTTACCTCTCTAGTAGAAGTTTAGCTATTTAATCAACACCTGCGAGCACTGAACCATCTCATCCTTTACTCTCTGCTTTCTAATTCTTCACCTGAAAGCACTGAACCGTCTCATTCTTCACTCTTTCGTCTTTACACTCTCGCCTATAACAAATACGAATGAATAAGTCAAAGTAGAAATCTTGAAAAATAAAGATAGTCAAACTAGTAGGCTTTTATACATACATACATCCATATATATATGTATATATATATATCAGCACTCATATGATAGGCATTAGAGCAAATAAGAGAAAAGGCAAAGAGTTAATGTTTATGTTAGAGGGCAACGAAGCATTGCCCCCATTTAATCATCAAATCAGCAAGACAACAACGATATCAATTTATCTATCTACTTGATATCACTTGAAAAGAATCCAACAGTTGAGAGCAATATGGTTAAGTGCTGAGGCTCATGGAAAGCTCAGAAATCAAGAACTCTCAGTGAATTTACCATTTGAGATCCCCATACAAAGTCTTACCACGAGTCATCTTAAGCTAAAAACACAAAAAATACTTATCTAAACAATTTCATTTCTTAGACAGTTAGACCTTTGCCGCACCTTTACATGCCATATCAACAAAATAAAAAAAGTTAACAGATGAATATAAGTCATGTGAACACAGATGGAAAATCCATTACTGGTATGACTACATAACAAGCAGAACAAATTCTAGCATTAATAGCAAAAAATTTACCTGAAATCTTTAAGTGACCTCAACAACAGACCCAGAGAAACTAAGTTGCAGCTTCCTCAGCTTGTGTCACATCAGTATGTGAATTTTCAGTGCCTGGAGTGTTGGATGGAGCCAGTTTCTGCTCATCCACTGCCATCACAACAGTTGAAGTCTCTTCACCCAAGGCTCCGGTGGCAGGCAGAGTTCCCTCACACAAGGTGGTGGGCACAGTTGCAGTTTCCATGCCCAAGCTGGCAGCTCCAGTCAAAGTTTCATCAGCAGAGGTCATGGCAACTGTTGAAGTCTCTACACCTAAGGTTGTGGAAGCAGTCTCAATCTCCTTAGAGAGGGTGGCGGCAACAGCAGCAGCTTCCTGGCCAACAGTGGTGGCAACAGTCACAACCTCCTTACTTAAGGTGGTGGTGACAGTCACAGTGTCCTCACCTAAGTTGGTACTAACAGTTGCAGCAGGTTCAACCAACGTGGCGACAATATTAGAAGTATCCCCACTCAGAGTGGTGACAACAGTTGAAGTTTTCTCATCCAAGGTGGTGCCAAGGCTTGAAGTTTCTTCCTGCACAGTGGAGGCAACACTTGCTATTTTCTCCTCTGATGTGGTAGCAACAGTTGAAGTTTCCTCACACACGTTGGTGACAGCAGTTGAAGTTTTCTCATCCGATGAGGTGGCAACACTAGAGGATTCCTTGCCTAAAGCTGGAACAACAGTTGAAGTCTCTTCACCCAAGGTGGTGGCCACAGCAGAAACCTCTTTACCTAAGGTGGTGGCAAAACTTGAAGATTCCTCACCCAAGGCTGCGGAAACAGTTGAAGTTTCATCAGCTACTGTAGCAAATGTTGAAGTTCCATCACCTTCTGTAGCAACTGTCAAACTTTCCCCATCCAAGGGTGTAGAAGCGGTTTGGGTTTCCTTGTCTGAGGTTGTTGCAACAATAGTAGTTCCCTCATCAACAGAAATTTCCTCGCCCACAGTTGTGGTGACATTAAAATCTCCCTCACTGGCATTTGCAGGAGCAGTCAAATTGTGGTCACCGACAGTAGTAGCAATTGTTGCAGTTTCCTCGCCAATAGTTGTGACAACAGTATAAGTTTCCTCATATACAAGTCTAGTTGTATTAACAGTCAAAGTTTCCATGCCTAAGGTCTGAACAGCAGGCAAAGTTTCCTCATATACAGAAGTCACAATTGGAAAATTTTCCCCTCCAAAATTCGGAGCAGAAATTATGGCTTCCTCACCAAAGGTTGGGACAGTGGGTAAAGTTCCTTCACCTAAGCTCGTAGCCAAATGCAAAGTTTCCTCAGTTAAGGGTGCGGGCATTGACAGAGTCTCTTCACCAAGATGTGAAACCATGAATGATGCTTCCTCACCGAGGGTTGGATCAACGAGATGACTGCTCTCACCCAGGGTTGATGCAATAAATGAATTGTGCTCACCCAGTGTTGTGGAAATTAGCTGAGTCTCCTCAGCAAGGGTTGGTGCATACAATGAAGCTTTGAAAGATTCAGATATAGAATAGTTGAGTTGGTAATTTACAGCCACATTTCCAAAAATGCTAAACTTTCCAGCACTATTAAAGGCAACTTCCGCATCAGAACATTTCTTGAAAACCACTCTAGCATGACTGGTTTCACGATCAATTTCTGTCTCAGATTCCTTTAAAGGCCCAAAGTGCCGGAACATCTTATTCAGCTTTGATTCTGAAGGAATGGAATTTACATTAGAGAAGCTCATAACAATTTCCGCTGGGGCATTCTCACTGATATAACCAGGCGGTTTTTCTGCTCCCAGATCATGATTACCGTCAGAATATCGCTTCCTAGACTTGCGGCTCTTTTGAAGTGGTTTCTCTAATTCAACAGGCACAATTTGATAATGTCCTTTATGTGATGGCTGCTCTTCAGAACCATTTTGGACAATCCTGTCAGTCCAATAAGTGTCATTCATATCCTCAAACTCAAAGGTTTCAGATCCAATGACAGCACTGGAGAACTTCCTTTTACCACCTACAGTGTCTCCTGGTAAGTGGTCCAGGACAGCTGAATTTCTGAAATCAGAGAAGAAACTGATGATAATATTTGAAAAAGTGTTATCTGCCAATGGATCACATGCCGCAATCTGAAGTTGTGAAAGCAATTCATCTAGTGATGAGTACTCTGATGGATCAATCATCCTCTTTGTAACGGCATCTCCATAACTGTCAAACTGAGCATCAATTCCATCCCCACCAGGACTATCACCACTTCCGTCAACTTTCTCTATCCTTTCACTACTACCCTTGAGGATAGATGCCGATCCAGTCATTTGGCTGGCAACTCTGCGGATACACTCACCAATTTTAAAGGATGGCTTGGGAGAATTAATAGGGGAATCAACAGCTTTTCGTCTCTTGCCAGAAGATGCAGAAGCCATCTTACTATTAGCTTTCCCGTCTACGCCATTTTCACCATCCAGAGAATCAAATGCATCCCCCATTAATTCAGATAAGCTTCTTTCCTTCTTACTAGGATACATTCCATCCTTCAAATTATGTTTGCGCTTAAGGTATGAGGTTCTCTGTGGTTGTGAAATCTCCTGCCCAGAGGAATCTTTTTGATCATCCTCATCCATGGGAGTTGCATGCTCAATTGCCTCACCAAATTGCATTTTCTCTTCTGGAACTGAACCAGTTTCCAACCCTCCACACAACAGAAATTCAGGCAGCTGATGATAACCCTGTACCCGATAGAAGGCCAACAACTGAGCTTTAGCTATCACAAGATCAAGTCGATCACCACCAACAGATGAAGACTCTGCCAATGCCTTTATATAGTCGACAAACTTTTTGGGCTCAAAAGAAATAGCGCTCAAGGATCTGTCACTGCCATCTTTTACAACATCCCGAACCCCAGCATTCTCCACTATTTGGAATGTGATCTTCTCGTAGACATCCTTTGGTATGCAAGAGCAAGCCAGTCCCCACTCTACTCGTCTGGAGACTTCTTCCAAAGCACAATCAACAGCATTCTGGAATGCTTCCAAATTGCTTTGCTTCTCTATCTGGGAGAAATGTGTTCGGAAGGGCTTCAAAAGAGAAGCTTCATTCCAAGCAAACGTTCGATCACCAAAATATGCCACCAAAAAGCTTTCCTTCTTATGATACTTCATTGCCTTCCCGGATGCATCTGAAGGATCAAATATCTGCCCTGGCCACCATGGATGGCTCCTCACTTTACCCCACACCAAATCTGAAACAGAAAACTCACCTTCATCCTCCAGGGGCAGATGATACTTTGCTTGTTGCACTGTTCCTGAGATCCCAGGTCCTGTAGCTGTCCATTTGCCATTCTTTCCCTCGCTGTTACTTGCCTGCTCAGAATCAGAATTGTATTCTTCAACTTCCATCTCTTTCCCTTGCTGTAAACTAGCCTGTTCACTGCCAGTATCATGGTCGTCAGCACTCGTATCTCGTCCCACTACTTCACCTCCATTACTGAGATTTTCATTGCCACCACCTGCTGCCTCAACCAACTGTTCTTGAACTTTGACATCTTGCTCTAACTGTAAACTAGGGTTCTGAGCATCAGTAAAAGGCTTTTCAACCTTCATTGCTTCCATGGTACCTGAATCAACCTGAGTAGAAGCAGAAGTCATGCTCTGATCTAAGCACTCCTCTGGTTGATTATCCTTCAAATCCTGATCATTCCCTGAGTAAGATAACATCCAATCCAAGTCAACATATTCGGAGAAAGCAAAATATGGATTCAAAAGAATACCATAATCAACTGCAACAACTTCACCTGTTGCAACTTCATGAATATCCAAAGATATATTTCCACGTTTTTCAGCACTCTTACTCTGCGCATCAGCCTTCACCTGCTGCTGCTCAGCATCAGTGCCTTGATTGCGCATTTCTACTTTTGGGTTTGGATTTACCTGCACAACATCATAAGCCATGCTGTGGTCAAAACATTTTCCCATCTTTAACCACTGGTCTAGTTCAGGTGTTGGAAGCACCTTATTGTTAAGCAGATCTCCAACTGATTTAATTTGTTCAGACAAGGGTATTGAATCTGCATAAATATTGCAGAAAATTTCAGTCCTAGCACGAACTGCCAGAAAATATAGCCGCTATTGGAAAACCTAAACCACAACCAAAGTTACTGATTTCCATACCTTTAACTTCAAAAAGAATAACCTCTTCAGTCGTTTTCCCTTCAGCAGCAACTCGTGGCTTAGCATCCAAGGATTTGAGGTTTCCATCAACAGCAGCATCTTTCTCCATTACCGTAGCAGTGGTTTGATCATTATTCAAAGTTGAAGTAATTCCCACCTTATTTGCATCTCCCCCGCCATCATCATTCTCCCCATCCCGTTCTGCATCTTTCCCGGGCTTCTCCTCATTAAAGTTTTGGCTTTCTCCACCCACAGATCCTCCAGAAGCTAGAGAATCTTCATCCCCACCTTCATTGACCTCATTCTGGGCCTTATTATTCAAAATCCCTTCTTCCTGCATCGCGGTTTCTTTAATTGCATCACCCTCAATCACCTCCTTAGCTCTCTGTCCTCCTCCTGCCGCTTCTCCCTTCAAATTCTCATAATTCATCACTGATGCTCCCTCACATGTAGCCTGACTCTCGAGATTTAATGACCCTCTACTGCCAGGAACCGCTTTATCATTGGAATCACCCCCAAACCCACCTCCACCATCAGTAGTACAAATACCATCAACATAGACATGGGAACCCAAAACTTCCACCATTATATCATCCCCATTACAAGAATCCCCTTCCTCTCCCTCCACACCCTCAGTGAAAGATCCCTCAACCTGACCCTGAACATCACAATCCATAGACTCAACTACAGTTTCACTCCCACCAACTACACGTTCACTACCGGTCACTGTTGATTCTTTTGCATTTCCCGCAGGTACGCCCTTCTCCTCTTGTTCATCCATCAAAACCATATCTGGGAATTTTCCAAAACCATCAAAAACCCACCTTTTCAATTGAAATTTAAACCCAAAAAAAAAAAAAAAAGCAAAAAAAAAAAAAAAAGAATAAAAAGAAAGAAAGAAACAAAACTACTTGAACAGATAAAAAAAGAAAGAAAATTTTCCACGCATGCTTAAGAAGAAAGCGAAAGGTGCAATCTTTAGAGCGAAATCATCAAGAAAAAGAAAAAGGGTCGAAAATTATGGGTGTACCTTGCATAGATCTTGAAGAAATAGAAGGAGCTGAGAGGGTTTGGGGTTTTGAGGAGAGAGGGGAAGTGTAGTGTTTTTTCAGTAAAAAAATAAACGAAGTTTGGTTTTGTTTGTCCAGTGCACGACTAAATAAGAGATACAATCCAGTCATCCATATTCCAAACAGACGAAAATGAAAAAATTAAAGAAGGCCCGAATATTATGGCTTCCTCTTGTCCTTTTATTCATAGTTCAGTGATTGGTCACCACTCTCAGCTTTCTTTTTTACGTTCTTTTTGTCGGTTAGAAATCGTGGGTCAAGGCGCAATGGAATGGAGCCAGATCTCAATTTGGAGAAGTGAATTTTCACTTCTGTGTAGAACGTGGCGTGTCGTGATTGGGTGGTCAGTTAATTTTTGGGATCGACATGTTAATGTGTGGAAGTAATTGTTTTCCTATATTTCTGACGCTACTAGATTTTTAGATAAAAGATGAAAACTTTGGTTGAGGTGTCATCTCATATGCCGTACAGTGGTTGTTTGTGTCATCCAATTTGAACTACTTTTTCTTTTGGTATATAGGACCTTCGGTGTCCTGGAGTCGACTTTAGTCACTCCACACTAATTCCTCCCCAGCATTCTCCAGCAATTTTAAGAGAACACAGTCAGCACACCCAAGATTAGCTTAATACATTCAAAGAAACTAATCCTTAGACTTCATCTATAAACCTATTTAATCTTAACTTAGAACATGAAGAGTTGTTCTTCTTCTTCTTCTTCTTTTGTTCTTTTTTTTCTTTTTGAAAAACACTTAGAGTGTACTTCCATCAACTTAAGAGGTATCATAATTGATAAAATTTTTCTAACTTGTATGTTGATAGGTGTAATAAATATAGTTTTTATTATAAATTTGTGTAAAAGAATAAAAATTTATTTTTAATTTATCAATTATTTAATTAAATTCATTCGTGTAACAACAATACTAAAACTAATGTTAATTTTTAGATTTTTATTTATAAATTTATGACGAACAAGTTCCCTTTCAGGTTTGAAAAACATTATTTGATAATAGACAAATTATTTACCATGCGATTACAAATTACAAGATTCATAAGAAAACTACAGAATGTATTCATCATAAAAGTGAGAGGATGGAATGAGGGGAAGCTACAGCAATTTCAATTGAAGAGAAATGATACAAGGCAAAAGCCCTCATGCTCTGCTACTGCTTCACAAGTAAATAAATGTCAAAGTGCTTTTATAACAACTCAGGCGATGAACCAAAGCAATTATTCTACTGCAATTTCAGAACATGACATACATAAAGATGAGGCACATAGACAATAGAGAGATAGAATGAAGGGGCATAATTCTCTAGTCTAGAATCTATTAGTCCTCATAGGATAGCAATTGCAAAAAGGTTGGCTAAAAGGCTACTATATTACACTAGCTGAATCTTGACCGTAACATGAAGTATCTATCTAATGGTCTGGTTACCTTCGCCAGTAGCAAGTCTAACTACTTATGATTAACACCTGAGAGCACTGAACCATCTCATCCTTTACTGTCTGCTCTCCAATTCAGCACCAGAAAGCACAGAACCATCTCAATTCTTCACTGGTTACCTTCTCACCTATAACATATATGAATGAATGAATAAAAGTGGGAATCATGAAAAATAAAAATGTCATAGAGTAGGTGTTAAAGCCAAGGGTAATGTTTATATCATGGGGCAATGAAGCACTGCCCCCTACAGTCATCCAATCAGCAAGACAACAATCATATTAATTTATACATCTACTTATAACACTTAAATGGAATCCAAGAGACGATATCAGTATGGTTGAGTGCCAAGGGTCATAGAAAGATCATAAATCAAGAACTTGGGGACCTCAAGAGGTAAAATAACAGATACTCCAATCTACCATTAGAGATCCCCCAACAAGGTCTACCACAAGTTATCTTATACTAAAAACACAAAACCACTTATCTAAATACTTCCATATCTTAGACCTATGTCCCCACCTTGCATGCCATATCAACTAAACAAAAATGCAACAGATGATTAAAAGTCATGTGAACTCATAGAAATGTAACAGATGGAACTACCATTACAGGCATGACTGCATTATCCAGAAGCAAATAATGAAAACAATTCCAATATTAATAGCATAAAAATTTACCTGAAATTCTTCAATTGACCAAAACAGTCAACAGCGCACCTAGAGACACTAAGTTGCAATTTCCTCAGTTTGTGTCACATCAGTTGGTATATTTTCAGTGCCAGGAGCATTGGATGAAGTCAGTTTCTCGTCATCTACTGCCATCACAACAGTTGAAGTTTCCTCACCCAAGACTGGGGTGGCAGATGGAGTTTCCTCAGACAAGGAGGTGGGAACAGTAGCAATCACCATGCCCAAGGTGGCAGCTTCAGTCAAAGTCTCATCACCTAAGGTGGTGGCAACTGTTGAAGTCTCTACAGCTGAGGTTGTTGCAGCAGTCTCAGTCTCCTTAGAGAGGGTGGTGGCAACAGTAGCAGCATCTCGGCCAACAGTGGTAGCAACAGTCACAGTCTCCTCACTTAAGGTGGTGGTGACAGTCACAGAGTCCTCACCAACGTTGGTACTAACAGCCGCAGCCCCTTCAACTGAGGTGGTGGCAACATTAGAAGCTTCCCCACTCAGAGTGTTGACAACAGTTGAAGATTTCTCATCCAAGGTGGTGGCAAGGGTCAAGGTTTCCTCCTGCACAGTGGTTGCAACAGTTGTGGTTTTCTCCTCCGATGTTGCAGCAACACTCAAGGTTTCCACAACAGTTGTGGTTTTCTCCTCTGATGTGGCAGCAACACTTGAAGTTTCCTCACCTACTGCTGAAACAACAGTCTCTTCACCCAAATAGGTAGCAACAGTTGAAGATTCCTCACACACAGTGGTGACAACAGTTGAAGTTTTCTCTTTCAAGGTTTCCTTGCCTAAAGCTGAAACAACAGCTGATGTCTCTTCACCCACGGTGGTGGCAACAGCAGGAACCTCTTCACCTAAGGTCGTGGCAATACTTGAAGATTCCTCACCCAAGGCTGTGGGAACAGTTGAAGTTCCATCACCAGATGTTGTCACAACTGTCAAACTTTCCCTATCCTGGGGTGTAGCAGAGAGTTGAGTTTCCTTGTCTGAGGTTGTTGCAACAATTGACGTTCCCTCATCCACAGTTGTGGCATGAACAGACATTTCCTCACCCACAGTTGTGGCAACATTCAAATTTCCCTCACCTGCATTTGAAGGAGCAGTAGAATTGTTGTCAACAACAGATGTGGCAATTGTTGCAGTTTCCTCCCCTACAGTTGTGACAACAGTTGAAGTTTCCTCATATATAGTTGTAGTAGTAGAAAAAGTCAAAGTTTCTCTGCCTAAGGTCTGAACAGCATGCAGTGTTTCCTCATATGCACTTGTCACAATAGGAAAATTTTCCCCTCCAAAGGTTGGATCAGAAATCATAGCTTCCTCACCAAAGGTTGGGACAGTGGGTGAAGTTCTTTCACCTAAGCTTGTGGCCAAATGCAGAGTTTCCTCAGTTAATGGTGCTGGCATTGATAAAGTCTCCTCATCAAGGTGTGAAACCATGAATGATGCTTCCTCACCAAGGGTTGGACCAATGAGATGACTGCTCTCGCCAAGGGTTGATGGAATGAATGGAGTGTGCTCACCTAGTGTTGTGGGAATTAGTTGAGTCTCCTCAGCAAGGGTTGGAGCATACAACAAAGCTTTGAATGATTCAGATATAGAATAGTTGAGCTGGTAATCTACAGCTACAGATCCAAAAATGTTAAACTTTCCAGAACTATTAAAGGCAACTTCCGCATCAGAACATTTCTTGAAAACCACTCTAGCACGGCTGGTTTCACGATCAATTTCTGTCTCAGATTCCTTTAAAGGCCCAAAGTGCCTGAACATCTTATTCAGCTTTGATTCTGAAGGAATGGAATTTACATTAGAGAAGCTCATAACAATTTCTGCTGGAGCATTCTCACTGACATAACCAAGCGGTTTTGCTTCTCCCAGATCATGATTACCATCAGAATATCGCTTCCTAGACTTGCGGCTCCTGTGAAGTGGTTTCTCTAATTCAACAGGCACAATTTGATATTGTCCTTTATGTGATGGCTGTTCTTCAGAACCATTTTGGACAATCCTGTCAGTCCAATAAGTATCATTCATATCCTCAAATTCAAAGGTTTCAGATCCAATGATAGCACTGGAGAACTTCCTTTTACCACCTACTGTGTCTACTGGTAAGTGGTCCAGAACAGCTGAATTTCTGAAATCAGAGAAGAAACTGATGATAATATTTGAAAAACTGTTATCTGCCAATGGATCACACGCTGCAATCTGAAGTTGTGAAAGCAATTCATCAAGTGATGAGTGCTCTGATGGATTAGACATCCTCTTTGTAAAGGCATCCCCATAATCCTCAAACTGAACATCAATTCCATCCCCAGTGGGACTATCAATACCTCCTTCAAGTTTCTGTAACCTTTCACTGCTACCCTTGAGGATAGATGGAGACCCAGTCATTTGGCTTGCAACTCTGCGGATACACTCACCAATTTTGAAGGATGGCTTGGGAGAATTAACAGGGGAATCAACAGCTTTTCTTCTCTTGCCAGAAGATGCAGAAGCCAGCTTACTATTAGCTTTCCCATCTAAACCATTTTCACCATCCAGTGAATTGAATGCATCACCCATTAATTCAGACAAGCTTCTTTCCTTCTTACTAGGATACATTCCATCCTTCAAATTATGTTTGCGCTTAAGGTACGAAGTTCTCTGGGCTTGTGAAATCTCATGGCCAGAGGAAACTTTTTCATCATCTTCATCCATGGGAGTCACACGCTCAATTGCCTCGCCAAATTGCATTTTCTCATCAGGAACCGAATCACTTTCCAACAATCCCCCACACAATTGAAATTCAGGCAGCTGATGGTAACCCCTTAATCGATGGAAGGCCAACAACTGAGCTTTAGCAATCACAAGATCAAGTCGATCCCCACCAACAGATGAAGACTCTGCCAATGCTTTTATATAGTCAACAAACTTATTGGGCTCAAAAGAATTAGCACTCAAGGATCTGTCACCACCATCTTTTACACCATCCTGAACTCCAGTATTCTCCACTATTTGGAATCTGATCTTCTCATAGACATCCTTTGGTATGCAAGAGCAAGCCAGTCCCCACTCTACCCGTCTGGACACTTCTTCCAAAGCACAATCAACAGCATTCTGGAATGCTTCCAAATTGCTCTGCTTCTCTATCTGGGAGAAATATGTTCGGAAAGGCTTCAAAAGAGAAGCTTCATTCCAAGCAAATGTTCGATCACCAAAATATGCTACCAAAAAGCTTTCCTTTTTATGATACTTCATTGCCTTCTCGGATGAATCTGAAGGATCAAATATCTGTCCTGGCCACCATGGATGACTCCTCACTTTACCCCACACCAAATCTGACACAGAAAACTCACGTTCATCCTCCTGGGGCAGCTGATACTTTGCTTGTTGCACTGTCCCTGAGATCCCAGGTTCCATAGCTGTCCATTTAACATTCTTTTCCTCACCGTTACTTGCCTGCTGAGGATCAGGATTGTATTGTTCAACTTCCATCTCTTGCCCTTGCTGTAGAATAGCCTGTTCAGTGCCAGTACCTTGCTCGTCAGCACTCATATCTTGTCCTACAATAGAATCAACCGCAGGGAAACCATAAGGTGCCCTCTGATCCATGCATTCTCCAGACTTCAACTGTGGATTCAAATCTGTGTCATTCACACGTGCTACTTCACCTCCATTGCTAAGATTTTCATTGCCACTACCTACCATCTCAACCAATTGTTTTTCAACTGGTTTTTCAACTTCCATTGCTTCCATGGTACCTGAATTGACCTGAGCAGAAGCAGAAGTCATACTCTGGTCAAAGCACTCCTCAATTCCAAGTTGTTGATTATCCTTCAAATCCTGATCATTCCCTGAGTAAGACAACATCCAATCCAAGTCAACATATTCAGAAAAATCAAAATATGGATTCAAAATAATAACATAATCAACTGTGACAAGTTCACCTGTTGCAACTTCATGAATATCAGGAGATATATTGTCATGATTTTCAGCCCTCCTGCCCTGCGCATCAGCCTTCACCTGCTGCTGTTTAGCATCAGTGCCTTGATTGTGAATTTCTTTTATTGGATTTGGATTTACCTGCGCAACATCATAACCATGCTGTGGTCAAAACATTTTCCCATCTTTAACCATTGGTCTAGTTCAAAAGTTGGAAGCACCTTATTGTTGAGCAGATCTCCGACTGATTTAGTTTGTTCAGACAAGGATATTGAATCTGCATAAATATTGTAGAAAATTTCAGTCCTTGCCCCTACTGTCAGAAAGTCTGGCTGCTTTTCAGCCTGTTCTTTGTTTGGAAAACTTAAACAATGACCAAAAGCAATGATTTTCATACCTTTAACTTCAGAAAGAATAACCTCTTCTGTAGTTTCCCCTTCCGCAGCAACTTGTGGCGTTGCACCCAAGGATTTGAGGTTTCCATCAACATCAGCATTTTTCCCCACCACCCCAGCAGCAGTTTCATCCATTGATGCCTGTTTGCTACTCGAAATTATTCCCACCTTATTTGCTTCTTCCCCGCCATCATCCTTCTCCCCACCATGTTCTGCATTTATGCCGATCTTCTCCTCAATCACCTCCTTAGCTCTCTGTCCCCCTGCTGTTGCTTCTCCCTCTAAATTCTCACATGTAGCCCCAGTCTCAGGATTTGATGATCCTCTACTGTCTGAAACAAATTTATCATTTGAATCGCCCCCAAACCCACCTCCACCATCAGTAGTACAAATACCATCAACATAGACATGAGAACCCAAAACCTCCACCATTATATCATCGCCATTACAAGAACCGCCTTCCTCTCCCTCCATGCCCTCAGCGAAAGATCCCTCAACCTGACCCTGAACATCACAATCCATAGACTCAACTACAGTTTCACTCCCACCAGCTACATGTACACTACCGGCCACTGTCGATTCTTTAGCATTTCCCGCAGGCACACCCTTCTCCTCCTGTTCATCCATCAAAACCATATCTGGGAATTTTCCAAAACCATCAAAAACCCACCTTTTCAATTGAAATTTAAACAAAAAATCTATATACCCTAACAACAAAACAAAACTACTTGAACAAAAAAGAGACAGAAAATTTGGCACACATGCATAAGAAGAAAGCGAAAAGGCGCAATCTTAAAGTGAAGTTATCAAGATAAAAGAAAGGGTCGAAGATTATGCGTTTACCTTGCATAGATCTTGAAGAAACAGAAGAAGCTGAGGGTTTGGGGTTTTGAAGGGGGTGCCAAATTATTCCCTTTTTTTCTAAGGAAAAAAAAAATGGTGTACTTATTAGATCCAAAGAGATGAAATCATGACAATGAAAAAAATAAATAAATAAACTAAGGCCCGAATATTACAGGTTCTCGTCTGTTGTTTAACTTTCCATTGATTGTTCGCCTCAACAGTGATGTATCAATACACAAACAGGTACTAATTTAATATATAAAATATTGCATTATAAGTGAATTTTAAATGAAAAATATATTATTATTATATTAATTATTTAAATAATTCAGTGTATCTCTTTTTACTAAAAATAAAGTATTTGAATTTGAATCATATAACATATAAATAGAGTGAAATAAAATATGAGAAATGATTACTTTTTATTGTGCAATAAAAAAAATTGTTATCATAAATTAAGTTTTTATATTATATACCTTTACGATATAAAATTAATATGTATTTATTACATTTTTTTATTATTAATAGACATAATAAAATTAAAAAATAATATTAATTTTATTAATTATCTAATAGAAAATATCTATATCATAAATATTAAAATGAATATTATTTATTTATTTATTTATATAAATTAATATATATAATATATTTAAAACTCTTTTAACACCAATCTTTTTTTTGAACAAATCTTTTAACACCAATCTTAAGACACATATTAACTAAACTCTTATAAATTTATATCACACTCACACATGAAATTATAATTATATTATTGTCCATCGGTCACTGCCCTCAGCTAACGTTTTTACGTTGGTTTTTCGGATAGGTTGGGTCAAGCTGCAATGGAATGGAGCCAGACCTCGATGTTGGAATAGATGTAGAACGTGGCGTGTTGGGATTGGGTGGTGAGTTTACATTCTGTGAAATACCTGTTAATGTGTGAAAGTAATTGCCTTTATATATTTTTTTTTCTGATAATTTTTTAGATAAATAAATAAATAAATTTTTGAATTTATATTTTAAATATATAATTTAAGAATCTAAAAATATGTTTTTTATAATTATTTTTATAAAAATAATAAAAATTAATTTTTAAATAATATTATTATATAAATCATTTTAATTAATTAATTTTAATATTTTATTTTAATATAAATTTATTATATAAAATATATTTAAAAATTCATAAATAAATAAATTTAAAAAATATTTTACAAAATAAATTATATGTAATTTATTTTATAAAATTATTTAAATACTTTTAATTTTATATTTATATTATTTTGTTAAAAACTTTAAAATTAAAAATATTTAAATACTTTTATAAAATAAATTACATACATTCTACTTTATAAAATAGTTTTCTGTAAATAAATTTAGTTGAGAGGTGTGTCAGCTTACGTGCGGCGCAGTGGGCGTCAGTGTCATCCGACCTCGACTTGGAACAAGGAGAGTGGGCCGCCGTCAACCGCATTAGTGATTAAGTTAGGAGAGGTACCATATTGATCAAAAGACAAATTATGTAAAGCCATGACTACAAGACTCATATTAAGATAATAATTTCTTCACTTTCCAAGAAGTCGAACATGGTCAACTAATTTAGAAATCGACCCACTTTCGAATACTTTAGATATATTCGGTTTTTAAAAAAAATTGCAGAGAATAATTATTTAATTGACTAAATTATAATAGTAACAAACAATATCATTTAATTAATTAAAAATTTTATTTATCTTTTATTTCTTTTATTTCTTTTAAATTAAACATACTTTTTAATCAGGTTAACAAAAAAGAAACATCTATAGTCACATACTGGCAGCGAATCACTACTCAACCTTCTCAAGTGATTTATGACGAACTGCCCCCATGAGTCATAAGTCATGGTACAAAGATTCATAAGGTACAAAAATTTTATTTTATTTTTTTGAATAGTATACAATTGGGAGAGAAAGAGTTCTTTTTCCAAATGTTGGTGGGATCAAAATCTCGACTAACCAATTTAAGCACTTTAAGACTTGAGAATGAACTATTTAATCTCGCAAGTTCAATTTTATGAGGTACAAAGATTCATAAGCCAAGCTTTAGAGATTAATATTCAAAAAGAAAAAAAGAAAAAAGGAAAAAAAGAAGGGAGTCGAGCTTTAGAGACTGGAATCTTACCTCAGTATGCACACGACTCAAGCCTCTCTAATTGGAATTCCTCCCAAAATTTCACGTTCAAAGAAGAAAGAAGTGAAAGAAACGGGCCCAACCTTTACAGGATCCATTACCGTATATGCAGGCCTATCTAAAAGGGACAACCATTAACCAAGAAATAATTGGGCCAGACGAATAATCTAGCCCATTGTCAACTCTTCATTGGGCTTGTATCTCGATTACTGGAACTCTCTCTCTAGTCTCAAATGCATCCCATGTCATGTGTATTCCATGGTTGTGTTATCTATTCATTCTTGATTTCCTTTGAAATAAGTTATATGTGAAGATTTTGAGAAGTTATCATAAATAGATTGAAAAAAGAGTTTGAACCCGAAATCTGTAGAATTATTAATTCGTTTTAAATTTTCAGATACACTTGAATTTGTTTGAAACAAATATTCAAAAAAATGGCATGTAATTCATTTTTTTTGCTTGTTCGTTCCATACATGATTCCATATTAAGTTACATCCTAATATGATCATAACTGTTACATAATTCTTATCCTAGCTAGTTTAATGATCCTTTTAAAGTATGCTTATCAAAAAATAATTGCATGAATCAACATGAGAAATCTATATCTAAAAATTAAGATTTCATTAATAATGGTTGTGACTTTGCGTTTTTAATTTTAACTTTTTTTTATAAATTTTGCAACTAATGAGAATCAAATTTTAAAATATTTACTTGTTTAATAACATTTAAACAAATTTTTTTCTTTTTTCTCTAATAATCATAATAATATGTTACAAAAATAAAAAAAATGTAAACAAGTTTTTTTGTTTAGAATTGTAAAATTTATGAAAATCAGAACCAAAAACTTAAAACCGTAACCATAAAAGAGAAGAGATCCAAGATATATATAGAAATTGAAGCCATAAAAGGCAATTCATGACATATGGTGAAGTGTTATCCAATCTACTTAACGGAAATTAATTACGAAATTAGTTTGGATATTATAAAATAAAAGAAAAGTGAAAATTAAGATGGACTTCTTGTAAAATCATTCAAATACTCTTAATATATATTCCTTGCATGCTGATTCATCAAAAGTATTTCAATTTTTTCATTATTCTTTATGATATTTTAATTGTCAAAACATCTTAATTTTCTTTATTATTTAATATATATATATATATAGAGAGAGAGAGAGAGAGAGAAAGTAATAAAAAGTGCAAGCTTGATGTAGAAACTGAAGCTATACAAACTTAAAAGCAACCCATGAGATATGGGCGAATTAGCATAAGATATGACTTCTATTACATTAGGGGTTTCAAATGTTCATAGCTCAAAAGCTTACATTGTTAGAGGGGGATGGTTGGGAATGAAAGAATATTATAAAACACCTAAATAAGAATAATAATTAAATATTTAATAAAATAAATTTGAGTTCAAAAAAAAAAAAAAAAGAGAGGAAAATTATGGAAAGAAAGAGCCACAACAGATCAGATAATAATGTTGCTCTGAGCAGCTTCCATCCTCCCCTTTGTTATTATTTGCCAGCTAAGTCCCCTTCTTTATGCCCTCACCTGTTCCAACTGCACCTATTCCACAGCCAAACAAACTGTCTTTGTAATATCAGTTCATATTAATTCTCTATATATATCAAACTGACAATCATATATTTTTCTATATATAATTGATTTGTCCCTCAATAACCTTATATATTTCAACTAATAAAAACTCTAAATTCTAAATTTAAAATTTGCAGAAATTTGTGTACCATTTGACATATTAAAAGTAATTTTACATTTTTACATAAAAACAAAAATTAAAAATTTTTTTATTAACAATTAAAGTGTTTTAATATCAATTTTTATATAATTCGAAATTATTTACTTTCTTGATGATCTTAAGGGTATATTCTTTATATCAACTTAATACATTTAAAAAAATTAATTTCATTAGGTGCTACTTTAAGACTTAAATTCAACTTAAAAAATGATATTTATTTATTAGTGAATTTTATTATTGAAATGCTATTATTATGTTTAAGCGAAAATGATCGTTTTACTGAGTATTCTTTTAAATATTTATGCAGCCACATGGGTATCCTTAAAAATCCAGCTGGCAGTGGACCAACCTAGAATGCCATGCGCACGTGACACAATTATTCGGACACAAACACACATGTTCTGGGAATCAACTAGGAGGGGACATGCCAACATGTGATGTGAGCCACATCCAAGATCACCATTCAAAATGTATGTAAATGATGTACCTGTGTTGGGAGCAATCGACACAGGTTTCGAGATGATCGCCGGAACTGTGGTCATGGGCCCCGCCGTCGTTGGTGGAAAGATGTGGGCCGGCACGCCCATCGTCTGTGTTTGATGATGGTAGTGATACATCGGGTACATCGGCATCAATGTGTT
>BPVZ01000005.1:3131764-3144295 GCA_020521535.1 Rubroshorea leprosula
TTAGTACAATTTAGCCCCTTGACTTCTATTTTTAGTGAGCCCCTTTAATTTCCTGCCTTGTAATTAATAAATAAATTTTTATTATTATTTTTCAATTATAAAATTTTGTGTTAATTTTTATTTTTCATCTTAAGTTACATAATAAAAATCAACTTTCTCATATTCTTCAACTCACTTTATTTCATACTATATGATTTAAATCTAAAATTTTTTACTTCTACTAAAAAAACTATTATTGAACTACTGAGATAATTAATTTGGTCACTTTTAATTATACTTTTCTTTAACTAGTAAATAACTACTATTATTATAAGACTAAATAAAATTTATAAATGATAAAGATAATAATTTAGTAAATTTTGATAATCTCATTGCAACAAGCAAAGCAGTTTTTGCATAATAAAATTTTGATAGATAACATTGAAAATCTCCAACGCATTAGTGCTCAAAATCAACATTGGCAACATGAACGCAACATTACAATAAGATGAGCCTCTTTGGTAATAAGTAATAGCCCATTACTAGTGACAGAATTTGTTTATTAGCACTTTCATCGCCAAAAATCCTAATTTTCCTCCGAAAATTTTTTAACCTCAAGAAATAAAGAAATGCTTCCCTTTCTTAATAAACCTTGCCAAAACCAACGACCTGTTAATTCGAGTAAAATGAACTCAATCTCCCTTAAATAAGATTTTGAGTTCGAATCTTGTGAATAGAGAAACAAGCACTTGAAGAGTTTCCTCCTAATAGGATCCGATACGACTCGATTTCATATTAGTCGAACATAATATGGTTACTGAATACCGAGGTTAATACTAAAAAATAAAAAAATAAACCCTGCCAAACCGCTCCATATTTCAGCAGATTTATGCAAGGTTAAAGAAGTTAAAAAGTCTAGTTTGTTATTGAAAAATCTAAGAGGACATCATATATGACAAAAGAACAAATTTGAAGGTTTATTTGCAGGGTTTTCCAATATTTTTTCCCTTTGAGATGTCTACTAGTATGCTATTATATAATATGTTAATGCCACGTGGCAAACGACAGAAGTCAAACTCCATGAAATTTGACCGTTGTCTTCATCTCCTACTACTTCCATTTCTGCAACAACACAAAAGTGAGGCAGCAGTATATGCAGACATCCAGTCTGAAGTTAAGGAGAAGATCTTAAGATTTGTTAAACCAAGATTGTCTCTTATACCTAGAGTTGTTGTGCAGCAATGGAGGCTCGATTTCGTTGTAAAACATTTAAAAAAAAAAAAATAACTAGTACAATTAGAAAATGAAAAATGTAATTATCAATACTTAAAATTTAAAATTTTAAATGTTGCCACACTTCTCAAAGGAGTTGTGACTATTAAGCAACTAATAGTTGGCAATTTTTTTTTTTTTTTTGAATAAGGTTACAATTTTGAGGGAAAGGGGAATTGAACTCCAACCCTCGGATTAGAGATACACCTTACAAGTCGGCTTATGACCATTAAGCCGCAAGGCCCAGGTGTTAATAGTTGGCGATTTTTGTGTAAAACATTAGCTAGTGTTGATCAGATTGATAGAATTATTTATTACATTATGTTTTGTGTAGTTTCTCTTTTCTAGTAGCTGCTGTCATTTGGCTGTAATGATGTACTCTAATATTTTTCAGAATAAATAAAGATTTTCATTTGAGATTTCAGAAAGTCAGGATTACCTAACAATCCCAACAGAATGAAAGCCATCCATCATCTCACCCCACATCCAACGAGAGAAAAAAACCACACTTTCACTTCAAAGTGCAAATAGAAGGAATTACTCGAGTCAAACAAGAATTCTGGCTTTGATTCTAGCAGAAATCTCGCAGAATTATCCAGTTTCCTCAAATGCCTTTCCCAAAACAGAAGAAACGAAACGTTGCCATGGGTGCGGGTCCTGGTATTACTTCCATTTCTGCAACAAAACGAAATGGCGCCTTTTCAAAACACACTCTTTCATTTCAAAATGCAACCCACCGATTCACCACTATAAATCCCAGAAACCGATCGTCATCAGAAAGTATACACTCACAATTTTTTCAAGAATCAGCAATGGCGGACAGCTTTGACCAAGACGCCCTGAGGCCCTTGACCAAGGAGGAGTTCAATGCCTTCCACAATATCGACCGCATCATGTTCTTCAGGCTTGTATTCAACCTCCAGCGCGACCCCGGTGAATCAATGAAGGTCATGGCTTTCCTACTTTGGCTGGAACAAACAAAGCAGGCTTGCAACTTGGTATACGACACTTTGCCATGGCCCAATTCCCTTGTAAATGCTTTAGCCAACGAGGTCGTCCTGTGCCTGCAGTGCATAGAAAGTATCGAATTCCCTTCAGCCTTAAACGGTGTCCACATTCCCTTGATTCATAAAATGACAAAAGGCGGGGTTTCCCTCCGATTCTTTCACGACGACCGTCTCTGCATAATTCATGGGATCAAGAAAATTGTTAATGAAGTTTGTCTCAGAGCGTTTGAGGATATAATGGAGCAAGTGAAACAGAGTAAAGCAAAGTCGGTTGTTGAAGACATAGAAGGACAGGGTATGAATCCCCTGTTTCAGGAGGTCCCGCCTGTTGTGCCTGGGGTTGTGAACTATGGGACTACCGTACTCGGAACTGTCCAACAGGAACCGGGGTTCGTTACGGCTGGTGTCGATTCAAAGTCCGTCGAACTCGATGTTTATGACCTTGTCGTTCAGAGAAAGGTTATGAACGGTGAAGTCGGGGAGGACATGAACCGTGTCAGTAAGACTACCGGCGAGAAAGAGAAGAGGGAAGTAGAAGATCCCGCTGATGAGAGGACGATTTTCTTGACATTTTCCAAAGGGTACCCAATTTCAGAGAAAGAAGTCATAGACTACTTTACAAGGTAATAATGTGAAAGAAAGAACGAAGTTTATCTCTATGCAAACTTGAATCGTCATTTGCTAATGATTTCAGTTGTGTTTTGTGAGCAGGAAGTTTGGGGACTGCATTGAAGCAATTCACATGCAAGAAGTACCAGTGGAGAAGCAGCCGCTATATGCACGGCTGGTGGTGCAGTCTCCTTCTTCCCTAGAGAAGATACTGGGCGGCAGGTACAAAGCCAATTTCTCCATTAATGGGAAGCATCTTCGGGGCAGGAAGTATATGCCTGAAAAAGCAAAGTTCACAGGGCCTTCAATGTCGCGATCCGCTTCATCAACTGCATCTTAAACTTCAATATCTCACTTTGTTGGATTGGAGAAGGGATTTTTTAGTAAATAACTAGTAGTTAGGAACTGGAAAGCAATATAACAGTGCTTTTGTTTTTGTTTTTATAATAAATGTCCCTAAGAGGCTAAGAGCAATCTTGTAATTTACTGAAGTTTGTTAATGAGTACAAGTTTGATTGAATAATCTACGAGAAATATAATAGAAATGCAAGTAGAAGGAACAACTCATTAAAAGCAACAATCCAAATGTTTTCGCCATATTTTGACTGTAGTAGAACGGATTTGTCAGCCTTGAGGAATGGCTTCTATGAAGAACAAGCATGGCACCAAGAAGCTATCCCATGGATTGGATGAAGAACCTAGCTTTGATGATGTTAGAGAGAATTCCATTCCAGATGTTCTTGATCATCTCCTGCATGGAGACTTCCTAATAACCTAACCCATCTAAGTATTTTATGTACATTTATTGTCAATGTCATAAGGACTTCTTAATAAGCTCAAAAAAAGGAGAGAAATTTCAGCACTAATCAACACAATGACACACCACTCCAGAAAATCTGACTTCCCATTTTGAAGTATTTCCTGAAGAAACCGAATGTTATGCTGCAAAGAAATTATATCAGGTGTCAGTTGGAAGACATATGTATAAAAGACATGTGCATTACATTTCTTGAAAAGCTAGCATAGCATAGCATACCTCCACAAACTTCAGCTTAAAATCAAGACTTGCAAACCTTTGAGTTAATTCGAATCCATCTCTAAGATATTCCCATATTTGAGCATATTTGGCATTTTTCCAAGCAATGTCTGGTCTGTCAAAGCTAAAAGCATGACTACTTATTGAATGCAAACCAAGATACGCTACTTCAAGTAGCAGAGTTGAACAATTAATACTGATTGAATTGACACGTTAATTGCTACTACGATGAATAATGTTTCTGCCTTCAGGCTTCAGCATTGAGGTTAAAAATACCTCTCAAAAAGTCCAAGCTTAAGAATCACATCAGCAAGATTAGAGTTTGCTTTTCCAACTATTTGAAAAAGCTTTTTGCTATCCATGGTAAACGTTCCTGTTTTCTCCATCCCACGATTTATGTCAGTAATAAAAGGAGAGAACAAATATAATCTTAAAAAAGAGTTTTGCATAATTACATCTGAGTATAAAATATTAACCATTGAGTAAGTACTAGTATCTCCATTTAATGATTAATATTTTATAATTTAATACAATTTAGGCTATAAAATACTATATTCATAATTAATATGTGAACTTACATTGGAATCAGCAAGATTGCCAAACTTTAAAACAACATAATTAGTCATCCGTGATGCCGTCAGGATAAAGTTAATTCTGCTTGTTCTGTTTCATTAAGCTTTTCAAATCCACACTACACCAAGAAGTAAACCGATGGATAAATAAACAACGCTGAATTCAGTAATCAGTATTAAGCTGACAGCTGGTTATATTAGGGAGAGATATGGGTACGTCGATCAGGGGTTTAGGGTTTTAGCACCGGACCCAATTTACTGAAGTCCAAAAAAAAAAAAAACAAAAGCAAGGAGGGAGAGAAACCTGGTCGAGAAAACATAAGCACGAACAGGAATAGAGCTTCTGGGGTCTTCTTCTAAAGTCCCACCACCACCACCACCATCACCAACCTCAGAGGACAAAACTGCTTCGTTCCAATCCACCGCAGTGGGCTCCTGCTGCGCAGCCGACACCGAGGATACACCCCTGGCAGTCTAGCACCCACCCCAGCCCAATCCTGCCCAACATTTCAGTTCCCTAAACTTCAAACGACGGTTTGTAACCTGGACGTGATGCCGAGAAGAGTGATTCTTTGAGCAGAAGAAGACACGAAGGACTTAGGTGTCGTAGAAGACAAGAAGAGTAAAGAGTAAGAAGCCCGCCCCGCGCAAGCTGCACGGAAGTGGACGGCATGAAACTGGCGCATGTAGCACCACGTTCTCTAGTTTCCATTGTATAGAGAATAAAAAATCAAAATAAAGAAAGGAAGCGCGGTTTTTCCTCATTGGGTGGGGTTACAATATTTTGCAAAATTTTTGGGCCGATATTAGGCCCGTTTTGACCCAGTATCATTTAACCATGGTATTTCGGTTTCGTTCTTTTTTGGGCTAATAGTTTTGGGTTCCATTAAGAATTTATGAGTCAGTGCATCAAAAAAATAAAAAAATTTATGAGTCTAATTTAGTGTTTTGTTAGAATTTTTTGACATCCTTTGTGAATTCCAAATCTTGAGAAGTTTCACCGGACTGAATTTTTGTCTTGGATTTAATAATTCTTTCTTATATAATTTTATTACTTACATGTAACATTAAGTCAATAAATTATAAATAAGTCAAAGTTTTTGTTTCCCATATCTTTTGAGGTAGATTACATAACACAGTTACTTTCCTCACACTGTTTCCACTTACCTCGAAGTTTTTATATGAAATGCTCGTCCTAATTGTTTTGCTCTAATTATCGAATGAGCTGTCTATATGTCAAATGGTCAATGTAGTAGTTAATAGTAGAAATTTGAACAATAGCAGAAGGTCTCCTTTCATTTTCATAATGAAAGACACTGCTACTTATTTCATAGGCAGCATCTAATGGTCAGGAAACTCTTGGCAGCAGAAGACAAACTTTGTTTATCAATTACTCACATCACCGAACCGAATCTTTAGGCCCAATGATTCGATCTCAAACCTTAAGTGATTTGGTGAGGTAATCGAAACTTTGACCTCCACCACCGTCGTGAACTCCACCAAAAAGCAGTCCAATGGCTGCGCGCCTCATTTGAGGCGGTGAAATGTTCACTCGGTCTGATGATCAGTTGCTAACAATTAATTCATACTAACTTCCTAATCGTTACTCTTATAAAAAAAAAAATTACTCACATCACCATTATATAGATATTTTATATGTATAATTCATTAGCCTAAGCAACAAGAACCAAATTCTGCTTTTGTCTTCCCTCTACCCAAAAGCAAAATTGCTTGTCTTTAGACAAAATTGTTTTAGGAATAATCAGATTATTACCAGCTTCCCAACCACCTCCACATAAAATGACCTTTTTGTTTTCTACAATATCAAAAAAAGATTGCTGTAGATATCCATTTGAAATTTTATATCATTCAATACTAGACCCATACTTGAGGTGATGTATTCAGTGAAAAAGTTTAAGGGGGTTTCTGATATTTTAGCAACTTGCCATAATCTTAGCCAAGTCTCTTCATCAATTTTCTTTTTCCAGCTGCATGATGTGGACCAGTAAGGCCATAAAACTATTGTCACAATTATTCATCCTGGGGCCCCTGCCTCTCCCTCCCTCCAATTTCCTCTGTTTGGCTATCACAAATGTTTTACCATTTCGGGTCATTAAATTTTCCAGCCTGGATATTTTAGTGCTCAGCCGTACAGACAGACAATATCAATGTGCAAACATGGCTCAGAATTTCCATTTTTTGGTAAATATTCTGCCATTTCCAGTTATTAACATTCCAGTCTAAAGTCCCTATCGCACAGACAAAAATAGAGTAATATGAGAAACATACAATTTACCCAATTCAACATATGAAAAATATGAGAATTATCAATAATACACATAGGTCAATTAATAACTCGAACTTAGGCTTTTAAGGGTCGGGCTCGTGACAATAACTCCGCCACCTACTCTAAGTAATCACATTTTTGTTTTCTTCTTGATCAACATCTAACATTCTGAAGAGTGGTGGGACCGTTTTTAGAATTCAGTTTCTGCAGCTGAAATAATGGGAGTTATTGTTGGGTGGGAGATTGGTCGATGATGAAGCAGTGGCAATGGATGACGAGAATCCTGATGATGCTGCAAGGAACACAGGAGTTGGTGCAATGTTGATACTCCTATTGCCATCCATTTTCCATGCCAAGTTCGAGAAATTTGCTGGAAAAACACCTGCAATTCTCTGCTGATCACTACCCATTCCCTGTCATCGTAAGTGCAAAAACAAGTTTCAGTAAACAGATAACAGAAAAAACATGGGAAAAAAATGTTCATGGAAGAAGAAATTATTAGAAACCTTGTAATTTGGTACAGGTGCACCAGTCAGGATTTCGGGGTGTTTAGATGCATTGGCTACACCAACAGATGAACTAAAATTGAAAATTTCGGCATTGTTGTTTCCATTAAGGACTGGTGCTGGGGACGGAGAAATCCCAAGACTCAGATCAAGATTCTGACAATTTCCTGCACGCGGTGGTTATAATCAATCATCAACAAATCAATGTTCATATATCTTATTAACAGAAACTAAAAAGGTAAGAACCTTTAGTACTCGGATCCACTGATATCTCTCCTTGATATGAACTTAGCTCAAAATTAGTTACAGCTTCTCTTCCATTGAATCTAATGGCTGCCATGTCGTATGCCCTGAAATTCAGAAAATATGATTCACATTAATATAAACCTCAGTAAAATTAGAGATTGCTTATGTTGTAAAATTAATTAACTTCTAAAACCTTGCAGCATCTGCTTCGCTGTCGAATAATCCAAGATAAACATACCTGCAAGCAAGCATAATATTTATACTTCGCATTTTTCTTAGTTATTATCCTACTTTTCTAAGCCATTAAAATTTAATTCAAAAAGGTAAAAATCAAAATGTCTTAAAATTAAAAATGTTATGACATCTAATCATAATTCTATTACAAATAAGATTTAAATGAGATAAACATTATGTCTCACCCATCTTATACCTTCGATTGGAAAAATACCAGAATGTTTTGATTTTTTTGCAATCTCAGTTTAATTCATTACTCAAACAAAAGTTACAAAACATATAAAGACACATTAAATGAAAGAAATTCTTACTTCTTTCCCAGGAATTGTCCCATTCTTGCTTCCCACCGGCCACATTTATGCAAGGTTACACCTCTGTACTTTGAGCTCCCTCGAGCAAATCCATTGCTTTGGCGACGAAGGATGTGCACAAATTCCTCTTTGCTCAACGGCTTCATCTGCAGATCAACCAAGATTATAATCAACAAAAAGTTTAAAGCCTCCAATAACTGAAAAAAAAAAAAAAAAAAAAAAAAAAGACATAGTTACCTGTTTCATGTCTTCTTCATAATCACTTAAACTGAAATTAATATCAGCATCAACTCCTCTAAACTTGATCGCGGCCCGATCATATGCTCTGAAAAATTAAATTTCCAAATTTAGAAGGACAAAAATAAAGAAATTCATAGGACAAACATGAAATCTAAATGATAATATGTGTTAAATTTTAATTTTTTTTAAAAAGGAAATTCTTTTACCTTGCTGCAGCATGGGCAGTGTCAAATCCTCCTGAGAAAAAGAAAAACAACATACCCTTATTATCAAGGATCCAAAACAAATATATGAATTTACATAATTAGCTTTTGTTTTTTTCTGAAAATTATCACTACATCAGTATAATTTTCTTTAAAGAAAATGTACTTACCTAAGTAAACTTGCTTCCCACAATCCCTGAAGGCCCAAATGAGGAAAAAAATTAAAGTCAAAATGGAAAACACAATAATTAAGAAAAATATAATAATACTATAAAAACATTGACATTTTTTTTTACCATATATGGGATTCCCATCTACCGGTTCTCCGGTAAAACGTGACGCCTCGGTACTGTGAGCTCCGGGACCGTGGTCCTCGCCGGCTCTTCCTCACCTGCTGCTGCTGCTGCTTCTGCTGCCCCGTTTTCAGCTCCGACTGGCTGATTGAGTCAGAAGATGATAAATTCAACCACTGAGGCCTCGTCATCGACTCGAGATTGCTACCTCTTTCTCTGCTGATCGGGAAGAGCTGTTGCGTGAAAAAGTTCGGTGACGGATTAGACGAGGTTGTGGTGGCGGGGGAGGGGTCTTTTTCTTTCTTTAGGATATCGAAAACCAGGGCGGATGCGGTGTTGGAGGAGTTCTCATCTCCGGCATTGACCGGGACTTCATCGGCGTTGATGATGGAGGAGTTTGATGTTCCGGAATCTTCCATCAACCGTGTTCTTACAGCTTCCTGAAACTTGTCTGAATCCGACATCATCACCATCTTGTTCTCATCACAAGACGACTCAGTAGAGATTATGTCAAGGTTAAGATCCAACATCGTGTCTCCTTTTTTTTGCGTTAATTTCAGTTCTTTAACCTGTCAAACCAAAAAAAAAAAGATCAGTGTTCATAGAGTCTTCTTCTTTTTTTTTTCTTTCAAATTCCAATTTTTTTAAAACCAGACATCTAAACTTTTTGACAAATTAGCTTCGAAATCGAATGCAAAGAGGCATGGCCTAACCTTTTATATCAGAACCAGCTATCAACGTTGTTCAGAACTCATATCAAAGAACATATAATAACTTTTAATTCCTCTGAGGAAAGCAATAGATGAACCAAAATAGCTAGAGACCAAAAGAAAAAGATTGAAGAAACAAGAATTAATTTTGGAAGAAATCGGTGGGTGAGAAGATGGTTTTTTTTTTTTTTTTTATCTTTTGTGTGTGTAACGTAAGGTTTGGTTGATGATACAAGAGAAACAAAAAGCAGAGATGAGATGATGAGAATGATAAGTTTAGAAAGAAAAAGGAAGAGAGAGATGTGGGGGAGAAGAAACAGAACGGCCGTCTATCAGGCTGTGTGGAGGGAGTAATAACTAGAAAAGAAAAGAAAAAAAGGAAAAGGGATATGGGAACGTGGTCACAGTGAAGGAAGCAGATAGACTTACACTTGCCCTTCAATCTTCTCCTTTTATGGGAGTATCTAATTAATTATTTTTTTGTACACTTTTAGCAAATGTATTTTCCTCTTTGAGATTGGGTACATGTTTTCCCACCTGCCCAATAAGTCTCTCTCTCTCTCTTTTATTTTTTTTGGAAATGCCAAAACAAATATTATCGAATCTCACCTTTTACAGTTTTTTAATTATTTGTCAAGTTTTTTTTTTTTTACTTATATATCCTTAATACATAATTTAAAATTATTTTTTTTCATTTATATTTTTACGTATTCATATATTTTAAATTTTAAATTTGAAATCTTTTACTATTATTGCTACGATCAAAATTGCCATGCTTTAGTCTCTTAAAAGTAACTGGTGATTTTGGTCAAGGGTCGGATGTAATTAAATAAAAGTCATTTACGTATGATTGATTCATGATTATTTTGTGTATTAGAAGTCAAGTTAAAGTCATGGCCCAAAAAAAAAATATTTCGCCACAAAAATTAATTATGCAATGCCTTTCAAGGCAATATCACTTTAACGACTTGATGTTAGATTAACGAAAGAATAATGTTATCTGGAGTTTTTCTTCCTTTTTTTAAAAAAAAATAATAATAAAATATTTTAGTCGTGTTTATTAATTAGATTGGTGTACTGATCCTATTGAATGTGATGTTCGGTGAGGCAAAATGTGCAATAGTTGACCAGTTAGAGATTTACCCTTGTTTAGTTGGAGAAAAATAAAGGGGTATTGTCTCTTTTCAATTTTCACCTTTCTTTTTGTTTTTGTTGGATTAAAACATAAAATAAAAAAATATTAACAACTTAAATAATTCAATGATAATTTTTTCTGTTGAAAATAAAAAATTCTGAATTTGAATAATATAATATACAAGTGAGGTGAAATAAAAAATAAAAAAGAGTTGTATCTCATTATACAATAAATATAAAAAAAAAACATAAAATAAAGTAAGAAAAATTCCCTTCTTTCTCCTTGTTTAGCTGGATTAGAATACCAAAAAAAGAAAAAAAATTAAAGTAAATAAAAAGAAAACTCTCCCTTACTTTCTCTTCTAATTTTTTGTTATTTAAATAGAAAATTTTTTTATCACTCTTTTTTATCCCCTCAAACTAAACAAACTATTAATATATATGGTTTGAATAAATATGAGAGAAAGGGAGGAATATACTTTTTAAATCAATCAAATTAAATTATAACATTAGTCAACGTTACTGTCTTATTGATTAAAAAATTATTTTCTTCCTTCTATTTTTGTTTGTTTTCTTGAATAGTAAGAAATGTTAAGTACGAATGATTGTTATGGGCGCCCCTATTAATAATAAAAATACATTTTTATGCTAAAAAGATATATATATATATATCTAATGTTAATGGGATTAAATGGATTAATGGTAATTTTCTTTTTAATAAAAAAATTTTAAATTTGATTACACGGAGTGAGGTGTGGGTTAAACAAATTAGACAGTGAATCGGACGGTTGGGGTTGGGGATGCAGGTGGACCCTGACATGATCAAAACGTGGAAGGTAACCCGAGCCTATAAGATGTGTCTGAAACGTACACACACAATCACTGTTTTGCTTTATAACTATCTTTTAGTAATGATTTTTGCATTTTACATGTGGACGAGCAAAGGATGACGAAGCGGACAACTATTGTTTCAAGAGTAATGATCCGCGGGACGACGTTACGGATTTATTTTAAAAGTGACAAGTGAAGCAGTTTCAACAATAATTATTAATTTGATTATATTTCATTTATCGTCCCTTAAAATCATCCAGCAAGATTATCCTGCGGATCATTACTCTTGTTTCATTGTGTGTTACTACGGATTTGTCCTTTCCTTAAAATTTACACTTTACCCGTCTTCTTTTTTTTCTTTTTCTTTTTTTTTGAACATCACTTTACCTGTCTTTTTGCAGTAGAATCTTTGCTAAAATAATATTAATTTATTTTTCAATTTTTTAGATAATAATTTTAAATTAAAATTTAACAAACCATATAGTAACGATAATTAAAATTTTTTTTACTAATATATAGTTATTGTTAAACAGTTTTATTTTATCAAAAATTATTTATATACTTTGTTAAATTTCTATATAAGATTTATATTTTTAATGTTAAAAAGTAAAATAATATTTAAAGTTAAATTGGACCTAAAAAGTTATTTAGTTAATGACAAACTTCAAGTGAAATTGTTTTACACATAATATATATATGCCTATATGGAAAAAATTTAGTGTACCACCAAAAAATTTGTCTTTAAGAATTATTCAATTGGTTTATATATATATAATTAAAGTGTTTTTAAGTACATTTTATGTATTTTGAAATTAATTATTTTTTAAGTAATTTTAAGGACATACTCTCTACATTAATTTAATTACAAAATAACATTTATTTACTAATTAATTCAATTTTTAATGGAAGGATGATTCAATTAGTTAAAAATTTAAAACTTTAAATTTAAAACTTTAACTTTAAACAAGTTTAGTCCTATATGAACTACATATGAAAAATGGTTATAATGGGGGTAGAAGATTTAAGTTTGGTTGTGCGATGACAGATACGGACAGAAAGTG
>BPVZ01000005.1:3146712-3160131 GCA_020521535.1 Rubroshorea leprosula
TATCAAATTAAAAGTTGAACTTTTTTTCTACAATCAGGATACGACTGTTGGACAATTAGATAATTTGTAGACGGATGAGCATTAATAAATGGACAAATGGATGGAACAGATTTGTACACAAATGGACAGACAACTTTGTTGACCAACTGGGGATGAACGATTGTATAGATATCTTCTCAGATCTTTTGGTCACAAATTCATCATTAATTAAATTTTCCAATTTTGTTTATAATTGCGTCTACAAACTTATGTCTGTTCCTAAAAATGTATATGGATCTATCCATCTTTTCAAACTTGTTAATCCGTAAATCTATCCATCCATTCGATGAGTACGCCTATAAATTTATAGACGTTCATCTATTTTTTGTGGACAAATTCATGAATGAAAAGATGGGATTGTGAACAAAGAGTATGGATAGACGAATGGAATTGTGGGCGGATTTCTAGGATGGACGAATGGATGATTTTTTATTTTTTTTTTGAATGGACAAATCCATCCGACAATTCAAGCACGAATCTGTCTATCCATTTGTTCATTAGTCCGCTTACAAACTTATCTACTTGTTTGTCCATTCACAAATTTGTCTATCTATCAATATGCATAATTTTATCCATCAATTAATATGTTAATCTTCATAAAATTTTCTACAAATCTATTCATCTATCCATAAAACCATTGATTATTTGTTTGTTCGTCCATTAGTTTTTATAAATTTGTTCACAAATTTATTTATCAATTGACAAATTTGTTCATCTATCAATGTTCATAAATTTATTTACAAATCTATCTATCAATTAGTCTCTATAAATTATCGACAAATCTTTTATTTCTTTTATTTATAGTTAAGGTGTTTCTAGCAATGTTTACCCACTTCAAAAATCAAAACTAATCAATTCCCACATAATTTTAATGGTACACCCTTTACATAGATTTAATGCATTTAAATAAATTAATTTAATTAAGAATTGATGTCAAAATTTAAAATTTAAAAATAATTTATAAGATAAAACTTATTTATCGAAGGTTTACAAATCATTCATCTGTCCCTATATCCATTTCTTTGTCCATCCACAAGTACATCAATTTGTCTACTATAAAACTATACAAACTATGAAAAAAAAAGACCCTTAAATAAAAGAAGAAACCACATTAAGAACCTCTCCCCGTTCAAGGATTTCTGGAATTGAAAGCCTTTAATGCCAAAATTAATGGTTTTCCTCGAAAACTAGGGTTTGGTACAAAACTCCCTAATCAAGAAGGTGAGATCAAATCGTTGACTTTGCTACTCTTGTGATTTCTTCTCCCCGAATACAATAATGTCGATTGTTGTGGAAGGTGTTGGAAATATAGTTATTCTAGGCTTTAACAGAAAAGGAACTAATGAACATCCATCTTTAATTTTCCTTTTTTAACAGGAATCCATCTTTAGTTATAATCAAGCAAGCATTTCGCG
Organism: Rubroshorea leprosula; assembly: GCA_020521535.1. Classification (NCBI taxonomy): domain Eukaryota; kingdom Viridiplantae; phylum Streptophyta; class Magnoliopsida; order Malvales; family Dipterocarpaceae; genus Rubroshorea; species Rubroshorea leprosula. The sequence continues at coordinate 3,148,167 of BPVZ01000005.1, forward strand.
CAAATACTTTGCTTCTTTTAGCTATTTTATCCTTTCATAGATAATACTATAATATATACATGTTATCCACGAGATAGGCTTTGATTATGGCTAGAGTTCATATATATATATATATATATATGAAGATTATGTCCCTAGTATTTTTTTTTTTAAATAAAATGAAGATTGAGATACATAAATATATTTCTTAATCTTTCTCACCTGTTTCTACGGGAAAGATTAGAAAAATTGTGGAAAAGGATAGTCATTATTCACAGTAGTTGATTTGACAATTGAATTAGTGCAAAGCAAGGGAAAGATATTTAAACAAAAAAATGTGTTTTTAAATTTAGATTACACTGTCCAAAAAGTGTAAAATTTTCAAATATTCTTAATAGATTTTTTTTCTATGCTTTTTTTTTTTTTTTTGAACTGAAACTAATTTTTTCTATACTAACTTATAAAAGTCTACTCTGATAGTTTTAATTCTCGGACTGCAGTATTATATTTGGTGTTTCCTATGAGCAAAAATGGAAATGTGAGACCCACATGTTACATTTGCGGCAAACAACTCTTAGCTGTAAAATCCCTACTAAGGATATCAATTTGCCCACATCGATAGCATATGTTGATTTATTAATGTCTTCTCCAAGACCCATTTCAGAACCAAATTCCCAAAACACCTACTTTTTCTTTCCAATAAATGGAAGAAATGACACCTGTGAGTCAATAAGATTTGTTTTTATGATCTCTCAAGTCCAAAGGATTCATGCTAACTTGAAAGTGAATTCTTAAAAAAAAAATAGTGATTGGAGTATCTATTCTTCATAAACAGAGGTAGAATCATTTTCCCAGTGCTTGGAAAAGAACTTGTGGGTTCCCAATTAAGAGGGTGTTTGGTAAAATTTATTTTAAAATTACAGTTTTCTCTTGTAATTTAAAATTTTATTAAAGACAAATACTTAAAATTAATTTTTTAAGTGAATTTTAAATAAAATTTGAAAAAATTTATACATTTAATTTTTTTTTAAAACTCATTTGTAAAGATAATTTTTAAATTCTCTTCTAATAAAATTTTAAATTTATAAAAAAATAAATAACATTTTTAAAGTAAATATTTTTTTAAAAAATTTATCTAATTTGTATTTTAAGAATACATGTTAGGAAAGCATTAATTACATCATTTTGTAATTAGTTTATATAGAAAAAATAAAAATTAAATTTTAAATTTATCAATTACCCATTTAAAATCATCTAACTGATATTAATGTTAAAAATAATGTCCTATTTTTACTTTTTTTTAATGAAAATTTATTATAAAATAATACATTTAGTATATTTTAACATGTCCTTTAGATAAATTTTTTTAAAATTTACCAAAAATACATTCTAAATAATGAGTGCATCTCATTGTTCAAGATGGGATCAGACTTTAAAGATAATGGCTTTGTAGGATTCATGCCATTTGTCGACTGGGGGAGTGATGGCCTGCAAACTTTAGCTTTAGTAACAAACTCAAAAGAAACGAAATACAAGAAGCAAGGGAAAGAGGTCAGTCTCACAATGAAGTATTCCAAACCAAAGGGAAGAAAGAATGGATTTAATAGTAGAGATTAAACTATAGCTTTATAGCTGAATCCTGAATTAATGGTAGAGAATAAACCATAGCTTATGGTTGAATCCTGAATACATTTGCCAGAGATTTCAATTTTCAAGTGACACCCAGTTGAATCCAACTACAAACCCAGTAGGGTTCTCTCTAAGTTCTCAACCCATTTCTTCTTCATATGGGCAGATGTACAACAGGAAATACACCGATCTGTAGATAGGTTGCAATGCTTCAACAAAAGAACTATATAAGTCGTTGGCAATTCATCAAATCCCACGATATCAGTAATGATATTTTGTTAACCTCTGTAACCATTGCCTCTAGCAAACGACGTTAGTTTTACACCATTCCTATTCATAAGAATGGTGAATAATGGTCCTCTTGTTAAGAGAAAGGTGTGACCAGGAAACGTGGACTGTGGAGCGTGAGCTCATGCTAGAGACATTATAAAACCTTCTCATGTCAGGCAATACCCTTCAAATAATTATGGTACCTGCCAGTTAAAAAATTCACTCCACTGCAAAACTCACCTCTTTCTGTTATGATAAGCTCCACCTCCTGAATAACTTTGATGTCTATGGCGTGACCCAGTATTCCTCCCAATGGCTCCTTCCCACATGTTGCCACGAGTGGAAACTTTGGTACTTCCACTTGGCCAATTCAATGTCTGTGTTCCGAGGCCATTGTTTTCCTCCTCTACCCTGTCATTATATTCCAACACCAGCCTCTTTATGTCTTGCTTCTCCTCAAACTCAGCTGCTTCTTTCTGTTTTGTGCTCTGAATAAGTGAACAATCCCGAGGAATGTACATTTGCTTTGTCTGTTGTTTGTTCCCTCTCTTCACAAGAACTTTCACTTGAACCTCTCTGCTTCCACCAGCCTCTTCATCCAATGCCTCATCACCACTTTCTCCCCCAGTCCTTCCATGATGATCCTTAGTAAAACCCTCAAACACATTCATTGGTATCATCATATTTAATGCAGGCCGGCCCCGCAGCTCTAGCTTCCGCTGCTCCATGCTTTCCTACATTCATAATTAAAAGCAGGGGCAATAACAATATCAACACAAATTGAAGACAGCTTTTTAGATTTTTAAGTTATAACCAGCATCAGCAATTATAAGAATAAAGAGAGATCCAGACAAAATAAAGCTTGCCTGAACTACAGCCCTGAGCTCCTGGTCAAAATCTGATACTTCCTGAGGGTCCACCTCAGCTACCTTCTGCCTGACAAGAACTTCATCATCCTCATCCGAAGCTGGTGCACCGCCGTCATCCTCATCTTCATCCTCACTTTCGGATCCATCATCATGGTTCTCGTCATCCAAGTCATCCTCATCATGCCCCTCAGGCCCAATGGTGCCACTCCCTGAATCACTATCACTGTCACCAACATACTCATTGACCTCATTATTTTCCTCAGAACCATTGGCAATGCTTGGTCTATTTGCTGACGTGGAACCAGATGACTTCCTGGTAGAGGGCTTTTCAGTGTCAGAGTGCTTTTCACTGCTTGTCTTGTCAGAGGTAGTATGTTCATGTTCCTCAAGTTCTACCAAAGCCGCATCGACTTCTTCAATAGACGAGTACCGTGTCACGTTAGGACGTAATTCCGCAAATAAGTCCTGCAAATTATTCACTTCATGAGCTTATCTCATGAAAATAGCACAGGCAGACAAACTCCAAAACTAGCATACGCAAGCTTTACAACTGACCTGCAAGTCAAATTCAATATCCAGTGGTAAGACACCCTTGCTGAGAATATACCTCTGAAAATGCATCAAGAATCGATCAAGTTTTCTCTTGGAAGAGCCCCGGTCAAAGTAATGCCCACATGTCTGAAGAAGTGTAATAACCATCCTGATTCTGAAAGAGTCTTCTGGTGGATCGAGGGCATCTTGCTAACAATGTAAAAAAATATAGATATTAGACTGGAGTAGTTGATTGCTCTGCTCAGACTCACACATGACAAGAATAACATTGGTCAGTTCAAATGAATAGAAAGAAAGTGAAGTGCTTTGAGAACAGCAGTGCGGATGCTTATTAACATCCATATATATTAAAAACATTTATACAATAAAATTCATACCTCTGCAGTATCATGGCCAAAAACGAGAATTAAGTGCAATGTCTCAAATATAACAGATGAATCCACATGTTCATAGTTGTATAGCTCCCCTAAGAATCGCATATGAGCAATGCGTCTCTGCTGCATCCCATAGTCATTCAATTCCAACCCAACTCTAATCTCTTCCAAAACCTGAAAGTAAAAGATATAACCCAACCATAGATAGGGCACTGTAACATATATTCCATAAGCTAGCATTCCTCATCTGTGAAGCATCAACGAAATGTGATTTGCAAATCCCAAAGGAATTAAATTTGCATAAATGAAATCCAAATCATATATATAATAGCACCTCCAATGAATACCATTCAGAAAATCACAAGAAAATGAAATATCAACTCCATCAGGAAAAGTTTAGAAAGAAAGAACCAAACCTCATCGACAACAGCTACTGCAAATTCATCATGGTAGCGGCTCAAACCAGCAGTGAGAGAAGCAATCAAGTGAATCTGAGCATACTTCCCTTTATGAACCTTCATGAAGCACTTTAAGATGTATGGTTCACATTCATTCCAAGGTAATTTGCGAAGTTGTCTAAGCACATGCTCAATGGAGGACTTATCAAGATCTGTGAATAGCAGTTTTCTAATGTACTGCAAAAAAACCAGACATTCAACATTAATACTGGTATTAGAAACGTTTAATATCAAAACAAGTTTAAAAGATCAACTAGGGAGAACCAATCATACCTGGTGAAGCGGGGGACGGACTTTAGAGACTCGCGCAGGTCTTTCAGGAGGTTTGCACAGGTAATAAGCATTTTCCACAAGTGTGCTGTGTCGTGGATCCAAGTTCTTGACATTTTTCAAGCGCATTAATATCTCCAACATGTTGGTCATTCTTATGGTAGTTTCAGGAGACCGATAAAGAAAACGGCCACATGTCTCCAAAAGATTGCAAGCAACATCAATATTATGATGAGTGAAATCATCCAAACAAGCCTGGTACAGTTAAAAGTATTTACGCATAGTCAAAAAACTTATGTGAATTCTTTGTAAAGTAATAGCTTAAATCTAGAATTGTCTTCAAACACAAATTTATGTTCTCATAGGACCAATGAAATGATAGCAAAGAGATGATTGCTTCTGACTTGGATGGCTTTGAAAAAGAAATATCATTTCAGATAAACAGAATCAATATTTAATAATCCACAATTAGAACTTAGCAGTCTACACATATGAACTAGGTTCTTTGCACGTACCTTCAGGCAACTAAAAACAAGGCCAGGTTGTGCAATTCTGAACTTACAGAGCTCTCCAATAAATCTAATATTTCTTATCTTTGTTTCGATGTTCATTTGATCCTGCAGCCAATTTCATATTTTAAATATAGATAATATACTGCTAAAAAGAAAAAGGAAATCAAGGTATGAGCTGACCAATATCCAGGTAACAGACCTTTTTATTTATTAAGAAGTTGAACTCTTCCTCCAACATCTGTAAGAGGATGGAAGGGATGTCCTTCATGCACATTGATAAGGTAGCTACCATGCGTGAATAGTATGGCAACAATTCCAAAGATGTCCTTGGGACATTAAACAAGGCTCTAACAAGCCTTTTGCGATTTGACTTTGAATTTAAATAGCAGAACTCAACCTGAAACACCAATAAACAGTAATGTCTTCTACAGGAGTGATTGATACCAAACTTTAAAAAGGGGCATAAAAGGTGAAGGTATAATTACAGTCGATTGATCAATAAGGTCACGGCTCACACAACCCGGGAGTCTTTGCAGCAAAGCGTCCAAATTTGTCCCATCAGGACCTTTGAGTTTCTCCTTTTCACTTTCTGCTTTTCTGTCTGAATCTTTTTCTTTACCTTTTTCCTTGTCTGGATCCTTAATCCTTTCATTATCTTTCTCTTCTCTCTCCTTTCCTTTCTCTATGGTTTTTGATTCCTGTAAATTGCCTGAGTCTGTAGAAACCTCAGTGGTATCTTGGGAAGCCAATGTGCTTTGATCTGCTTCAGCAGCAGGTTCCTTTAAAAACAAAGGAATGTTCAATTTCATTAGAAAACCATTAAAAATGATATTTTGACAAAAGAAGGAAACACCTTAAATATATTAATGTAGACATGGAATGAAGGTCCCATTTAGGTCTGGTGCTTGGGCACTAAAAGTTATATATACATCACTGTTAAGTGGTTAAAAGACAAAGAAAACTCCAGAAGGCACCATAGGTCAAGGTATTAATTAAATTGAAACATAAAATTAACAAGAACCTGGACACACAAACAAGGACAAATCTCAAACATGAAACATTAGAAATGCAGTTTCTGTACTTCATAGAAACAAACCAAAATGAAAAATAACAAACATAAAACACATAAATCCATTGGCAATACAACACTCTACACAAATAGCCTAAGATAAATTTCAAAGTTTTCACTGCTTACAGTTGATTGCTCTTGTGACTTTGCAGATTGTTCATTTGCTTTTGGCTCAGCTTCTCCCAATAATACTGCTGGAACAAATGCTCTGAAAGCAAAGAAATTTTACTTCCAAAATCAAGAAATAGTTCTACCATAGTTGGCCCCTATTTAATAAGGAATGTCTTTCCTCAGGTAACCGAGTATAAACTTCAACAAACCTAAGATCTGGTAAGCATTCATAGAAGGCCCTAGTGTCTTCATCATCCCATATAGCTTCAACTGTGGAAGAATCTTTTCCAGCAGTAGATGAAGCATCCTCTCCGCTAGTCACCCTTGTTGTGTGACCATCCTCAGGCATTACTGGTGGCTGCATATCAAGTGCTTCTGCCAAACTGTCACGTACAAACATGCAGATGCAGTCAGGACTCAAGAAGACAACAACATTAGACACTAGTTGTGAAAGCATCAAACCAACACGTGAAACTCAATATCAAGTGATCAGACATGCCAGCCTAGTTGCTAACTGTATAAAGACCACCCACAAAAATGACGTTACAAAACAACTCACGATGACATATTACGGAACAGATGATCGTAAGATTTCCGCAGCTTTTCATAAGAAGAGACATTTTCTTCACTGAGTTCCCCTTTAGCATTCAGAATCTTAGCATTTTCCTGCTCCATGCAGCAAAGAGACTGTAAAAGGTAAACTAAGAGTCATCAATAGGACCCATTACAAAAGAGGAAAAGCAGGAAAGGAAACAAGTTCCCCATCCAACTAAGGACAAAACAAATACAAATAAGAGATAGGGTAGGGCTATAATTTTTGTCAAAAAAGAAAACTACAGAAAGGTTTTAATTTGAACACTTACAGCATGCTCAGAATGAAGAAGTTCTGTGATAGCATCATAGTATGTATGAAATGTCTTCCTTAAAGTTCTCTTCTGATCTGTTGTGATATTAAGGCCCTTAAAAAACTGTACAAAAGGTCAGGAGAGAGACAAGGGAAGAAGGGCTCCTTATTAAAACATGCTACATTATCAAGCTATAGCCACTAAAGCAAGATAGCAGCCAGCCCTCCCAAAGAAAAAGATAATCAGCTAAAGAAAGCATTAACAAATCATGGCAACTCATCATTTTGAATGAAAAATAAAAAGAGCTATGCAGGAACTATCCAAGATCATTAAGTATGACATCATTTGGAAGCTAAAGAAAAGAAGACATACCTCTTCTTGAATTTCTTGACCAGAAAGAGGAAGTCCTAGAAAGACTCTCCCTTGTCGAGCAAAACTTGCAAGAAGGGTCAAATTTGTTTGAGTGGCATCTCGGTCCTTTAAATGTTCTACACTTGTAAGATCCTTTATTATATTGATAAAAATTCCACTGTCTTCTATAACACCAACAAAGAAAAGTTCCAAGAGAAGTTTTAAAGTGCTGCGCTTCTTCATGGCCTTTGAGTTTCTGTCTGCATCCAAGTCATCCACAGATTTTCCAGGAAAGAAGACTTTCAAGAGCCCTTGGGTCAGGCTTGGGGAGAAATCTTTGTACCTTTGATGCAGCAAAGAGCATGTCTTTGACAATTATAAAAGGGTTAGATATCAAACAAGAGGTAGAGCTCAGAACAATTATTAAACAAACTAATGTTGCTCTCTCCTGCAATAAGCTACTAAGTTCACTATAAAACATCACATAGTGCTCAAAGACAGAAATTTTTAATTCAAATCCATTAAGGCTGGCTACCTGAACTGCAGCTTGTATGTCTGAAGTTTTAAGCTTGGCCTCGCAAATAGCAGTAACAGCTTCACTAACAAACTTGCTAAGGTTAACACTTCGCAACTCCTCCATCAGCCCTTCCCTCTGCTCTTCATTTATCTGCTTTAACTTTTTAATAACGGCTGTATTGCGCTTAATGCTGGAATCTAGTGTCCTAAGGAATCCTGAGTCTAAAACCAAAAGCAAACAGTTTGATTTATAAACCAATACTTCAAACCAAGCCCTAAAATTAAGACCTTGAACTATGAATCTTAATGGAATTACTATCCTACCAAGTTTTCTTCCAGTTGATGCAGTTAAAAAGGAGAGTATCACAAAAGAGTAGGGATTGATTTATGTTGCCGAATCATGCTTATTCATTTTATTAAAGACCAATCACTTCAAAATCTTTACAATTCTAATAACCAGCTGTTGACTATGTGGCATAGAAAACCGCACCGTCTAATCAAATTTACTAACCAGGCCTCTCAGGATTCAAGTTGCTTTGACGAAGGGCCATTTTTGCCTCAAATGACTTCTTCATTTCCTCAAGACGAGCAATAGCTTCCTGCAAATGTAATAAATAAATAAAAATACAACAATTATGTATCACTGTAATTCTCATTTTTATAGAGAAAATCCTCAACAAACAAACGAACGTGTAAAAGTAGATTCAAATGTATATATTAACAGAGTAAGTAGCATCACATCACCTCATCATCCTGCTTGCCTTGGTGCTCACTTCCGGCCCGACATTCTTCCTCATGGTGATCCATCTCACTGTTTAAGTTTCAATGAAATAAATACCTAGTCAATCTTAGCACCTCGAAACAATATGAATTAACAAAGAGCTAAATCGGATGATTATGCTTTCCTAAAATCAAACACTAACTTATAGAAACCATCAAAATCGCTCAAAACGGGATGATTATGCCTTCCTTTACAAATAAGATCCAATTCTTTCTCTTTTTAAATAAATAAATAAAATAAAATAACATTATATCCAGCAAAGAAATGAATAAAACACCAAACAAGCACTGTTCTGTGCTCAATTTTCATGGAGAAATCAAAAGGTGATGAGTCTATAAATTGATGCACGCCTTCTTCCGGATATTTCTGTTTTCGCACATATAAAGATAAATGATAAAGAGTAGAACTCGAAACGATAGAGAGAGAGTTAGGGTTTTTACCTGCACTGGTATGTCGCCGGAGAAGTAAGGAAGACGGTGAAGGACAACTGCGTAGTCGTCTGTGTAGTGTATGTGTGAAAGTTCAGAATTAGAAAGACGGGAGAAAGATGGAGGTGTGACTTCTGGTCCCGGAAATTACAGAACGAAACCGGCTCTCGGGAACTGAAACTTTCCGGATTGCGTAGCGGGTTAAACCCGATTAAGAACCTCGTAAGTGGGCCCTACAATGCACTGGGTTTTCTTCTCAGACAAAAATGTATGAAAATATTCTGTCACACTTTTCCATGTACTACCATACCATTTTTTTTTTAACAAATTATAATTATTTGAACGATTCTTCTATTGGAGAGTATGGAGTAGAATGAGGAAATCAGAAAATCAATCTCTGCACTATCACTGCAGAGTTATTTACAGAATGTATATATTTTTTCCTTGTACAGTAGCGTCTTTCTAGGCTTCATTATTGGTACCAGTTTGTATATATGATTAGCATCCATAGTAATGAAATGCAAGGCAATTAGCACAATTCGCTGCTCCATACTCTGTTTTCTCATGGTATCAGAGCAAAGGAATCTAAATTGACAGCAAGGTTTTGCTGCAATAGCAGGTTAGAACAGCAAGTTTTGCTGCCCTGAGGAATCAATGATGATAGATAATGACCAAGCCAAGAAAGGACCTGGGGGAGCAAGGGGAGACAAGGCTGCCCTCAAGACAACAGATCTGGACTCACCTTATTATCTTCATCCCAGTGATGATCCTGGCAAGGTTCTAGTCACATCTCCTTTAACAGGAGAAAACTTCCATACATGGAGGAGAGCGATGCAGAATGCTCTATATACAAAGAACAAAATGGGGTTCATTGATGGAACTCTTAAGAAGCCAAGTGCAGATTGTCCAGAATTTCTGGCACTTGGACGAAGTGTAACTCCATGGTATTGTCATGGATATTGAATGCTCTCTCAAGGGAATTACATGGCAGTGTGGCTTATGCGGAGAGTGCAGCAGAGGTCTGGGAAGATTTGAAGGAACGTTTCTCACAAGGAAACACATCCCGGATATATGAACTGAAGCTCGAGCTCGCAACAACCACTCAACAAACAAGATCTGTAACAGCTTATTTCACAAAGTTGAAACCCATTTGGGATGAGTTGTAGGCTCATGAACCTGTGCCAACATGTACTTATGGCTGCACTTGTGGTGCAACAAAGGAGTTTACAAGGGCACGAGAGACTGAGAAGGTTCATTAATTTCTCATGGGCTTGAATGAGAATTTTTCTACCATGCGCTCACAGATCTTGAATATGGAACCATTACCATCTCTCAACAAGGTTTACTCAATGGCCACAAAAGAAGAAAAACAGCAAATGGTGTCTGCATCTAGAAGTCCAGCTATAGAGGCAACGGCTTTAGCAGCAAAGACAAGTTATAACAGAAAGGTGAGCACATCAGGGAAACCACGTTGTGATCACTACAAAAGGATAGGCCACACAAAGGAAAGATGCTATGAAATAATAGGCTATCCAGTGAGTTGGAAACCAGGACAAACGAAGATGAGGGGTAAGGGGGAGCAGCAAAAACATCAGAACACAGATAAGGATGTGATTTTCGCAGCAAATGCATCACTTGACCCACAGATGACTGGAGGTCAATTGGATCAATCACCAATTACAGGACTTACCAAGGCGCAGTATGATCAACTCCTCACGCTTCTTGGTGGTAATTCTGATTCTAAACAATCTATCAATCTTGCTGGTAAGACCTCACATTCTTTTCTTTCTTGGATAATTGACAGTGGTGCATCTAATCACATGACACCACACTTTTCCATACTCCAGGACACAAGGCCTTACTCATCACCTATTTACATCCCTAATGGATCCACCCTAGATGCATCTCATTTAGGAAAAGCCACTCTGTCAGATAAACTTACTCTAGAAAATGTTCTGTGTGTCCCTCAATTTACATGTAATCTTCTTTCTGTTAGTCAGATAACAAAACAACTTAACTGTGCTGTAATTTTCTTCCCTGATTTTTGTGTCTTCCAGGACCTAGCCTCGAGGAGGTTGATTGGAATGGGTAAGCTTCGTGATGGGCTCTACTATTGTGATTTTGGGCATGTAGCAGCCACTAGTCATACCAAGAAGGAGGACACATCCTTGGAGTTATGGCATCAACGGCTTGGGCATGCACCTCTAGAACGACTAGCCAAAATATCTTCCTTACCTTCATGTTCAAATCAAATAAAACATGTTTGTGATGCTTGTCATCGAGCTAAGCAAACAAGACTACCTTTTCCTATTAGCAATAATAAATCTGCTCATCCTTTTGCCTTAATTCATTGTGATATATGGGGTAGATATGCCACTCCATCTAACACTGGTGCACATTATTTTTTAACCATTGTGGATGATTGATAAATTTTTGTCATATGGTGGAAAACCAATTTCACACTCATGTGCAACAGATTCGAAGTGACAATGGTAAAGAATTCACTGAAGGGCAAGTGAAGGAATTTTGCTTTAAGAAGGGAATTATACAACAAACTACATGCACATATACACCTCAACAAAATGGGGTTGTCGAAAGAAAGCATCGTCACCTTCTTGAGGTAGCACGAGCTTTAAGATTTCAAGCCAATCTACTATTAAGATTTTGGGGTGAATGTATCCTCACTGCAGCTTACTTAATCAATTTAACTCCTACACTTGTGCTTTCAAATTTCACACCATTTGAAAAACTTTTTCAAAAGGCTTCTAAATATTCACATTTAAGAGTGTTTGGGTGCCTTTGTTATGCACACAATCACTCTAAGGATCGTGGAAATTTTGATTCTTGAGCAACAAAATGTGTGTTCATTGGCTATCCTTTTGGGCAAAAGGGATATAGACTTTTTGATTTAGAAAGCAATCAAATCTTTATTTCACGAGATGTGGTTTTTT
>BPVZ01000005.1:3167475-3179022 GCA_020521535.1 Rubroshorea leprosula
ATTTAATTAATCCTTAAATATAAAAAATTTAAAGTTAATATTTTTAAATAGAAAAAATTAAAAATTGATATTCTTAAATAAAAAATATTGAAAGTTGATATTTTTGTTTAAAAATTAATAAATTTAACACGCTTAAATAAAAAAATTTGTAAAGTTTATATCTTTTTTCACACATTTACTCTTTTTCAATCTCTTCAATAAGGAGATAATACAAATGGATCCTACACATGGAATTGGGCTTTCAAACTTAGTAGTTCATTTTAAACCTTAAAGTGTTTGAATATATCTATTTAAGTTTTAACTTCATCCACACTTCGAAAAAAATTTCCTTTCTCCCAAATTGTAAACTGTTTAAAAAAAAAAAAATCCTACATTTGGATCCCACTGCTTCAAGAAAGTATTTCCATGCCAGGCTGTGGATATCGCCACATGTAAATTTATTAAGTTCATACAATTAATAATGTATATAATTTGATTACATTGATATTTTATCATATATAATTTTCTTTTACACAACTAATTATAATATTTAAAAATATTAATTTATAAGTTATTTTAAATATAATGACTAATAAATAATTAATATTAATTATCAATTATTTTTTACAATTAAATAAGACAAAACTAATACTTTTAAAGACAAAATTAATAAATATGTATAACTCTGACACATTTATGTGCAGTCATAAGTAACCACACTCCATGTGCATTATTTTAAAACAATCAACAAACGTATAGATGATTTGTCCAACATAAATTACCTTATGAAGATAAAGAAAATTGTTTCACATGTTAATTTCCATTTTGATAATCTCATCCACATGAGATTGTCAAAATGGAAAAACTATTGTGTAACATTTGTACTTCATTCATTGATACGCGACAACTTGAGCAGAAATGGCCAACAAAGTAGAAAAAGACTGAAACAGGAAGATCAGAAAGAGGAGTATTTCAGAAAGACATTGAAAAGTACCATCCCTACACTCTATACTTATATTGGTAAAAAAATTCAAATTCCCACTTAAAATGTTCAGAGAAGCTTAATACTTAATGCATAGGTAAGTAATAAAAGGAATGAGCTAATTAACAATCCCAATTCATCCTTCTTATTTTCAGTTACTCTCAATATAATCAACAAAAAACCAAAGGAAAGATTCGAAAAAACACCATGACTAAAATTTACTCTTGGTTCTTGAGCAGCAGTAGGCCAGTAAAGTAAGGAGGCGTTTTGAAGAAAAAAAAAATTCTTATCTTATTTGTAATTGCGATTCTTTCTCCTCAAAAGTTCCATGTCCCTTCGTTGTCTGCAAACAAGATAAGCTACCGCTCCGTCTGCTCCTTTTGTCCTCTCCTCTACACAACAATGGAAGCTACTAGCCTCCTTTCTACCCCTTCCTCCCGATCCCTGGCTTTCCAAACCTTAATTCTAAAACCCTCAAGTCCACTTATTTTCCCCAAACCCAAACTCGTCTCCGTCAAACCTCCCGGATTCCCTCCAGCAGAGCCACCATTACAGCTCCTAGAAGGAGGAGACCGTCGAGACCGTTAAGACTTAGCTCGAAAACTGTTACCTTTTCGCCGGAATCAACTACACGGCCTTCACCGTCAAGCAGTTTCAGGACCTGTGCAGGGCCCTTCCGGAATCCTCGAAGTTGATCGTGGCCTGGAGGGCACCCCTTGGAAGGTGCTCAGACCCCTGCATGAACGGAATGAACGCCTAGCTCTTCGTCCACAGCGAGGAGATCCCAGAGGCGATTAAGCCTCACAGAGCATTCCAAGGAGAGAAGAGGTTAGAAGATAATGATTTTGTAGGTGCCCTTTTCGAGGGCAAGTTTTACGGGCCTGGGGATTTTAAGCAGCCGGAGAACATGCCTAAAGAGCAGGGTCTTTGCAGGAGCCAGCAATGGGGCTTGTGAGTATCCTTCAGCAGCCAGCCAGGCATATATTGATGGCCTTGAAAACCTATGTTCAGAAGCTCGAAGAGGAAGTGGGCCAATAATGAGGTCGGAAATCATACGTTCCAGATTCTTGTGTTTGTAAGTGCAAGCTTAGAGAGAACTCTTTTTTTTTTTTTTTGTTAATAGGGGAAGATTCTTATAGAATGTAAAATCAATATTTGAGTTTGTTTTGGAAATTGAAACTTCATTTCACTGCAAATTAGCTTATGCTTCTATACATTTTTTGAGTTTGTTCATGATCATTGAGTTTGTGTGTGTGTGCAAATTAGCTTATGCTTCTATACATTTTTATAGTTTGTTCCTGATCATTAAGTTTGTGTGTGTGCGTGATATTTGAGTTTGTTTTGGAAATTGAAACTTCATTTCACCGCAAATTAGCCTATGCTTCTATACTGACATCTGCAAATTAGCTTATGCTTCTATACATTTTTTGAGTTTGCTCATGATCATTAAGTTTGTGTGTGTGTGTGCAAATTAGCTTATGCTTCTGCTTGTGCTTCTATACATTTTTTGAGTTTGTTCCTGATCATTAAGTTTGTGTGTGTGTGTGTGTGTTTTATTTGAGTTTGTTTTGGAAATTGAAACTTCATTTCACCGCAAATTAGCTTATGCTTCTATATTGACATCTGCAAATTAGCTTATGCTTCTATATTGACATCTGCAAATTAGCTTATGCTTCTATACATTTTTTGAGTTTGCTCATGATCACTAAGTTTGTGTGTGTGTGTGTGTGCAAATTAGCTTATGCTTCTATAAATTTTTTGAGTTTGTTCCTGATCATTAAGTTTGTGTGTGTGTGTAAAAGAGACAGATCTGCTTTGATGTTGTTGCCTCCCTGGATTTTGCATCTGACCTAACCTGTTGTTTAGCTGTAGGTGGTAAAATTACATATGTTTTGAATCATGAATGGCTGCGTTTAGGCATCCATCTATCTGGAATTGGAAAAATAAGCCAATAGATTATTTCCATAAACATTATCAGAAACATTATATAGGCCAAGCAGGATGCATCTATCAACACAGTGAATAGATGTGGCGTTAGTCAGGACAGCAGTATTGCCCCAGAATATATAGTTTTAAGATCAGAGGTCCAACAAGTACCATTTTAAGTACCATCTATAGGTGTTTTGCAAAGATTGACTCAACAACACCTTGAGCTATGGGGTGGTAACAGTCCCCAGTCTCTGCAAACACCCTTTTAGCAAGAATCTTTTCTTCCTCCTTCCCAGTGCCTTGAACTAGAGCAGTGTAGAGTGGACGAAGGTACTTCATCCTCCCAACTTCCTTTAAAGTTTTCTCCACCTCACCATGGTAATCTCTGCATTTGGATGAAATGGCTAGTTGGAGAAATGCCACTTTTACCTCATAATCCTTCGATTCTGATAGCCTGTAACGTTCATCCAAGGCTTGGATCTGCATTATCAACACAAAATTGATACTCATAAGACAACAATTCATAGGGTGACTAGCTTACTCTCCGACTTTGGCTCTCTTTTGGGTATGCTAAAAAGGTGGCGCCTTGATTAATAGCATCCAAATTCAAACGAAACTGACAGAAAATTTGCTAAAACTCACATAGTATGATTATGAGACACAGTAGATCTGTATCACCTAGTATATTCCAATTATTTTTTATCAAGGTAAAGAAGCTCTTGAAAAAAGAGAAACTACATTACCTGAGAAGCCTCAACAGATTTGGGCAGGTTCTCCAAGTAAAGCTCCCATTCTTGCCCTTGCCAATCAGCAACTTCATCCTCTCTTGGCATTCTCCCAAGTTTAAACTCATTTGCCAGTGACACAATCTTGGTGTATAAATTAGACACTGGTTCATAGGCATCTGGAGGGATGCCAATTCCCTCAGTCCACAATTCCAGATCAATCTCGTTCTCTATTCCAGGGACATTTGCTTTTAGGAAATCTATAAATGTTTCAGTGTCAATTGACTTGAATTTGAAGGTGGCAATATATTTCTTGATGAATTCATCAAATGCTGCTCTTCCAATCTAAGGAGTCCAGACACAAAAATGAACAAGACTTGATGATATTCTTCAAAAACAGCAACTAAAATCAGTAAGTACTTTGAAGGTACCTGGCGTTCAATACGCAAAAGGAACTGGAAACCTTTCTCGTAAGGAACTTGGGAGTATATAGCATCTGGATCCACTCCTTCCTGCTTGGTTTTGAGCTTCGTGAACTCCAGGTTGTCCTTAAACCTCTCTATGTCCTCATTTAAGCCCTTCCAACCAATGCCAGCATTCAATGTAGCCCTGTCCTCTCCTTGCACAACCTCAACAATTCTCCTCTCAGCATATGTTGTAAAACCCTAGAACCACAAAAAGAATAATGGAATAATCCATACCTCATTGCAAAAAAAACATGACTCTCTCAACCAAACTACATCAGAGACAAACCAAATCTCCATTTCAGAAGCAAAAACTGTTCAGAAAATCAATGAATTGCAAATTGTTCCGCTTTTCCATAACAAGCAAGCACTTATAACAAATGTACAAAACCAACTAAATTAGGGTTGGGAATTCTAACTCTAGAATAAGACAAAATTGAGAAAAAATGAACAACTTTTCCACTTTTTCAGGACATTAGAGATACCATGCAAATTCATCAATCTCTTCCAAGGAAAGGGAATACAATCACATACCTCATTCAACCAGAAATGTTCATTATTCTTGTTGGTAATCAAATTTCCAGTCCAGCTGTGTGCGAGCTCATGTGCCACCACCTGAGCTCCGCTAGCATCCCCCTTGATTACGGTGGGGGTCAGGAACACCATCCTCGGATTTTCCATTCCTCCATAAGGAAAACTAGGCGGCAAGACAAGCAAATCAAACCTCTCCCACTCATAATCCCCAAAGAGCCTCTCCCCCTGCCTAATCATCTCTTCGGTCCCCTCAAACTCCCGTGCCGCCGCATCCAGTACAGAATCTACCGCCTCAGAGTACACCCTTGTCCTTGGCCCCACCTCTCTGAACCCCAGCTCCCCCACTGCAAACGCAAACAAGTAAGGTGGCACAGGCTGGTCCATAACAAACGCCTCCACCACCCTTCCTTCCGCTGCCCACAATGAACCAAATCCCTGGCTGAGGAAGCTCGTATTCCCCTCTCCAGCAATAGGCGGACGACGATCCACGTGCTTGGCAGCCATGACAGCGGACAACTCCCGAGGTATATTGAGCAAAGCAGAGTAGCGGACACGCGCGGCAGGAGTGTCCTGGCAAGGGAAGATCGAACGCGCGTGGATGGACTGGCATTGGGTGTAGACAAAAGGGTGAGTCTTGTTGAAGGTTTGCGGCGGAGAGAGCCACTGAAGAGCGGAGGAGGCGTGGGAGGTGGAAAAGATGATAAGGAAGGAGGAGTGGTTGGAGAGGGAGACGGAAAGGAGGGTGCCCTTGATTGGGTCGGGAGTAGGTGAGAGAGAAAAGGGTAGAGGAGAGTGGGTGTCAGGGTCAAGAATTTGATGAATGGAGAGAGCGCGGGTGTCAAGAGAAAGAGGGCCGGTGTGGGGGCAGGAGAGGGAGAGGACAGCGGCGCCGTGGATGGTGGAAGAGGGGAAATCGAAGAAGAGGGTGAGAGCGATGTGGGTGGTGAGAGGATGGGAGGAGTCAGTGAAGGAGTGAGGATCAATGGGCGCCATTAGAGGGGAGGAATAGGGTTTGCAGATGGAAAGGATTAAAGTACTGAAATGGAGAAGTAAGTGCTGTGGTGGGTTTTTGAAGACTTTAAAGTTTAAACATTTGTTTGGATTGGGGGATTAAGAGGGAAAGGGGAGGATAATATGGGAAAGATGCTTTCTTCCTTCTTTTTTTTCTCAAAATGATTTTGGAAAACTTTTTTACTCACTTTTGGTAGAATTTGATATATTAAATAAATAATTAATTTTTTTTATTTATGTAAAATTAGGATATTAAATGCTTTTACTTACGTAAAATTAAATAAAAAATTAATATAAAAAAATTATGGTTATAACTTTTTTTTTTTTTTTACATACTTTCTTCCTTGTTTAGATTCCTTAATATGGAAATTACCTTTTCCTGAAAAAAAAAAAAAGGAACGGGATAGAGCCTCCACTTTTCTGTTTTCATTTTAAATCAGATCAATTTTTTATTTATCTTTAATTTAATAAGCATATTTTTTACTTTTATTTATTTAAATAAAATTAATATCAATTATTCCTTTTGCTTTACGTCTCTTTCTCCCTTCTTTCTCTCTCTTTTTCTTCATTAATTTACCCGAACAAAAGAATATTTTCATGATTAATGAAATTTAAAAAGGGGAGGAAATATTAGATTCTTAGCCTCCATATGAAAACTAGGAATGCAAATTGGTCCGAATGCACTTTTATAATTAAAAAAATAAAAATTTTTAGGAATAAGAAAAATCAAGATTAAAACTTTAGTTTGAAGTTTCAATGATATTTCTGTTTGAATGTGATAGAAGAATACTTAGTACTTGTTAGAAAAAGTGTGTTAAAGGAATGTATTAATTTTCTCTTTCTCTTTATTAATTTTTATCCAAATAAAAATTAAGGAAATTCTCATAGTTAATATTAACTTAATAAAATGAGAAAAGGAAGGAAATATTCGTTTCTTAGTCTTTGTATGAGAACTAGGAATGAAAATTGGTTCAACTGCACTTTTGTAATTAAAAAAAATTAAGAATAAGAAAAATCAAGATTAAAACCATTTTTTTTATATTGATTATATAATGAGAGATAATCTTTTTTTCATCATTTACCCCATCTCACTTATATATCATATGATTCAAATTTAGTATTACTTACGTCTAAAGACATACTAATTATTTACGTTGTTGGCATCAAAATTAAAACTGTAGTTGGAAGTTTCAATGAAATTCCTGTTTGAATGTGTTAGAGGGATATTTAGTACTTGTTAGAAAAAATGTGTTAAAGGAATATATTCCTTTTTCTTTTCTTTTCTTTTTTTATTGTAGAATACCATTTTCTTTTTGGTAAAAATAGGTAATATATTATTATTAAAAAATGAATTTTTTTGGATGGGATATAAAGAAGGGAATATAGTCGATATATAAAACTATTACATCTTTGGAGGCATAATATATAAAGAACATCGAACCTGGCCCTTTGGGTCAAGTGACTCTAGTCACGTTTGTAAGGTTCATGTTTCCCTCTTCAAAATAACGATTCGAGTCGGTCTCATGACAAAATGTTCAAAATATATATATATATATAAAGAACATCATATTTTATTTAAAGAGTGACATTTGGTTTGGTGTAACTTTTTATAGACTTAATTCTAACTAAAAAATTCTTTGAACCTAATAAAAAAATATTTTAGTCGATTTGATAATGTTGAGTGATTATTTCCTTGGTCCGAACTGAGAAGCAATACCTTTTTGCATAATAAAAAAATTTATCTTGTTATAAAAAATTTCTTTTATTCTTTTAATCTCTTTTTGCCAACCTATTTCTTTACTTAAAAAATAAGTTTCTTTTCGAATTTCGAGAAGGGATAGTTTAAAAAAAAAAAAAGTTAGGAAAGGGCTAAAGCCCATTGAGAAGGAATAGTTGCGATAGTAGTTGGGAGTAGGTGGGCCCACTTAGTTCCGTGCTCCAATCATAAAGTTTGGGCTGCAAAAAGATTGAGCTATTTGGGCTTTCAGGGCGGCGGAGACTGATATCGACGGAAGTCATTTCTGGCTCAAAAATTTGAACTAAAAAAAATTTAAAAACCCCTTCATGCGGGACCCGCTTCCACGTCCGAGATCATCAGATTTAACGGTCCAGATTACATTTCACCGTCTTCTGGACCCCACATCAATAAGTAAATGTTAAAGTATTATTATTATTATTATCATAGCTTCCTAATCCCCCTGCAGGCACTCTCATATCTCTCTTCATTTCTCGCCAACACTGGAGAGCAGAAAATCAGGAACAGAAATCTGAGAAAGGAGAGAAAAAGGAAGAAGAAAATTCAGTTTTCTCTGTACAGGAAAGAGGAGGGAAGAAATGGATGATTACACTAGAGAGATGATGGACCTGAAAACCCTAGTCACGCGAACCCTAGAGAAGAAAGGCGTTCTTGCCAAGATCCGGGTAACATACGCTTCAACTTTTCTCAAATTTGGCATTTTTTTTCTTGTTTGGTTTCCGAGAATGTGCCTGGGAAATGGGAAATTAAAATTGAAATCAAATGGGATAGGGGAATTGCCTCTGTGGAGCTAGTTAGCTTAGCAAAGCAAGCTTCTTTTAGCTTGGATCTCGTGTTGATGATGAAAATTCAAGATCTTTCCTCTTTTGATTCTTTAATTTTGCAACATTACGCTTGGTGGATAAACGATGAAGTTTGTATTCTGTCTCTGTTTTGTTGTTCTAATAGTAGATCTTAAGATGCTCATGTGGAATTATAAAAGAGCAAAATATTCGAACATTTAAGATCTCTGTGCGGTATTGAGGCAAATTATAAATAGATTAAATGAATGGAATTTGATGATTGTTGTGTAAATTATGCTTTGAGAATGGTTCATCTATTGTGTTTCCAGAAATCTGTGAGAGAGTTGTTGTGTTTTCAGATAAAAGAAACGGGCATTTGTTTTTCTTCTATTTTGCCTTTTTTGTTCACCCAGTTAGTTTTCTTGCTAGGCTGAACTCAGGGCAAGTGTCTTTGAGGCAATTGAAGAGGAGGATCGAGTAATTGAAAGGGACGAAGGTTTGCCAGCTGCACTGTTGGGTAGCTGCAATGAACGTGCAAAACAACTCCATGCTTCTCCATCTGGTCTGTCCATAAATTTGATCCTATCCTGTTTGCATCATGACTGAGGTTATACATCAAGAAGAAGCCCAAAAAACCTAGTTGATTTGGCATCTGTAGCAAATGTTTTATTTTACTGTTATTAGATTATATGAAACCTTGATAGCATTACAGTATCCATTAGAGCTAGCACAGCCAAAATGCTCTTTTCTTTTCTTTCCTTTTGCTGCTCTAGAATCATCCTTGTTGGAGTTTGATGCCTGCCTTGCCATTGGAACTTTATATAAAGGCTCATGGTTTTCTAGAATATCATAATCTTGAGTTTGTTGATGATGTTGAATGTATGATATTTCCTAAAGTGAGGAATGCTAGCTGCACTTGCCTTTCTCCAGCACTCTCCAACACTCTCTCATGTAAAATGTCCACGTAACAAAATTTGGCTCGCAATTGAAAGTTTCCAACTAGAAAAGTTCACGTGGCTATTTTAGATGAGGGAGTGTTGGAGAGTGCTGGAGAAAGGCGAGTGCAGCTAGCATTCCTCTTCCTGAAGTTTTATTTACCTTTCCTAGTGTAACTTTCTTCTATATTCTTCTCCTTTTAATTCTGTACCTTGACTTTCCAAATGCAGGAAGACTGTTAACTGCACTAATATGTGAATACTTAGACTGGGCACAGCTAAACCACACCCTAAAAGTTTATCTGCCAGAGTGTAATTTGGTAATCAAGTGATTTTCAATGTATTATAGTTCTGGTCCTTGCTGTAATAATGATAATCTATTCTACGTTTTTTTATTTGAAGCTTGTATGTGAATTGTTGCCTTTCTTTTCTCTTTTTGCATTGCAGCAAAAGGACTTTTGGAAAAGTGAGTTGACAGAATTTAGTATCAAAAAAGGTTATGATCTGAACAGAAACGGGGATAGTGGTCCTTTGCTTTTGGATGTTCTTGAAGGCTTTTTAAAGTTTGAGGTTAGATAATATCTCTTGCATTATTTTTTCCATTTATATTATATGAAAGAACTTGTTTGAGAATATAAGGTTTGCTATCATGATTGTACTTTTGTCACATGAGGATGATCAATTCTCTTTTTTGCTTTGTGGCAGTCAATTATTGGATATATAAAAAATTACATTCTGTACATGCAAAATATCTTTTTAGCTTACCTTTAGATTGCAATAATCTTCACAATGACTGAACTCCTAAACTATTGGAAGGATTCTTAGTAAGAAAGAAGAAGCTTGGGGAAAGCAGGAAATTAGCACAAGGGTATATGAACAAATGCTTTTAGACTTTTTAAACCCTCTAATTGGAAGGTGGGCATTCACATCAATGCTTGGTATTGCATGATAATAGCAAGCCTGCCAATTGATTAGAATGAGGCTTAGTTTTCTCACCTTATGCTCTTAATGTTACAATGGAGTTCAACTTATGTTGTACCAAAAATGTGATTGATTTCATGTAAAATCTTGTTTTTGTTTGGTGTAAGCAGATATATGCAATTTGTTTCCTTCATCATGATGATATCTTTAAACTTTGGTGTCTTTCGTAATATTGTAATAATATATTATAAGGAAAGGCTGATAATATTTTTAGAGCATGTTCTGACAGAGTTTATCCCAAGCTAGGGGAACTGGAAGGAGACCTCCAGAAACTGAGTCTTTGTCTGGTTTAGAGGCTAGGAACGCAAGAAGACCCTCCTCATCATCTGTTGCTGGGGGCTTACCCCCACTAGGAAGGTGCTTAACTAATATCACACTCATATTTGTTTAAGTCTTATCTTCTACTATTTCTTTCTCGATTTCCATGCTTGTAGAGCTGACTTTTTTTCCTTTGGTTGGTGTTACAGGCCAGTTTCCATTTCCCAATCATCTGGTGGGTGATTATCTCATCTACCATCTGTTATATTATCAACTAGATTTATGTTTCCTTATCTGATATGTTCTGCCATTTAGATCGGAGAGCAGGGTCCTCCATGTCTGGCTACAGGAAAGATGAGTACAATAGGAGATATGACGGCGATGATCTCCCAGAGGATGTTATTCAAACTTCAGCAGCCCTGGAAAACCTTAAGTTGGATAGAAAAGCCAGGAATCTTACCTCTTCTTGGCGGTTTGTTTCTTCACCCCGGCTAAAATAAATCTTGCTTCATCTTTCATTATGTTTTAGGAAAAAGTTAATCTTTTGACATCAAGTGCTAGAAACCTTAACCTTAGAGATTCAATGCCATTATATTCTTGGATTGATGATATCTTTCTCAAGCTATATCTTGTTCGCCTTGGTTGCAGGCATGGTGGAGATGGAATTAGTGAGGATGATGGCAGAGATTGATCACATGTAGCTGGATAACATCTCTAGTTTTAGTGTGTATTTTCAAGTTTTCACCCTTTGAATGTCTTTTCAGCCATAAACGAGGGTAGAGTGAAGTTTATGTTAAGTTTTACGCACACGGTGAGGTGCTCTAGTGTTTTTAAGCTTTCTACTTCTTTTTGCCTTTTCTTCTGCTTTGGATCCATTTTTTATGTTTTAACGATTCAATCTGTTTAAACTTATTCCTCGAGTTCAATGTCACTTTCCTGAAAGTTT
Source organism: Rubroshorea leprosula (assembly GCA_020521535.1). Classification (NCBI taxonomy): domain Eukaryota; kingdom Viridiplantae; phylum Streptophyta; class Magnoliopsida; order Malvales; family Dipterocarpaceae; genus Rubroshorea; species Rubroshorea leprosula. The sequence goes on from BPVZ01000005.1 coordinate 3,178,758, forward strand.
TAGATTGATATATGTAGATTAATTATCTTTGTTCTTAATTAACAAATTAGTTATAAAAATCTCTTTTGGATAGTTAGTTTTAAATTTTGGAAAAATTAAAAAAAGAAAAAAGAAAATGATACCCCAACTCTTAAAAAAATAGAAATTAACGTATATTGGTTTTAATTTTTTTTTAAAATTAAAATTTTAATTTATATTTAAAAATTAACATATTATTTTATTAAAAAATTAGTTATAAAAATCTCTTTTAGATAGTTAGTTTTAA
>BPVZ01000005.1:3198891-3212044 GCA_020521535.1 Rubroshorea leprosula
ATTTCACAGTAAAATCTAAATTTTATCTGATTTCACAATAAAATCGAGATCTTACCTAATTTTAAATTTTAGTATAAATTTTATACAAAATACCTGAATGAAATCGTAAAATCATTTTAAGATTTAAATCTAGACTTTTTACAACGGAGTAAAGAACAGTGTGATAAGAATCACAAATTTAGCCATGATTGTTGGGGCGATACGTGTTAGTGAGGACAGGATTGTCTTTGCGGACAAGGAAACATACTTTGTCTGTAATGAATGAATTTTCAGCAGACAAAACGCCAGACTTTCCACCGCCACGATTGTACTTTGGCTTATTTACTAGTTGCTCCCTAAAACTCTTTTTTTGTTTTTTCTTTCTGGTCCCCCCTCCCCTGTTTTCTTTTGGTTAAACCCTTAACTATTGTATGAACTCATGAATTGGTTTTTAAATTAAAAAAATCTTTGATTTGGTCACTAAAATTTTTAAATTTAACTTTAAGATGGTTTCTCCATTAAAATATATTAATATATCTCGTTATTAATGTGAGACGTGATCGTCGAGTAATGGTGTTGTCAAGTAAAATGGTTGTTTGACCTGACTTATTTTTTAGTTAAATAATATATTACAACATTAATTTCCCTAAAGATGTGATTAAACTGTAGGTTATGTGCTTAATCCAACAACATCCTACAATTAGAAACAAGAGTGCCCAATAAGTGAAACTCATAGTTTCCATCATCAACCAAAACCATGGCAATCATTGAATCAAATTCAAGAATAAATCTATTAAAACTTTTGTTTAAAACAATAGTAATTTCATCATAAATTGCTCAAAGTTCGACACAAAAGGCTACACAACTAGTTGTGTCAAGTGAAACCCAATATTTATTTAGAAAACTCATCCTTAAATATACCACTAGCACCTACACATTTTGGGTTAAGATAAAAAAATTTAGCACTCAAAGAGTTGGAATAAACAAAAGTACTAATTTTTAATATTTTTAACACAGGAAGACAAATTTGATACTTCCACGTTTACATCATGGTGAGATTTAGAGATATGTCAGGATACAAGGGCATGCATGCAAACAAAAAAAGCATATGCTACAATAATATCCTCTTGTTTTCTCATGTCTGAGTTTCACCTTTGTACACTCAATTTCTCTCTCCAATAACACACCCACCCCTTCTGTGTGTCTCTCCTAAAGTGTGTGTTTACTGTTTTGTTTGGTGAGCTTTTCTTCTTTCTCTCTTTCTTCACTGATACTCATAGATACTCCTCCTCAAATTAAAGGGAGAGAAAGTAAGTTCATGGGCTGCTTCCCTTGTGGTTCAAATTCAAACAGAAATGCTAAGAAGAAGCCTGATCATCAGATCCCATCAACTTCAGGTAATCCTGGGAATAATTCTGGAAACAATTCTGGAACCCAGGATTATGCTTTTTTTTTTCTCTGTTTTATTTTAAGCTAAATTTCCATAAGTATGAATATGGGAAGTTGCAGATGGACGAGTACATGCCATTTCCGTGATTGTTTGAATTTTTTCTTTCTGGGTTTGTGCTATGCGATCTGATTTGGATGTAGGGGGGGGGGGGGGGAACGGTTTAAGGAAAATATTGCTCATTGATGCATGTTCAATAGTGGGGTTAAAGCAAACCTGGTATATTAATTTGAGGTTTGAGACATAATTTAATGCTTTTCTGATTATAATTAGATGGATTTCTGGGATTTTCAATTAGGGGATATCGGTTGAAGCTTAGTTTCAGATCAACGTTATCATATTTTTCTCTTGAGTGTCAACTTGCCTAATGGACCTCAATTATTGAAAAAAATTTAAAAATCATAAATTGAACGGTGGTCATCAATATTGTTTTTTTGGTTTTTTTTTTTTATTATTTGGTCATCAATTTTGTTTCTTTTAGTGTTGATATTTGTCATAAAAATCATAAATTGATAAATTTTATACATCCAATTGTCTTGGAAAGGTATGTTCTATGTTCTCTGTTGGATTGTTCTTTTTAGTTTAGGAATCATACATTGAATGGTGTCTGAAGAAGTTTACTGGGTACTGATAATAAAAATGAATTGCTTTTTTCTTGTTCTTTGGCATAATGAAAAAAATTTAAAGCTTGAATCATGCTTATATGGTGTGGCAGTTTTCCAATGGTCACAAGATTGGCACTAAAACATGACATTTTGGTCTTTCTGATGTGGTAGTGCCAGTTAGAAATTTGAAAGTTTTGATTCATATTCTGTTTCCTGGTATTAGTAGAAAGCCCGAGGGTGAACTCTGCATCAGATGTTAAGGAGGAGGCTTCTAAGGATGGGGGATCTGATCACATTGCTGCACATACGTTTACTTTTCGTGAATTGGCAGCAGCAACAAAGAATTTCAGGGCAGATTGCCTTTTGGGTGAAGGAGGTTTTGGACAAGTATATAAAGGGCGACTGGAGAGTACCAAGCAGGTATGTGGAGTTTATCGTACTTCCATTATTGGACAAAATTTGAATAGATGAAACAAGTAAATCTTTTTCTTATGCTCTATGTATGTGCTCTAGAGTTTTTTGGTTGGCATTGCATCTATAGATTTTGAAAGTTTTTAATTTATTACTATTCAACTAGATGAATCAATACATTTATGCTGTACAAATGATGTTGAATTGAAGCTGTTATTTGCTAATGTTATTTGAGTTTTAGCATGGCTTGATGGCTGGATGAATTATATAACTTGGTTGCTATAATGACATTATTTAGGATAGAGACCAACTTTGTTGTTTTATTCTGCCTATTGTTGAGCTTAATATATTGGTAACTGGTTTTCTGTGCTGTGTGGTTTCTTCATTAATATTTTTAGCATCACCATCCAATTTCATTTTTGATCCTGTTAGTTTTAACTATGTATAGTGGCTTCTGGCATGAGCATGACCAAAATCTTGTCATTGGTTTTTCCATAGGTCGTGGCAATCAAGCAACTTGATCGTAATGGGCTGCAAGGGAACAGGGAATTCCTTGTTGAAGTATTGATGTTGAGCCTGCTTCACCATCCTAATCTTGTCAACTTAATTGGCTATTGTGCTGATGGAGATCAGAGACTTTTGGTTTATGAATACATGCCTTTAGGATCCTTGGAAGATCATCTGCATGGTATGTAGTGAATTACCTATTTTCATTTTTGATGATTCTCCTATCTTGTCATGTGTCATTTTTAGTATAGTCCATTGATTTTTCTTGTTCCATTCTTCTCTATCTCCAGACTTGCCGCCAGACAAAAAGCAACTAGATTGGAATACAAGAATGAAAATAGCAGCTGGTGCTGCAAAAGGCTTGGAATATTTGCATGACAAAGCTAACCCACCTGTCATATATCGTGACTTAAAGTGTTCAAACATTTTACTTGGTGAAGGCTTTCATGCAAAGCTATCTGATTTCGGCCTGGCCAAATTGGGTCCTGTAGGTGATAAGACACATGTATCCACTAGAGTGATGGGAACCTATGGATACTGTGCTCCCGAATACGCAATGACTGGCCAGCTTACATTGAAATCAGATGTTTATAGCTTCGGCGTTGTTCTTCTTGAGATAATCACTGGTAGAAAAGCTATTGACAATTCAAGAGCTGGTGGGGAGCAAAATTTGGTTGCCTGGGTAATTGAGCTCTATCTTTTCAACTTCTGCTTGACTTTTGAGATCTAACTGACAAGCAAAAGGACAACTGGATGAATATTTTTGAAATCTTGTTTTCATTTTACAGGCACGGCCCTTGTTTAAAGATAGAAGGAAATTCTCACAAATGGCTGACCCCCTGCTTCAAGGCCAATATCCAGATAGGGGCTTATATCAAGCTCTTGCTGTGGCTGCCATGTGTGTTCAGGAGCAGCCTAATATGCGGCCACTCATAGCTGATGTGGTGACTGCCCTCAGTTATCTTGCCGCACAGAAGTATGATCCTGAAGCTCAGCCGACCCAGGGACACCGTTCAGGGTCTTCCACTCCAAGATTCCGATAAGAACAGTGAAGTTGAGAAATATCAAGCAGGGAGATTTATCGACATGAGTTCCATTCCCATAGCAATCCAAATAATATCCTTGAGATTCATTGCCATGATGCCTGCTTGTCAAATTTTGGTAGTAGAGATAGCAGGTGGAATGTTCAAACCAAACCATCTTTCATTTTGTCCGAAATTATTTTTTATGGACAATGAGCTCGAGGTTTTGTACCTAAAATGCCTGCGATATAGAGACTCTTCTCTCTGGAGAGATCATCCCCATTAACAAATCAGTTTTCGACACTTTACTAAGAACATGTGATATATCAGAACCTCTTCAATTTCTAACCACTGGTAGTCCTAAACAAGCAATTTTTATTTCACTGTCCACAGTTGTTGAACACGATTACCAATCATCATAAGGTTTCAATCTCGTCTCATGATTAGCAAAATGTGTCTCATGTTCGGTTCATAAATTGGAGACTTTTAGATGCAAATCGAGTCCTAAAAGGGCATGAAAAGATGAAAAGTATTTTATAGAGAAAACCATCCCAAGAAAATTATGATTTAAAGAAGAAAATATGATACAGTTGATTTCCTATCTTATCTCCCTGCTCTTACATGCACTTCACTTCTAAACCGTTGTTTATTGAGTACTACCTAATAAAAGAACAAAACAATAGATTAATATGAGCTTTATATTTGTTTACCAAAAAACAATTACAGACCAGTAACTACACCGTCACTAAATCAGCAATGAAGAGGAAAAAGAATATCTACTGTGGCAAATGATGAATTTATCCAAAGAGGCAGTGACATGATTAACTGTCAATTCTCTTACTGCTTATCTTGTTCTGCAACACCGTTCATGTCTTTCTGCACGGTGTCCTTGTCATTTACGTCTTTCTGCTTAGTGTCTGGACTCTGCTCCTCGCTCAAGGGCTTCTCCTGGCCAGTTATGTCTTTCTGCTCGGTGTCTCGACTCTGTCCTTCATTCAAGGGCTTCCCATCATTATGTCCATCAGCTCCAGCGGGCTTTCCCTATTGTGTTCAATAAATTTTAGGAGCAATAATAGTTGAACATATAATTATTTGGACAGAAATGGCAAAGCAATTGACCAATTACCACAGAGTTTATAAGCATATGTTTGAAAACTTACCTTGTTTTTATCACGCCAGCCAAGACCAAAGGGCCGGGAAAGTAAACTAATCTTTCTTGCAGGCACTTCTTGTGCAGGCTCTTGAATGTTTCGTGATGGAGAATCCAAGTTCAATGATCTAGGAATGTGAGTTTACCATGACAACACAGAAACCAAGCTCATAAGTCCAACCCCGATAATCCCTGTACAAATCTTTAATAATGGATTGAAAGACCACAACTATTTAGTTACCGTGGAGAAGGTTGTGCTTTGACTTGACCAGATTGGTACTGTAAGGTAGCCTCCAACATTGATTCTGCCATTATCACTCTTTTCTCCATCTCAGCAAGTTTTACAGTGGCTTCTTCATACTTTTCCTGAATTTACTTGCATGTTAAATGCGAAGAGCAGAAGAAACAAGAAAAAGAGAGAAACAAAATACCTAGAAAATTTATCTATGTAATTCTATTATCCTCTCTTGTAGAACCCATTTACCATCTCCATCCTCAAATCCATTCTTTAAATCTTTACTCTTGGAAAAGAAGGAATACATAAACAATCACATGTTCTTTGTCAGCTTTCCCATGAATCTTCTTCACAAAAACACAGTTCCATTCCATTATCCAGTAATCTTTCAACTTGAGAATATTGAAAAAGGTTTTGCCATCAGCCAAATTGCAAAAGCAAGACACAATCATTCAGCGCTGACCATTATTTACATCGCAAAATAAGTCTTTGTTACAAAGAATACCTGGAGCACTTGAGCAGCATATCGCTGTGCAGCAGCATCTTGCTCAGCAAATCTGCGGGCATCCTCTGTTACTCTTTGCTCTTGCTCAACCCTCATCAGGACCTATAAAATCATCCAACATGACATGTCCATCACAATAAGGGGTGAAAATCTTCCACAAACTGAATATGGTGGGAAAAAATAAAGAAACCTGAAGCATTGCATTTTCTTGTTCCTGCTTCTCGGCAAGTGCCTTGCGAACATCAGCAACCTCTTGCTCTAATTGCTCCACCTGAAGGCCATAAACAGATATCAGTTTGGTAAAGAGTATGCTTTTGCAACTTATGGATTCTAAATCCAAGACATAAGAACTATATTTTCTATTAAGTGAGCAGAAAGTGATGAACATTTCCAAATTACCCTTGCACTTAATTGTCGTCTATTATCCTGTTTAACCATCTCCATTAAAGCTGTCTCCAACTCCTCAGCTCTGATAGAAAATAAGATGACGAAATCAAAATTGGTGCATTGATCACAAGGAGAGGCCGGGAAGAAAGTTCTTTTCTCTTTTATAAAAAAAGACAATAAAGAGCAAGCCTACAGTAAATTATACATAAAGCCCATCAAAATTACTAACCTGAGGACAGCAGATCTTTTTTCCTCCAGCAACCTGCATAATTCAACCTTCAACCATACAACCTGCATGTATTTCACACATCAGGAAAACATGGCATCACAAGCCCAACTGCTTTAACTTACAATTACATTACCACACCGAGGAGAGTAACACTATCTTTTTGGTTGGCCATGAGGGTGGTAAACCTACCTATCTAAAGCCCATAAACTAACTGAATCTATCCAGTTGTCTATTGGTTAACCACATCTCTATTTTGGAATAACAATACCATTCAGCAGAATCTAGCAGCTTGTATTTACATTTATACTGTACATTAACAACTTCATCATATATTGCATAAGGTTTTTACATTGATACAGAAATAGTATGATAATAATTACATATGCCTCTCAAACCATTACTCTTAACAATGATAGTTAATAATAGTTTGTATAATAGATCTTTGATGGCTTAATCACGTTTAAATGGATGAGCAACTTATATCCCTTTGCACAATTCTTTTTAACACATGACAATATCATCTGTTGAGGCTTGAGCAGTAATGTTCTCTTCTAACAAATATATAGAATTAAATGAAAAGCCACACAAGTAAGTAGCATAATCAACATTTGCATATATCTCTCATGCAGAAAAACAAAAAGAGATGTGGTCACTTGAAATGATATACACTATCAGGTAAATATCCAAACATGTCTGATAGAATACAGATCCCTCATTAGTCATTAGACTTCATTATATCTAATGAGATCAAATAGTGTACTCAGGAAGAAAAAAGAAATATAAGCTACCTGCTCCTGAAGATCTGGAACAGAATCCATCTCAGCATCTCCAGTTAGGCTAACAAGGACGTCATCTGCGTTAGTGGATCCAGACTCTGAACGAGATAACTCCCCATTTTGTGCTGTCTTATTGGCTTCCATCAACACAGACTTAGGGTCATGCTTAAAATTATATAGCTTAGATGCCAAGCCCTGAGAATCCCTCCAAGCTTGAAGTCCCTTTGATCTTTCCTCAATTGTAGCCATTATGACTGGCCGATGCTTATCTCTTAACTCTTGTAACCTTTTTTCATTGACATTTTGGTAGCCCATGCAAGCTGTTAACACAAGTTGGCTGCTGTCAAAAGTTGAGCCAGCCAGTGACTGTAGCAATGTAACTGCATCTCCAGCATCTTTAGTTGTAACTAATGCAGGGCCTACAAGAAACTGAGCTGAGTTAAGTTTTGCAAAATGAAATAGCTTACATGGTACTATTTCCATCTTTAAGTACCACAAAAGACAACATAAAAATTAAATAGCTTTGTGTTTTGCCCAGTACCATATAACTCCATCAAAGCAAGTGCCGTTCTGAAGAGCATAACACGATTTCCCTCAAATAGGAGCACATCCCAGACTCGAAGAACTGCAGTTAGACAAAAGCCAACAGAATACATAATGGTGATCACAATATGAGAGCACAAGATTACAAAGATAGACAAGTAGATATCACTTTTTGTTTTAGAAGAAATATTCAAAATATATAACAGCTATCATGTAAAACTAAGTTTAAACTTCTATATTACAGCATAAAACCTGACCACTTTCCCAAGGAAGCATGTTCATAAAAATGGAAAGGAACCACGGTCCAGTGACCCACGCCACCTGCACTCCCAGATAATCTAGATGATTGACTGCGGCAGATGTAAACATGATATCAGAAACTATCCAAGATGTTGCATAAAATAAGAATACTTAAGAAAATGCAAAAACAATTGACAAATGGAGACAAAAAAACCCACCCAGTTTAGGAAATCTCTCACGGACCAATTCCTCAAAAACAAGTTGGTCAACCTGGTAACAGGAAAGAAGTTATCAGCACATTCATCTTATCATCAGGGTGCAGTTATTTCCTCAACTGCTTTTTCATGTATCTTTTTAGCAGAAAGAAGATAGCATACTTGATTAACATGTGTATACTGTAGAGTGACACCAATAGCATACTTGATTAACATGTGTATACTGTATAGAAACACCAAGAAGAAAACTTTACCTGAGACTCAATCATCTCCTCTGAGTAATAGCCATCAAAATAGTCATCAAGAATACCCATCAACGACCTGAGAAATTGACCAACTTAGAAGCACATAAATTGAAGTAGTTATTATTGAAAACATCAATCCTATGCTAAAAATCAGTTAAAAATAGAGAATTTAAATAAAAGATAACATTTACAACAGAACAAAATTGCAAACTTAATAGCAATTAACCATGTTCCTTGCAAAAATTATAATCTGATCCCTTCTTTCTTATCAGTTATACTCTGATCTTCAGCTTTCAACAGACAGGAAAAGTCTAACTGATTATTATGAATGAATGGAATGCCTCAACTAAGTCTGGAAACCTACCAGAAGGCATTTTCTTCAGGCATCAGAAGTAGCAATAAAGCAGCAAAGAAATTCATGGCCTGCATAAGTGTTATTGAGCACAACAAGAAGTAAATTAGAACCATTGGTTTTATAGAAGCCTCTGAGGTTGTCTTTCCCCATTTTTCCAATTGGTCTGCTGAAAACACTACAATATTTCAGAACCAAATACCTGACAATACCCAACAGAGGGATTATGCCGAGCATAAGCCGTTAATAACCGTCTCAAAGCATTTCTACCATCATCATCCAGAGCAGGATGACCTGGGAATGTTCGAGGCAAATCCTGTATTTAAAAATTAAAACCAGTAACCCACTTGAAACTCAAACAAATTACACCATATAAAATTATAAATAAAATCAGCCTTGGCAGTGAAATTGAAAGATCATGCAAGTTATTACCTTCTCTATCTGCCCTCTCCATTTCTCAGGGCCACATACAGACTCTGTGCTTGAACCTTTATTGGCTGATAGCGACCCATGTTGTTCAATATTGTTGCCAGGGTTATTTTCTGCAGCCAGCAGATCCTGATAATATTTCTCCACTCGACGAGCCTTCACACCCACGAAGGCTTGCCAGAGCTGAAATTTCAAACATTAAATCAGAAAGAGGAAAATGATGCTCATTCATAATAAAGAAAGTCTACAAGAGAGTAAGGAAAATTAGAAGAAGGTGGAAGAAGCTAGAGCTTAAAATTGAAAAATATACCTCTCCCCTAAGAGCCATTGGTACTCCACCACGGACAAGAACTTCCAATTCTTCTCTCCATGGAAATAAAGATTCCAGATATGCTGCATCTGCAGCTAGAGCAGCCCCTGATGTTGTAGAACTCACACTGTCACCAGAAGAGGCATCCTGAGTAGGGTCAGATCTCTCCACATCATAAAATTCATCCTCAGAATCCTCCTCAGTTGCTCCCTTCAGAGCTCTGGCATTATCTGTCGAAAGTAGTGGCTTCCCTCTCCCAGTCACTTGCTCACCTTTCAATAAATGTCCTTTCTTTACACGGATACTCATCATATCTTCAATGGACCGAAGGGATGGCCTAATCTCCGTCCATATTTGGATCTGATGCCTCCTTTTCTCAGGTGCAGACTGTAAGTCCTCTTTTCCTGTAGCATTCTCTGGTGAAAGATCAGGGTCAGACTTTTTTTGATTTGAATCATCTCCCTCATCCTTATCTACTGCATCTACCACTCCTTCCACTGAGACTTCAGCATGTGATCCTTTACTACCTTCCTCAGAAGATATGTTATTGTCAGGTGCTTGAGCAAACCCTGCTTGGCACTCCAGGAAGCTCTTCCATCTATCTGATCTTTCCTCTTCTTCCTCCTAGAGTATGGGCATAAAAATCAAAGTAAATCTCCTTTTTTGTTTCTGAATGACTCTCTATCCTCCATTTAGTTGCCAAGAGATACGGGTAAAAAAAATGAACCATGGCAAACCATAAAATTTCCATCATTTCTCACCCAGACAATGCAGGAGGAAAAGTGAAAGGAAAAGGATAGACATATAAGTCAACAGAATTTTATGAATTTTGATGAAGTTTCAAGTTGTTCTCTCCCTCTTCACATGCATTGAAGTCATTCTTCTAAACTACTGGTTATTTACCATAATATATGATAACTTCTACCGTTTTATTTTCCTTTTCGTTCTCTAGATACTGACATAAATTACTAATAGGAAGAAATTTACCAATGAAGGAAAAAGAAAAAAAATGGTGGAGAAAAATTTCAAAAAATGACCTTGTAGATATTGGCATATTCTCTGTATCTTTGAACGTGTTGCGGTCTCACAGCAAAACCATAAGCATCCCTGTTCAAGCAAATAGTTCGTTAATTCCCAAACTCAGCAAATCCTTCCTAAAATAACACACTACTGCACCATAAAATTTCAAACGTGTAACTAATAAGCTTATAAGCTCATTCAAACACTAAGGTTTAAACTAAAACCAACCATGACATTTTAAGCAAAAGCCAACAGAATTTGCTTGCCAATTCAGTCTATGCGAGCTGAATTAGCCAAAAGACAACAACAAATTCCTCATTTCCTAAATTAGCCTAATCGTAGCCAAAAAATAAGAAAGAAAAAAAAAAATAATCGAATTCAAATCAACACTGAGACAAAAGCAACCAACAAGAGCCAGAAGAACAAGAAATTTGCGCAAAATCAATGCAGATTACCAGACATCGGCCTCCAAAGATTGCCGGCTAAGACCAGAAAACAACATGACATACTCAAAAAACAAACCTCACAATCCATATCGCTCGTCATTAACTTAATCCAAAGTTTCAAACTCAAATTACCAAAGGATCGAATCGCATTTTAAATTGAGTTCCTAAACTACTACAATTAACTCCCCAAAAAAGAAAAAAAAAATCTGAATCAAGATTATTTCCGGCAAATTTCAAGAATCACGGAAGAAATCCAGTGCGAAGAGTCAGTTATAGAGATCCGAAATCAACGATCCACGTCACCAGTGTACTCGATCGCCAAATTCAAATAACGGATCAGATGGAGAGCGGAGGAAGACGCGTGGCGGGATGCAAAAGAAAAGACGGAATGGAGCGTGAGCGTACCTCTTGTGATCGAAGGTGATGAGAGGGTTCATGGTATTGGTGGTGGACTTCATCCGGCAGAAGGCTCGGATTGGACCGGGAGATGCGAAGTCGGCGGCGTTTGACGGAAGAACCGGAGAACAGAGAAGATCTTTAGCAGTCTTTGTTGATTTGTGTCGTTGCTTGATTTGCTGCAACTGAAATGAGAAAGAAGCGGAAAGAGGTGTTGTGCCGGGACGAGTGTGAGTATGTTTGCTGGTCAGGCGAGTGAGAGAAAGGAAAAAGAGGTGGGGACGGGCGGGGATAGGGATGGAATGGAATGCAATGGGCGGATGTCACATGCAAGGAGCGAGATTAACGTCGGGTTATTACATGTGGGGATTGCTTAACGCGCATTTTGAGGCTGAGTCTGAGAAGAAAAGAGGTTAAAACATAAAATGAAATTATATTATCGCAAAAAGTCCCCCCTTCACAAATTTAGGACACATTGTTGTAGTTTTTAAATTTTAAATAATTAAAATTAAAAATTAAAAATTAAAAGTATTAACTTGTTGAGTATAAAATTTTAAATTAAATATTCAAAGTTACAAATTTAATTAATTTACAAAATTATAATTATACTAAACAAAACTTTAATTTGGTTAGGTGAATAAAAATTAAAGTATTTAAAAAATACCGTGTATTTTAAAATATATTATATATCAAACTTTAATTTAACATCTACTAAATTGCATAATTTAATAGTTAAAAGTTTTAAGTTTTAAATTAAATATCTTAAATTTTAACATTAAGACAAGTAAATAATACTTAAAAAAATAAATTATTATTTATTATTATATAATTTATCATTTAATATACCAAAATAAAAATAAAAGGACAATCCCTAAAAATAAAAATAGGTTTAAAATACAAAATATTGAACTATTCAACAAGTTACTTATGAGTAGTGATTGGGAAAAAAAAATAGTTGCCACGGATGATTGATTGTGGTTTACAGCTAAACAATGCGACTTTTGGAATCCTTTTTTAATGGGCAACATTGGGAATTTTATAATTATCAAGTTCGGCTTTCACTAATTCACAGTGAATCGTACGGAGTAGTTGTAGCAAGCTTATAGTTTTGTTACTATTATTACCATCATTGTGTCGGCAACTCAATTGCTCGGTAGAAAAATGAAATAAACATAGAAAAAAAAATAAAATTGATTTAAAATTAAAAAAATAAAAATCAAAACATTTTAGTGTCAAAATATCCATCATAATTATTAAATAAATAAATTTTTGATTGAGACTCATGAAACCAATCACAATAATAAACATCTTAATTTTTCGAAATCCTTTTAAAATTTATCTTTAAAATGACAAAATAAGCATTTGGTCAATGTCTTAAATAATAAGGTCCCCAACATGTAGGTCCATGTGTGGTATCATAGTTCATGGCATCTTGCTTACAAAAAGTGAACTTTTTGCCACATCCATAAGGTCATGATGAATCACAGTCGGTGAGAGTTTCGGATTTGTTGAGATTTATTTATTTATTTTTTATTTTACGTTGTATTTTAAACTCTTGTAAATTACTTGGAATTTCTAATATTCAATATGTATATATATGCATGTGATGTTTCATATTTGATGCCGTCAATGTGTTGCTTGTGCTTGGAAAAAGTTGTGTCCAGAGCAAAAGAGTAGAAAAGGCTTTTCATACTCGTTAGTTTC
>BPVZ01000005.1:3230156-3243408 GCA_020521535.1 Rubroshorea leprosula
TTGTTGGTCATAGCCATTCTTATGACATATGTCTTATGCTAAATTTATATTTTAAATCGTTTAAGATGATATCATAAATTAAAATTTTCTAATGACAATTTAAAAATTTTCAAAATAATTTTCATATATTTTAAGATTAAAACCTTATTAAACAATCTAAAACATAACTTTAATTAATACAAAGATATTTTAAGTGTAAATTTGGTTGAAAATATGGTAGAATAGCTTGATACCTTTTTCTTGTGATGTAGAAATTATCTACCACAACATTTAAATTATAAAGACTTTTAAGATGTCATTTTCTAATTGACATAATAGCATTCTATTGTTAATTTGACTTTAGAAAAGCACATGGTTAATAAAAACTTGAACTTATTTTCATGTCACATTCAATCACAAATCTCACAGAAAATTACTACTAATGACCAATTCTTTTCAAATAAGGACATTATGAAAGCTTCAAATCATGCAAATAAAAAAGAAAAATAAAAAATGGCTGCATAATGTGCTGTGGGCATCAACTCAAAATTCTGTGTCCGCCCTTTCAGCATACATCATGATTCACATTCGTTTAATGGTTCATGCGCACCCCACGCCTTTTTTTTTGGAAGTAGTATTAAAATTTAAAAACATTAATTATGTAACTTGAAAAAGGGGGAAAAAAAAAAGCATTAATGATGATTGAAGTACACTATTTTACTTTACTTGTCCAAAAAATCAATATGTGGATAACCATAAAGAATCAAGCCCAACTCTTTCATTGCTAAGCCCATCACAAAATTGACCCAACAAAAACTGGGCTGAGCTCGATCTAGTCAGGATCCAAACAATTCTATTCCGGCCGGGTAGTCGGGTACTCGCAGAGAAATCCGGAAAACTTGAATCCGATCCGAGCAAAGCTATTCGACGTCGTCGTTTTGAACGCCGTTACACCTTTTTATAATTCTGCTTATTTTTCTGTCGCCGTTTATCCCAGAAAAGGAAAGAAAGAAAAGCGAATTTCGTTTCCGAAATGGAAATGGACCCCCGTCCTAAAGGAAATAGCGCGGCAGCAACCACCGCAACCGGCACAACCCCAGCATTCCGCCACCACCGATACTGCACCCTGCGTCAAAACTTAGCCAACTGAAGGAATCGTTACAGTTAGAGCATCAGTTGCTTCACGTTCCCTTCGATCACTACAAGAAAACGATCCGAGCCAACCAACGTGCTGTCGAGAAGGAGATCTCTTCTGTTATTTCTGGCGTCGCTGATGTGGCCGACTCCGCTAACCTCTCTAAGGACGATGCCGTTTCCCATCTCAGTTCCCTTATTTCCCGTTTGCAAGGCCTCAAGCGAAAGGTAATAACTGAAAAAGAAAGAAGGCCAAATTTATTTATTTATTTTTAAGATCTAGTGAGCATAATTCAATGATTTACATTGCTATTGGTATCGATGTTGTAATTTGATCCTTTAGTCATGGTGCATTAATGAATTAGAGGCTTGGATCGAGTTGCAACATTCTTAGGTGGTTGTTTGAAGTTTTCATGGTGTTTTTAAGTTTCTTGTTCTTTAGTAGTTGCTCTATCATGAAACCCTATCACGAGTTTTGCACGGTAGCATGGCTAAAAATTCATATTAACGCAGTTTGAGTAATTTATAGTTTCCTTGTGCATAGCAGATTTGAGTTCCAGTTGAAACTTCAGGAGTTCATAGAGTTGGTAAGAACCGAATGCAATACGCGTGCTATTTCATATGCTCGAAAATATATATCTTGCACCATGGGGAGCAACTCACATGAAAGAATTGCAGCGAGTCATGGCAACATTGGCCTTTGAAAGTAACAATGATTGTGCAATAAAGTACAAGGTAAGGTTACATTGTCAACAAAACCTTTGTCCAACCTTCATAAATTCATTTATATAATTTGTTCATCCCTCGATAACTATATATAAATATATTTTGTTTATAAGTTTATTCATAAATCTATTTACTTTGTTTATAAATTTGTCAACAATTACGTTTATCACTATCATTAGTAATGTCTATAAATTCATTCATTTGTCTATAAATTATTTTATAAATTCATTTATTAGTTTAATAAATTCATTCATAAATTTATCTGTTTATGCATAAATTCATCCACAAATTTATTTGTCTGTCCATAAATTTATTCACAAATCTGTTTGTTTGTCTACAACCATTCATAAATTTATCCATATTCATAAATTTAAGCGTCCATTCATAAACTCATCCGTATTTATCTGTCCATGTCTATCATCTGTTTAGGTCTACAAACATGTTTGAATGTCTCTCTAAAAATCTATTCATAAATCGAAAACTTGTTTATCCTTTCATCCACAAACTTGTCCGTTCATTTGTCAATAGATTTGTCCACAAATTCATCTGTATTTGTCCTTTGTTTGTCCAAATTCTGTCAATTCTCGTTCATACCTGATCATCCATGTTCGTACTACGTATTTGTTTATACACTTCTGTTTATATTTAAAATTTCATCTGTCTTTCATACGTATATCTGTTTACCAAATCGTTTGTAAATTTATTTGTCTACTTATCCATCTATAAATCTGTCTATAAATTTGTTCATCTATTCACAACCATCCACACAACTGTCCAATAATCTATCCATAACTATTCGTTCATGTCTATAAATTTGTTCGTTCATCCTTCGTCCACGTTCACCAGTTATCCATGTTTACAAATCAATTCGCTTGTCCCTAAATCTGATGGTATCCATTATATCTATCCGCAAACCCGCCCATCTTCGCCTGTCAGTCCATAAATCAAGGACAAGGCTTGTTATACAGTCAATGTGCATGTTGATGAATTTTACTAGATTATATTCCTAGTAATGCATGACTCCACTAGATGTTTGCCAAGCAAATGTACAAGCAGAACCTCTATTTCCGATGAATGTTTTGAACGTTTAATTTTGGCCATTATGCTACCGTCCTGTGATGGTTTTATTCTTGGGTTTTGGCCATTATGCTACTGTCCTGTGCTGGTTTTATTTTTGGGTTCTTTTTGGGAGCTGGTAAATCAGAGGTTAAAATGTTTTCCTTTTTATTTTGCGCACCAGGTTTTATTTGAGCCCAAGCAATGGGACTTCATGGTGGATCAATTTAAACAGGAGTTCTGTAGGTTATACACCATGACCCTGAAGCCATGGCTGAATATTTCCTACGAGCAGGCTTGTCTGCTCTGAAAACACTGTATCCGTGCTGATAGTTTAGAATTGATAATTTTGTCATATCCAAAACATATTTTCAAGTTCATCCTACAGTCACTAATAATTGAAATCCACTTTAAAGTTCCCAAATGATCTGATAACTGACACTGGAAGATCCTTTTAGTACTGTTACATTTCTCCTAGCACATGTATTTTGCCTTGACATGATTTAGATATTGTTATGAAGATGATTGCACGAAGGAGGATCCACTGTCGCTGGAGAGCTTCCGAAAACTGGCATCACCTTTGCCATACTCCAAGCAGCATTACTAAAAGCTTGTTTGCTACATAACTAAAGAGCGGATGGACACAGAGAACCCACCTCAAGTCTTAACTAACGGCTAAGTCTACAGACTTAAGGTTAACATTTTTCTTGTAGTAGTAGATTTTGCTATTGGGTTGGTTCTAACTTCTTAGTATTGCTGTCGCTGGAAGAAATGGCCAAGAAAAGCAACGGTAAAATTACTTGTCCAAGAACAGGTGACGTTTGCAATTACTCAGAGGTAGTCAAGGCATACATATCATAATTTAGCATGGGCAGGGAAAAACAGCTCCTGTTCTGATTTCTGATGTCGCCAGATATCCTGCATGAGCAGCAGATAGCATTCTCTATAAATGTAGGGGCAAAATCTGTTTTACAAACTTAAGGTGGCTAATTCCCTTATATTATTGATAGTTGTTGAACGTTTAGCCAATGAAGATAGATGCAAGAACAATTTTGTAATCCATTGCTGAGGCTCTACGAAGTTGCATGTTAATTTTGCATGGACTAATGAATTGCTGCACATCCTTTTTTGTTTGATTCCCGACGAGCGGTACTTCTAGAAACCATGTTAAGTCACAGCGTCTATTTTGTGCATGAACCAGCAAATGCAAAAGCATTGTGAATATTTTGATCCCCACTGGAATGGATGGATTTCAGGTTTTCCTTGAATTAATTGCAAAACAATCAGGCTGCCTCTGTGTAATTAAGTAAAGATATCCTGCTAAAACATTTCTCAACCGCCAGAACAACCATATCCTGTTTATGACCCTTCATAGAATGAAATTTGAGCATCCAACAGCAACAAAAATATTCAGGAACTTCTATCATCCACCGAAGATTCTAAAAAAAAAAAAGAAACAAAGGTTCTCACAACACAAAACTACAAAACAGGCAGTTGTATGTCTTTAAAAGTTGATTCAAATGCATCATAAGAAGCATATGATTTATTCACTCATCATCATCCCTTGGAAGTGGACTAGGGCTGCGGCTGTTCCCATTTTCCTTCGCAGGGCTCCTATAATCCCTATCTTCAGGGCCATCAGCATCATGGATGGGGCTTCTGCTCTTGCCTCTGGGACTTGCACTGTAATCTGAGCCATTCACTTGTCTGCGATCCCTAGGAGATGGGCTGCCTCTCTCTCTCGGACTTCTCTCATCTGGGGTCAGACTCCGCTTACGCCCTTTGGAAGGGGAAGGTGATACCCGCTGATGCTTGGGACTCCTGCTGTCATCTCGAGGGCTCCTTGATCTTCTTTCAGCACGATCAAGACTCCGATCCCTGTTAACAGGTGATCTGGATCGGCTGGAAAAAGGTTCAAATGCAGTTAAACACAATGAATGGCAATGACAAGGGACTTTGCAATTCATAACTTTCTTGACTGTATTGAAATGCAAGATTGCCAAGCCAAAATGATTTCATAGACATCACCATTAAGAGTAAAAATGCATTACAGGAACTGACTGTTGTTGCAAAAACAAACCTGTCACTACGCCCCCTGCTGTAGCTAGGGCTTCTGCTTCTACCACGGCGAGGAGATGGTGAGCGTGAATAACTACGCCCATGCTTACTAAAGCAGGCAAAATGGAAAAATTCCAATTCAAATCAGCAATAAGTTCATAGATTTTTTCTTGCATGCATATCAATTCAGCGAAAACATCAAACTGGAAAAGTAGAGAGAGAAAGAACCTTAGCTTCTTTGGACTATTTTGACAATTTCTTTCTATATGACCTCGTTCTCCACAACGATAACACTTATTCTTCCAGTCTCCAGCTTTACAATCTCGAGCCCAGTGACCATCAATTCCACAGTTGAAGCAACGTCCAGTTCCAGGAGCAGGACCTCTTCCAAGGTATTCACGAGATCCACCAGGACCACGAGGAATCTAGATTCAAGTTAAATTAAATGAGACACTTCCAAACAACTTAGACTCTTAGGAAATCTCCACTCAATAATGTCCCTAAATCACAATGAGAAAGAGAAAATAGAAAAGGAGAAATGGAGCACAAGATGATACAGAACAAATTTAGAATGGCAATTGGAAAGAGGATCCTATCATGATACTAACCATTCAAGGGTACTAGGAATGCAAACACATCATAGAAGAAACTATTGCAATTATCCACTAGTCACTGAACAGAAAGTTCTTTAGCGATTAATAAAGAAGTCAAATTTAATCAACTTTAATTATTATCAAGAAACACACATCGGAAAAATCCAAAAGTAATGGGGAAATTTTCAGAATAACTTACTCCTCTAGCAAACTCCACAATGAGACGGCTCCCATCAAGTTCACGACCATTCAGGGCATATCTAGCATCATCAGCATCTCGAGGATCACTGAATTCCTATTGTCACACAGACAAAAAAAAAAAAAAAAAGGGGAAAAAAAAAGAAAAGAAAAGGAAAAGATGATATTTACAACATTATATTTCAATAAAAGAGCAGTGTTAAGAAGAACAAATAAGGAGGAAATGCAGAACATAGTTCTGAAGTAGAGGGATACATACAACAAATGCATAGTCGCGCTTCATATCCACATCTCGTACTCTGCGCAAACGGGGGCCAGAAACAGTAAGGCCATCATCACACAATTATCGAAGGGTTGATACTTCGCCCCTCACAGATGAACCAAAGACACCACTTTGAGTTTGTTTCCATTTCGATAAAAACACGCTATAACACTACAGAAAGACTGGCCCAAATCCACCAAGGTCACCCTCTCACCATAGACCTCCAGGTTAGGCAAAAGCCAAGAAACCTTCAACAAGATCATTTATGTTAAACCACACAGACATGTGGTGGGGTGCAGCATTCTCGCTGAAAAGTTAGAATTGAAGACTAAATGTCAACCACCAAAAGGTGCTGAACACAGGCTTCATTTTTCCAACTTCAACGTGACCTTTCACTTATGGCCATTGATATAAAACACACAGAAACAGACAACAATAAGCACCCACACGAAAAATTAAAAAAGGCAAAAAAGAAAAGGTGACCCTATATTGTTGAAGGGGAAACATTCAAAAACGCAAATGATTGGTTTCAAACTAAGACCCAAAAAACTCAAATCCAATCAGGTAAAATCCATAAGAGTGTTTAAAGGTACTCCACGACCAAACACAAGAAAATTTCCAAATATAACACAAACATAATACAAATCAGTTGTTAAAATATTGAGCTTATCATCCCCCCGGAATTCTATCTGTTTGAAATTCATAAGGGAAAAAGCTATAATTACCTCCCGTATCTGCTGAACCAGTCCTCGAGATCACGGGATCTTGTTCTAGAAGACAGGTGACCAACGTAAAGGCGCGTACCACCGCGGCGGTCATCGTGGCGAGGCATGTTTCCGGCAATTACTGTTTAGATCAACGTCTAAAAAACAATTGTAATTTCAAGCAAAGAAAAAAAGACTCCGATGGGAATTCTAGCATACAGTTGAGAGAGAGGCTGTAGAACCCTACCTGTGAAATCTCAGGTAAAACCCTAGATTTTCGTAGAGAAAGTTCGCGAGAGAGACGTACTCAAGCTGGGCTATCCATCTTTTTCTTTATTATATAGTCCGGGCCCAAGGATAAGGATCTGGAATTTTATTGTCAGAGCCCCTTATACTTGCTAATATTGCAAAGAAGGACCTGTGTTGGAATTATTATTAAAATAATGGTTAATAAGATAAAAACTTAAAACCAAAATCTACAAAATTATTTTATTTAAAATATTAAAAAATAAACTCTATATTATTTGATAATCAATTTTTTTTTAAAACTTACAATATATATTAATTAATTTAATAATATAATATAAACAACGTCAATAATCTCAAAATTTCGTTTACATTATCCTTACTCTTATTTTTATTGATTTTTTAAATTTTTTTTAATTTTTTAAAACTCAATGAGATGGATGGGAAAATTAATTTTTTTTTTTTGAACATGGGAAAATTTAAATTTTATGCCATGAGACCTACAAATTTTCACATTTCCAAGTTGAATGTTTCTAATAAATCTGATATCAAATTCAACCTTCTAGTGTTCGGTTTACCTTTTGTTGACTACTTATAAAAGATTTAATTATAAAATACAAAAATATGTTGCACAATTAAAGTTGTATTATACAGTACAATTTATATTACTAAATAAGGAGTAAAACACTTGAACGTAGAAATTGTTCCCCATTAGTTGAGTAGCAAAAAGGAAAAATAAGGAGACTGATTAATTTTAGTACCAAACTAGGCATGAGGATCCAAAAATACTCTTAATGATCAATTAGGGACCTGAACAATCATTAGTCTTTCTGTCATTGAGATTAATCAATTTAGAGGGAAAAAGTTTTTGCATTAGTTTATAGTTCAATTTGATGAACTAATTTGTACTCCACTTTCCCATCATTTTTGGCTTGTTTATCATGGGTGGACGGTTGAAAACTATGATGCACAATAATTCTTCAACCACGCAGCTGCAGATTGTAGGACACGAAGCTCACCACCGAGGAGATCTCGAGCCATTTGCATCCTAAGAACTAGTCTTTTACATGTGGAGAGGCAATTAGTAGGATCAAGTGACTGCATGGACATGTTAGAAAGCTCGGAATAAGATTTAAGTTAAGGGTTAAAATAATAAGTAAACTGCATGCTTCATAGTTACGATAAATTCTGGGAAAAGAAAGACAAAGTAGAAGAAAAACATCTCACTCAGCAGTCAATTTGTACAAGCAGCTAAAGTTTTCATCCTCTCTGCATTTTTATGTTATTTTACGATAGAAACATTTTTGTTTTTTGTGTTTGTCTTTTTATGTCAGAGTTTCCATTGATAGCAAATAATGCTGTAGTAACATGATGACCAACTGTTAAATAAAAGAAGCTTAGCTAACCTTAACGGCTGCATCATGTTTCTCAATTAGCTGACTGATATGACTTAGCAGCATCTTATGTGCTTGGATTTCTCTCCTTCTATCTTTCAGAGGTTGCCTAGCCAGCCGGCCATCACTTTGTGAAGCTTCTATGGCCAAGTCACATAGTTCTGATAATTTGGTTAACAAGAAATCTTGAATCAGAACTTCATGGTCTAAAAGTTGTAAGTTCTTCAAAGTTCTAAAAGCACAGAAAGTGACCAACAGGATTTAGAAGACACCTTGTGAAGATGTACAACATAAAACACGAGAAAAAGCACAAGTGACTGTGGAAGACCCTTCCCTTTTCCTCTGGCAGACCTAACTTCCCTATGTTATAATGAAGTCATCAGAAAATTAAATTATATGACTTGTAGGAGGATTCATTATCCATAGCCATATAGGTTATGAAGAAATAAGCTAACATGGGTAGGACTAACGTAATATCATGAAATTAATGATGGGTGCTAATTGTAAAAATTAGAAGTAGAGAAAGCAATAAAGAGTGATTTGTGAGAAGCACTCCATACATATAGGAAATGGCCTTTCTACATCCATGACTTTATATCATTCTTTTTAATGTAGTAACATCTAGTGGCATCATTATATAAGTTATAAAGAAACTAAGCATCAGCACCAACTTGATTGTGAATGAATTCTCTGATAAATTAGAACCATTGGTATCTTTGATGTTTCGAACGCGATATTGCTGCAGAAGCTTCAACTTCATTTCACATAGAATATCATGATGTGGTATATCCATTTGAATCTCAACCTGAGAGTCATAAAACTCATTCATAAACATAGAAAACCAAAAAAGAATACACATTTAGTCAAATCCACGAACAATATTATTAAATAGCATGGCATTTGAAACTGAGGTGATGCATTATACATGCAAGAAATACATAATTTATTTATCTAAAACATGTCTGAAATAGAGATCATATAACTCAGTGGCTACAAAACTACATCACTAACCTTGTCATGAATGTTGTGTGGAAATGTAAAACCAAAGTCCAACAGCAGTGTAGCATTTGGAAATTTTCCATAACTTATCAGTACCTAGACAAGTATTTTAAGTTAACATGAGAACTTTTTAGCTGGGTAGAGCTTATTATGCAGCTAAATACACAGAGAAAACCAGCAGAGCAATAGTCACCACAAAAGAGAAGAAATTAAAATGACTTTTAGGGATCAGGTTGTAAAAAAGTGACACTTATGTACATCTGACCTCTTCACCAGGAGCATAATTGCGGTCGGCAAAAACCTGCTCAAATAAATTCAAAACAGTAAATATAAATGGCAATGTGTACCAAAAAACCAGTAAAATATAAAGATGAAATTAGAGCACAACAGAGTTGAACTTAAAAGAGTAAAAGAAAAAAAAGGAGCATGCCTCTGACAATTTTTTATCTTCGTCACTCAATACAATTGAATTTGACATTCCATCATGATTCAAGAAATCTGCAAAAGGAATCTAGAGAATAATTTAATAAATCAAAGAATTCCTATTAAAATAAGATTGAGCCAGAAATAAAGATAAAAATTCTTTTGGGGGAAAGGCATCTCCAGACAGTAATACCAAAGATAAACCCTTTGTGCTTTCCCATGCTCGAGATGCAACTGCAACATTCATGACAAAGCAGTCAAGAGAAAAAGAATTGAAACATGATTACAACTATTACTCTTATATGAAGGCTAACAACATTTTTGTGCTCAGTACACTCACATGTGAGAAATGTATAGAAGATGCCTCAAATGGGATTCAAAAGCTTAAGGGATCTTATGAGTTATGCGAGCATATTGGAAATTACTTATAAATAAAAAGGAAAAGGGTAGATAATGGGTACTAAATACTTTAGAATTAGAACTACCTAAAGAATATGCATGCTTGAAGTCCTCAATTGTGAAGCTTTTAAAAATTTCAGGAAATTGCTTCAGAGCCTGAAATCATGAGAAATACAGAAGGGTTCATTATTTAAAGAAAAATGGATTGAAATTATGAAAATATCAGTCAGTAGCCCAACATTATCTACAGCATAACTGCTAATAAAAAAATACATAAGTTTGAACAGACAGATAAACGTTGACTGACAACTATAGCGCAGAGAGTACTTACGTTCTTCATTGCCATATATTCCTTTTCTACTTTAGCTTTTTGAATAACTGTTTCCTGGTATACTGAGCTAAGACAGATCATATCTAATTCAGCTTCACTCCAGAATATCTACAAAGAAGAATAAAATGGAAAATATGTATTTTCTTATAGGTACAAAATGCAAAATTTTGATTCCCAGTAAGTAAGAATCAATTGATTAAAGAATCCAAAAAACAATAAAAAAGAGGAAACATTTACAGGGCTATGCATTTCACTGAACTGAGGAAGGCGGCTAATGTAAGGGGCCCACTCAGAATCCTGTTATAGAAGATAAACCAAGTAAATTCAGTTCTAGCTATTTCCTTGAGATGCAATACCAAAACAAAAGATAGAGAAGCATAAATGATATACCAAATAATCTTCCCAAAAATGCAAAGAAAGATGTAAGTTATCCACAACCATTAACTCGTATAGATTTAAGTTATTATTATCATAAAAAGCCTAAAACAAACAAAAAAAGAATAGAAAAGAAAAGAATATTACCTGACCCTTTATCTGCTCAACTAAAATGACAATGGCTAGCTTTGCAGTAATTCCAACTTCATCACTTAACAAAGCTCCGATTTCTGGAAGGAGATTATCTTGAGCTATTTGCTGTGTGACCAAGTAATAAAAGAATGAAATCATGATTTAACATTATTCTGTTCAAGGAACCTTAAAAAAAGAAGGGACAAATTTAAAGAAAATGGGAAAACATATACCACATCATAGGGAACTCTCAATATACTGTCTCCAGTTCGAATGATCTTAGAAGCAAATAATGACCTGCATTCAATATGTTTCATCCAGAAGATGCATCCATTTCGTTAAAACACTATAAAGACCATTGCATGCATAGATTTCGCTTCTTTTTACATAGCAAGAGAAAAGGAATGGCTTTTTGATGAACCATAAAATACCCATTTTATAAATTAACTCGACTTATACAGCTCAAAAGAAAGAACCTGCCGTAGGCGGATTTCCCAATTGAAAGCACTGAGGAAATCTTAGCCCCAGCCTTTTTCTCCAACCAAGGTAAGAAATCGTCACATTCTCCATTCAGAGGACTTGAGACCTTGGGGTTGATGCAGAGATGATGAGAGAGGCTGAAGAGTGGACTATGAACCCGCCACGGCTGTGTGATTCGAGCACCGCCGCCCAGTAACATTGGCGGAGGGTGCCAAATCCGCGCAGCTGCCCTCCTCCCTGCGGGCGCTAGCTCAGTTGCAGACTGGTAGCAAACAAAGAAAGTGAACAAGACGAAATAAATGGATTACAGGTTACTGGGTCTGGGCTTGGATTTTTTGGAAATATTTTGGAACCGTTTGGGCTTGTGAGGACATTTTGGGCCTATATCATTGCTTAATGGGTTAGAAAATAGAAACTTGGTTGAAGGCCTGGCCCGTTGCAATGTTAGGAGGTTTTTTTTTTTTTTTAATGTACAGCTATTTTTTGGCTATATTTTTATAGCAATTCAACAACAATGATTATTAACAACTACTAGTCTACTACTAATATTCATAACAGTCACTTGCCATTAAATCAAATAAATGAATTAATGAATGCATATGCTAACAATTTAAGCAGATGTAGTTATGAAGACAAGTGAATTGAACGAAAGTAAAGATAAAAAAAAAATAGGGGAAAGTTATTTTCAATCATATATAAAAAAAACTAAAAGAAATTGTGCGCATTATTCACAAATAAATTATGTCAATTGATGTTATTTTATTTTATTAACAATAATTTTTTTTTGGTAATATAATTATCAATAAGCAATAAATGTTACAAACAAAAAAAAAATATTAGCATTTGTCAACCAAAACTTTAACAAATTAGAAAAAAAAAACTAAAATTATATTGTTTAAATAAAGTATATATGAAAAGATCAAAATTGTCTCATTTTTATTTTAAAAATAGTTTATCTTAGCAATTGAAAATAGTTTATTTCATTTTTTTAATAAAATTTTATTAAAAGAACATAGTAATAAATATCTTCTTTAATTTTTTAGAAGTTGTGCGAATAGACTTTTTTCAAACATATATAAAAAAGTAATGAGAAAAAGAAAAATTAGGATGTCTTATCATTAAAAATATTAAGATATTTAATAATAATCATATGATAAATTTAATAAATTTAGAACCTATATCATACCCTACATATTTAATTATATTAAGATGTTTTGACATTTTTAATATCAGGACATCATAATTGTCTTTTTCTTCAAATATTATAAATAAATAAATATTTTTTTATAAAAAAATGAGATATAATATACTTTATATGGATTACACTTCCCTTAATTATTAATGAAAATGACGATTCTCCTTATATTAACAACATACTTGTCAATCAATAATTAAAAGAAATACAGTTTGTATACTACAGATTGCATTATAACACTCATTTTTTTAATGTTTTCTCTTAAGAATGGGTAAAAATAAGGACACATCCTCACAAAATTTTTTTAAATAAGGATATAACCCTTTTTTTATTAATCAAAATTATTATTTTTCAAAAGTTTTTAATTAATGATATCATATTTGAAATTTTACTAATTAAAACTATCACTTTTGAAAAGTTTTTAATTAAAAATATAACCATGCATGCCCATTTAATTCATTTATAAAAAATCATAAAATTAATATATTTAATTAAATTTTTTTAAAAAGAACTAGTATTGATTAATAAAAAAACTTATATCCTTAATTAAAAAAATGTTGAAAGTATG
>BPVZ01000005.1:3257133-3270362 GCA_020521535.1 Rubroshorea leprosula
TATTACATAGATTTATATAATTAAAATTTTATATCTACTTATTATATTCAATATCTATATAATAATAATAATTTTTAAAAATAAAAATAATAAATTATAAAAAAATAAAAATAAAAGTTAAATAAGGTCTATAGAATAAATAAATTATACACATAACAATAACAATTTGTATAAATAACAAATCTTAAATCAAATGCATAACACACATAACAATAATATCTTTATTAAACCTTTTTGTTTCTTAAATCAAATATAGGCATATATCCTTAAGTTACTTAATACCTATTGAATTGAGTACTAAATATAAATTTTTAAATATTTGTATAAATACTCAATTTAAAATTCTATACTTAAAAGTTTTTTTTTTTTTGAACAGTTTTGTCATGGAGTGGGTTCGAAACCGCCTAGGGGAGGGAGATGTGCACTTTTCAATGGCTCTAGCCACTGGGCCACACGGGCCAAGTGCCTATACTTAAAAGTTTTTAAATTAAATATCAAATATAATTCATACTCAAATTATGCATGAAAATGAACCTAACCCTGTGGGTCAAGTATCTCTTCCCCAGGGCAAGGTTTGACGGCGATGACTAAATGTTCAAAAAAAAAAATTATGCATGAAAATGCTCCCCTATAAAACAAGCAGCAGAGCAATGCAATTTTTTGGCCCAAAATGAACGTAACCCATACTTTTTTACATGTCTCAAAATAAGAAGGCAATATTTAGAAGTGGCGGAGGGTGGGGGGCCTTTTTATTCGATAATGGGCTTTTTCCTCTTTTTTTTTTTTTTTTTAAGACTAACAGGCTAACGTAATTGTCATGTCCTCTCAATAACTGGACCTGAATCTTGAACATGAGATTGTAATTCCATTTTAGTGAGATGCATTCATGTTATCGAAACACTCATGGTCACAAAGAGACATCACTAACAGGCTAACATAACTTTTGCTCTACTGAAAGGAGGAAACTAAACTGAGGAATAAAACAAACCGATTGTTCAATAAAATGTCAAATTGTCTCAAAAGTCTGCTTGTCTCTTGGGTGGTCGACAATTGGAATAAGGTTTGTGCATATATATAAGTCCAACTCTGTTTCATACATTTTGCATGTGACTAGCACGCATAAAAAGTACATATGTAGGCAGCAAACATTGCGTGACAGTGTAAGATTGAAGCAATAGTAGCAGGTATTGATTCAGCAACTCATATGGAATTTTATTGAGTGTACTGAACTCGGCAGCAGTTGTTAGTAAGTAATTGCAGAAGATGTGCACAACTGCTCTAAGTAAGAAATCTAAATTTGCTGAGTGCCATGTGCACATTTTAAAAGATCATGTGCACTGCTGATCGCCCATACAACTAGAGGCATGGATAAGGGTAATGCAATAATACAAGCTCGACCCATTGTTGTTCTTACGAACTACCACTGCTGCTCTAATAAGATATTGAATTTTGGGGTATTGAAATGAAATGAATTCCACTCTTGCACACTTAATTGTGGAAGTAGCAATTACTGTCATCTGCTTTTCTGGGTTGGGACTTTAATGATGCCTTCCTCTTGTAGGAGTACTGGTAGTTTTCTGAGAAAAGGCGTCAGGTAAGTATTTAGGGCAAGTAATATCTCTTGGCTTTTGCGTTTTGGTCCTCATCGATCAATTACTCTGTGTCAACAGAACCAATTAGTTTGGCCACCAAACTATATAAATGACTTTGATGAATCCTACCTATTTCCTTTCATCAAATTAAGCCTCAAATCGTGGCAATTAAAAGGAAATGACCATAGCTAAGCTATTTGTACTCCAAAGATGATTACTAAGCTTTTAGGGTGATGCTTTTTTTCTAGTTTTAATTAGCCTATGTTTGGATAAAAATTAGTAAAGAAAAGGAGAGGGAGGGGAGAGGAAGGAAAGAGAGGAGAAGTGAAGGGAAGAAAAGCTTAATATTAGTTTTGTTTGGATAGATAAAAGTGGAAGGGGAAATATAATATTTTTATTTAATTAAATAATTTAATAAAAAATAAAATAAAAAAGAATACAATTTTTAAAATTTATTAATTAAATAAATAGTTAAAATAAAATGTTTATATATTATATTTTAAAAAAAATTAAAAAAAAATAAATTAAATAATGTAATCTGTCACGATCCTTCTAAATCAAAGGAATTGCAAACAGAAGAGGGGAAGAGACTTCATCTCCCTCCATCTCTCACCCCTCCATTAAAATTATCTATTCAAACAAGTGAAAATGGTCTCCCCCCTCACTTTCCTCTCTTTCCCCTCCAACTTCTTCAATCCAACCAAAATATAAAAGATTCATAAAAACTAACTCCTCGTAACTTCTTATGCAAGGCATTTGAATCTGCCTAAACAAAATGCGAAGCAAACTTTAGCATTCTAATTAACCAAGCCGCAATCCCTTGAATTTTCATGTTAGATTTATTTCTACAAAAAATTTTATTCAAACTTGAGAAGAATAAACCACATGCTAATCCATGCAAAAACATACCAACAGAATTGCACTAAACAGCTATTGAGAGAGAGGAAGATGAACTCACATTTAGAGCCCCAAGGTACACTTAAACATTTCTGATATATAAAAACACTTTCCATCAATCAAACTATAGCAAACATAAACTACATGAAAGAATTCCATAATCAAAACCAATTAAGTAGATGATTAATTAATAAAAAAATAGAATTAATATTTCTAAAATTAAGAAAGACTACTCATTTGACATTTTGAAGTAATATATCCAACAGTTTTACACCAAAACTTGAACTACCTACCTCTACCCAGCAGTTTTACTTCAAAACTTGAACTACCTACCTCTACCCAGCAGTTTTACTTATGTGGCTAAGATGGGAAGCTCTCTGACTTCCCCCTTTTGTATTAATTTTTGAACATTGTCCTCCCTCGCTCTATTGCTTTCTTTTGTTGTGCTAATGCATATGGAATTCATTTTGATCAACCCTGTTGATGTAAACCAGTTTATTTAATAATATCCTTCTATTTACCAAAAAACCAAAAAACCAAAACAAGAATTCAAGTTACAAATCAAACTCATGAAATATTAATACACCAAGAAGATATAATTAAAAAAAGAAAAGAAAAAAACAAAGATACAATAATATTTCTCTTCCCGCCAAACAGCCCCTTCCCTTTCCTTCATCTCCTCTTGTTCTTGCTTCCCAGCAACAAAGAAAAGTAAAACAGGATCCTGAAAAAGAATCCCCACGCCACCGTCACCCACAAGCAGTTCCACTTACTCAGGTCAGTCACTGCCTGCTGCTGCAGGATATCACTCCCGGTGGTCAGGCACGTTGAGTTTGTAATTGTCACTCCCAAGGTATTGCTCATATTCTCCAAGAGCTTCTCCTTCAAGGACGTTGAAACTGCCCCCAGTGGCGTGTTGTCGAAGATCTGAACCCCTCGGACGAAGCATTTTGTGGGGTCCTGGAACTCATTCTGCAGGACTGCCTCGTATGGGTACTTAACCAGGGACATGTAGTGGAACCAGATCCAGTAGGACGGGATCCGGTCGCGGGTGATGAAGAAGCCGCTGAGGAGGAGGAAGTACGCTAAAATGGCGACCACGATAGTGTACCCGAGCATCACGTGGGGGACGACGCCAGAGAGGAACGTGACGAACGAACTTCCGGCCCAGAATGATGCAAAGATAATTAGGAAATAAAACAAGAATCCGGTAAATCCACCGTCAAGCCCAACTGCCCAGAATGTGGTTGCGGAGAAAGCCAATGAGAGGAAAATTAGTCCTGGTAAAGCGACGAAGACATTGGATAAGCAGTAGGATGATCTCCGGTAAGCGTTGTGAGCGGTTTCTCTCATGAAAATGTACCGTTCTTGGAGGAAGACGGGGAGTGCGTCGGCGCAGGTGTAGAACGTGGTGGACATGGCGAAGGCGAAGAATCCTAAACGTTCTTGTGCTCCTTTGGGGGAATTATCGAGCTTCCAAAACATTGTTGCGAGAATAAACCCGGTCACCAAAACGGCACCTAATCTGATTCCGAACAGCTCCGGCATTCTCCGGCTGTTGGTTATTGACCTTTTTGACAATACAGCTATTTCTTTCCAAAATGGGTTCGCAAATGTTGGGACCATGGAAGAGGGGCTTGCGTTGTTGTTGGTGGCACCGGAGACGAGTTTGCCTCTGGAAATGCTGGCGCTTATTGCTTCTTTCAGGGACAGACCTTGCTGGTCGACGGGATCGGCATTATTTGTGTGCTTCTTCATGATTTGCCAGGATTTGTTGAACTCCACCAGACTTTTTGTTCCTCCAGGAGATCCTTCGAGTCCTCGTATTAGATCCAAGGCGAACTCCGTTTTGTCTTCGTTTTCTGGAATTGGATGCCCGAAATCGGAGAAAAACAGAGGCAGATTGGTCGGAGAACCGCTATAAACAGTGTGCCCACGAGACAAAAATATCAGTCGGTCCAATAGCCCCATAATCCGATAACTTGGCTGGTGAATGGACATCATCACTATGCTCCCAGTCTGTGCAATCCTTCGCAGAACCTTCACCACCATGAATGCGCTAGTTGAGTCGAGCCCTGAAGTGGGTTCATCCAGAAACAGAATAATGGGATCGTGGATTATATCAATCCCGATTGACACGCGGCGGCGTTCTCCGCCGGAGACGCCACGGTGGCCTTCATCTCCGATGACGGTCTTTGCGGCATTTCTGAGTCCTAATTGATCGATTAGAGCTTGCACGCGCATCTTCTTCTTGGATTTCGATAAAGTGCGAGGGAGTCGGAATTCAGCAGCGAACATTAAGGTTTCTTCCACCGTAAGCATCGGAAAGAGCAAATCATCTTGCATCACATAAGCCGATATAACTTTCTGCATCCGCGACTCCAACACTTCGCCGTTTAGAGTCACAGTCCCTTTCAAGCTCTCTTTCACAATTCTATTCGCCAACGCGTCGATTAGCGTTGATTTCCCGGACCCACTAGCACCGAGCACGGCGAGAATCTCCCCATCACGCGCCTCACCGGAGATGTCATTGAGTAGCGTCTTCGTCTTCGTGGAAAAACTCTCCCCATCGAGGGAATCCACCTCGGTAGGTGACGGCCGCCGCTGCCCCCTCATGATAGCCGGGAGCGCTATCTTCCGGCGAACCTTAACACTGTAAGTAAGGTTGTTGAAAGACAACACGAACGGAATCGACCGCGGCTCGCCAACGTCGACGAGGACCTGATCATGCCCCGGAGTCTCATCACCACCGGTGGCCTCCTCCCGTACATCCCCAACTTGCTTCAGCAACTGTCCAAGCGTCGGCAAAGTCGAAGCAGCGGTGTCGCGAGAGAGTCCCGAGGAAAGTTCCATGGAATGTGCGTAGAAAGCGGAAGCGTCTCTCTCTGGTGATATATTCTCCGCTGCAACGCGATACATTAGGTGCAATTAATCGTGATTTTCCTGGTCAAAATATCGGGTGTATTTGACAGAAATCCGGAGAAAACGCTAACGGCGTGAGCGGAGTGGGGGTGGCATGCGTTAGACTGCAATAACGGCGCTTCTCAGACCGCGTCTAACGTTCTTCACGAGCGCTGATCGTAAGAGGAAGAGGAAGAAGAAGAGGAGAGAGAAGGGAAGTGATTTTTGGTTGGTTTGGTGGATTTTTGCGATTGAGAAATCTATATATAGAAAATATAAAAATAAATTTGAAAAAGTTAAAAAATTAGGTGAAAAGTTTTGAAAAATGAATTTTAATTTTTGGGTTTTGCACTGTTGGGAGGTGAGAGAGAGGTGACCTAAATCATCTAATATGATGATATTTATACGTCTAGTTTTCCTGGAAGGGTATGGGGGGACAAGTGGAGTGATGTGATTGGTGGGATTTGGGTTTGGATTGACGGCATGCCGACACGTGGCGTAATGGGTTTGGGGTTTAAGTAATTAGGTTGGATGTTGATCTACTGTGTTACTGTGTAAGGCTTGTTTTTTTGTTCAAAGTAAGAAAGATTAAGCAGCAACTATAAGAAGGTAGGTTAATTAATGGTTTTAATGCCGAAATATGAGAAATGCTAGCTGCATGTCCAGCATTCGGGCTTTCATTGGCCTGAATGTAAATTTTTTAATTTAAATTATTAAAAAAAGAAGAAGAAGAAGAAGGAATCAATAAATAGAAGAGTGTTTATACATTCATGCTCATGCTAAGTAGGCATAGCTCTCTTCTAGAAATATTTGAGGACGGGCTAAAAAAAGACCACCAGCGCTTTATGCTTCTGCATGTCATAATCTATCCAATTAATTCAATCTAAGAATTTAGTGTATCATAACTAAGATGTGAATGATTCCATTAAATATGGCCAAGCGATTTTGGTTTGGCAAAACTTTTTTCTGAAGGGTTTTGATTACAATTTGGAAAGTAGGAAATTTTAATTTATCATTAAATAACAATTTTTTTAACTCAAAATCAATGTAACGATCTTCATACCCTGATTTAATAAACGGGACTCTTAATTAAAAGGGGATTACCTCCTATAAGTTACGTTTTCAAATTTTTTGATCGATATTTTTTCTCCTTAAATTGTCTTGTTTAAAAAAACAAAAAACAATGTAGCTTTGAAAGCTTCACCTCATTAGACATGACAATCAGATGATCTACCATAATGTAAATAATTTTCTAAAATTAGAAGTAAATTTTTAGAGAGAATAAACTTTGGTGCTTTTCTCATATTTCTTAAGTTCTTAGATGTCCAATCCCGAAGATATCATATCAACTGCTGAAGAAGAAGATCTAGAAACAATGATATTCATATTCTAGTTAAAGTTTCCCCTGTATCCGTTTGGTTACAAAAGAAAAGGATCCTCAATTGGTACTAAAATCCATATCTATACTGAAGGTTTTCTTTTAAAAGGGGGTTTTGGTGCCACTAATTACCAAACGGAACCCTCCATTCAGCATATTTTCATTTTCTTCCTTTGCAAATTCCTAGCAATAATCTAGAATACAAGGGCACCCAGAAAAGTAAAACCCCAAAGTAAATGTTGCCTATTCTAGAGGTTTGCTAGCTAATTTGGGAAATTAGTTTAGTGTCAAATCTAAAGTTTAATGCCAGAATCTAGAAATAGCACATGTTTTAAAGATGTTGTCTAATTTAATGGGTTCTGCCAAAATCATGCAGAATTTTATTTGATCCTTTCAAAGAAAAGGTACACTCTTCTCTTATGTAAGCTATTAGACTAATTGAATAACGACTGCACTCACCATCACCTTCGTCGTCATAATCGTCATTAATTTAATAGCTTTACCTAGAGTTAGATGAACTAATTCCCTTTTTCAAAAGGTAAGAATGTGTTTTAACAGTCATATCAAACCTAAGCATAAGAAAAAGGGACTTAAATGTAAGTTCCTGAAAGAAAAGTGCTTTCCAATTTGTCATTAAAGATGAAATGGAAACGCATTCTCAATCTTTTGCTTCC
This sequence comes from Rubroshorea leprosula, assembly GCA_020521535.1. NCBI lineage: Eukaryota > Viridiplantae > Streptophyta > Magnoliopsida > Malvales > Dipterocarpaceae > Rubroshorea > Rubroshorea leprosula. The sequence continues at coordinate 3,264,576 of BPVZ01000005.1, forward strand.
ACAAAAGGCAAGGGAAGAAGATACAAAGGGTAAAAGATAGCAACAAATTGAAGAAACGAAATTAAAAAAATAAAAGAAGAAGAAAAGAAAGAAATATAGCAAGAGCTAGTTAATGATAGATAGGCCACCATCCCTCACCAAACGGGAAGCTAACTTGTACCTAAAATGAAGGCTGTCAAAACTGAATAGTCAATAATCTAGATGGGCAGACACTTGGGCATGAGCCGTGTCTGATACCTTTCACTTCTCCACGGCTTCAAAGTCAAAATTCTGAGCCGTATCATCAGCTATTTCAACTTTAAAGAGGGAAGGGATTTGTGTTTTCGGTGTTTCCTGGCTCAAGTGTTCACAAAATTAAAAGTAACCTACATCAGTATCTTTGATTTAGTGAAAAACTCTTTCGTCAAGCTAATGATAAAGATTATTCATTTCATCAAACCTTCCGATCTGGACTCAATTAGCTTGAAAATGTAATTTGATGCCTGCCTTCAAAAAAACCACCTATCACTACCACACTCAGGGAACTCAAAACTAACAAATTCCTTCTCATGCCAATCTCTGCCTCCAGTAAACTTGTGTGGTTTCTTGTATCATAGCCTACTTCAAACAGCTTGAGGTGAATGAAATACTGCTATTGAGAGTGGAATGCAAAGACAAATACAGTAACAAGTTCAACGACAAAAGATCTCACCTTCCTCAACTGCAGGATTAACATATACTCGAGTTATGTATGTTAAAAATCATCAAATAACAATGACCATTACAATAAGCAGTCTCAAAGTCACACTTTTAATCTTCTGTGAAATTCACTGCAAGATCCCAGTAATGAGCAACTCCAGCATCAGAAAAAACTTTTCGAGCAGCAGCTTCAGTCATGCATTCATGAACAGAGAACTTGTGGAAGCTTGGTTTGGCAACACTCCCTTGCCACACTAACATGCACTTGTTAATGGGTTTATCCTGGTTTCCATCTTCGTCCTCATCTTCCTCTTTGACAGCCTCAGCCCAGTTAATGCGCCTAAGCATAAGCTTTCCATATCTCTTAATGGATTTGCTTCCACCTTCGACAGCTACAACACTCATGCCATCAGAAATCACAGCACAACCAGTTAATCGATTCTCTTGGGCATTAACATCAACTTTAAAGCGGGTCTTAGGGTGAGAAAGGTTATTAATCTTGTAAACTGAAACAATGGCCTCCAAAGTATTTGGGTCATCAAACAGCTTTCTCTCTTTCTTTTCACGGCGCTCAGCAGGAGTGAGTTTCCGAGCAATGTTCCTGTCAACATGAGCCTGTTCACGCTCAGCAGCTGCAGTACGGATTTCCATTTCAAGCTTTGTAGGATCCTGAGTTGCTTCTGAGCCAAGCACTTTCATCAAATTACTCAATTTAACTTTTGGTTTTGGGGGTTCTATAAGCCCTTGTCTAATCATCTCCTGTCTATCCTTTTCCCTAGCTAAACGCCGCTGAGTGCGCAGTTTCTTCTGCTCCTTCTTAGTTAGTTTCAATGGTTGAGGTGGAGGAGGAGCTGACTCGGCAGGAGGCTCAATAGGAAGAGGATGTTCAACATAAATAGTGATCTTATCAATCTTCAGTTTATCTTCAGTCACCTCACCACTAGCTACATCACCATACGAACCAGTAGCCAGAAGAGGCAGATCCCTGAAATCCAGCAAGCATATTTGATAAATATCTCAACATAAGAAATGTTAAACAGAAGTGAAAAATTAAGCCTGCCAGCAAGCTCTTAGCAGTAAAGTAATAGTTGTCCCCTTTTTCTGAGGGCAAAGCTATTAAGGAATATTCAACAAGCCAAAAAATCTATCAGAACAGTGCTTTTCCCACCAATATAAATAGAATTTAGAACATTACCCCAATTCCAGAGAATGTTTAAATTTAAAATGAACAAAAAAGTTACACTTATCAGTATCAAAATGATTAAAACATGATGTGAAAGACTACAGTCAATTGAGGGAATCCAAGAGAATTATGTTAGAGACACATCAACTTACCACCACTCCACCTCAGGTATTGGGTCCTTAGGTTTTTCCTTGATGACAACTCTTTCAGACACCTCTATCAAATTTGGATTAATATCAGCCTTCACCTTTGCCAATTGTGCTTGCTTTGCCTTCAGCTCTTTTGCTCCTGCTTCTCCAAACTGACTCTGTAACAAGAAGAATTTTTTGGTGGTAAGAACTTTGTCACAATCAGATTATAAGCATGAAAAAAAGCAAAAACTCCAGTGGAATTGAACAGCATGGGGGCTAAAGACGGCAAGTAATACCTTCAACTTGATTATCTCAGCCTCTTTTGCCCATTTCCCCTCCTCTACAAACTGAAAAGTCATCCTTTTTGGTCTCAAAAGCTTATTCTTATTGATACCCATCCTAGCATCAAAATGAGGATTTGATTCTGGATCCACATCAAGTTCAGGTTTAAGAATCTGGAATGCTTCTTTTTTCTGTTTGTTAATGTTCACCTGGAAAAAACATATGATCACATTAAAGAAATGATACAGAGAGTTCAATAAAAGAACATATAATTGCATCATCGGGTAAGAAATAAACAAACCTTAAGAGTGCTGAGGTTGCTTGGTTTTGTCACATTTATGACATTCCCATGCTCATCTATTTCCCTACCAAGTGCATCAACACGGAGGACAGGGGCCTTTGTTGGCTTCTGAGCAGCAGAAACATCTGTTGGCAACTGCCCGGGGAACAAGTTTATAAGAGGTGCAAACTGGGGATCCTGGCGAAATCCCATCTTAGCAGCAAGTTCTTGAGCACGCTTAACAGCTTCTAAATTGGGTATTGCAGCAAGGCCAGGAACTGGAGCCCCTCCACTTGGAGGTGGCTTCACAGACGCTGGGGTGGCCTCCAGCAAGGCTGATGAGCTTGATGTTGAACCTAAAGTTGTTGGCACAGCAGTAGGGGAAATTGCTGATGGGACCGTTCTGCTTTGAACCACTCCAGCAGCAGCTCCAGAACTCGAGCTACCACCCTTGTTTAACTACAAATAACAAGACAAAACCATGACAATACACATTTCAAGCTATCAGAATCAAGAATGGAAAAGCATAAGTCCAATAAGAACTTACAGTAGGTATCTTTTTTAGCTTCTCAGCAAGCTCTTTCTGCATTTGCAAAGCTTTCTTAGCCTTCGCTAAAGCATCAAGTGAAAGATTTCCTCCACTTCTCCCAGCAGCAGCGGATGTTGCATCTGTACTTGCTGTTCCAATAACCTCATGAGATCTTGTAATACTAACTCCCTTATTTTCATTTGGGCTAGAAGTTATAGATACCTTAGTAGTAAGGGGGTGGTCAGATGCCTTAGAGTTTTCAGCATTCTTTGGTGCAACATTCAAGATGGATGATTCATGATAGGCACCCTGCAAGCATGAGAAAAATTAAAACAGCAACAACATTACATTAACAGAGAACTACTGCTTTTCAAAAGCTTACCCAAAAAAACTGCTTTTCAAACACACCAATCAGCAAATAAAACCATAAAATCCATCTCAGGATCAGGAAACATGTAAATAGAAACCACAAAGAGAGAAAAATGAGCAAACTCACATTCTCAACTGGCTCACCCCCTTTGGCAGCAGTAGCATCAGTAAACCCTTCCTTCACTTCTTCCTTAACCTTAGTCTCTGAATAGTTTGCTGGAACTTCCTTTCCGTCTTCCACTTCTTCCTTCACTTTATCTTCAAACCTTTTCCTCTCCCTCCTTTCATCTCTCTTTCCATCTCCTTCCTTTGCTCCATCCTCGAACTTCCTCCTCTCTTTTCTACCCTCAGATGAAACCCTAGCTCTTTTATCCACTCTCTCTTGGCCGTCCTCCCTCTCTTTCCTCTTCTTCCTACCTTCGCTTTCCATCTCCTCATAAGATCCCTCGCGCTTCAATTCACGATGTTTCGTCTTATCTCTGCTCTCCACTCCCTCACGAGATCCTCGCTTCGATTCCCTATCGAAGCTACCTTCTCTTTCGATTCTAAGTACAGGAGATCTCTCTCGCCTGTCCCTACTACCTTCTCTTTCGTCCCTGGAATCGCAGGACTTTTCGCGGTCGCGAGATGTTTCACGACCATCACGCCTTGGTGATTTGTAATCCGAACGCCCGTGGTTGCGATCGGAATCTCGGTGGCTCCGATGGTGCTTGTGATCACGGTGGTCTTCCGTAGAATCACAGTCACGGTCGTCCCTGGAGCGTTTGGATGATGATTTTTCTCTTTCCATGCTAGGGTTTTGGAAGAGGGATTACTCTCCCTTCTGAGTAATGGAGACAGGAGATTAAAGCAAGGGAGATAGAACTGGTTTTCGGATTTCATTGGCGTCGGCTAATCAGCGTACCGTTTAGATTAATGGGCTTTGCTCAAATAACCCAACTTTGTAATAAGCTAGGAGTAGGAGGTATCCACTATCCTCTGACCCAAAAAAGTAATCCACTATCCAATGTGTCAGCCCGGCCCCGAGATACAACGCCAATATGAAATAAGAAAAAGGAACAATGGAATTTCGAGAGCCTAGTAATGTAACCAGTAAGATTAAAAAAAGTTAGAATCGAAATTAGCTTAATCAAGGCAGATAATGAACAAAATTAGATCTATTGTTAGATAAGTATAATTTTATAATATAAATTTAGAGTTTAAGATTAGGTTTTAAATCAACACTTAAAAAAATGAAAACCTAGAGTTAAACTAAAAGATTATTTGTGAAAGCTTTGTGAAAAATGAAATGAAGATTGCACTAGGTTAGTTTGAGAAGGGCATGCATGTCTTACTTGACTTTATTTTTGTTTATTTATAATACTAAACATCTCTTTGTAACATGTTAAAAATTTACGATAATATGAAATCTGCAATAAATCAACTAACCCATTACCACCATCGATCATGCTCTTAAAAAATGTACAATTGAATTGTTTTGTTGATAATGCAAGAACAACCATTTAAGTTTTATCCGAGAGAAACTAGTCACAAAACTTAACCCAAATTAATGAAATCACCACATGGTATCTTCCCCCTAAGTATGTAGCAATTCTTGATTTTCCCTCAATTATCTCTAAAAATTTGCATCAATAAAATGATTTTTCTACATATAGAATATCTACCAATATTGATGACATGTAACATTATTTTATTAGTTGTAAAATTAGGTGTAAACACCATGTAAATTATAATTTAATGACATGTAATTGCCATATCATAAAAAAAAAAATTCATTTTAAATTAAGTTAACAGTCATGTTATTACTTAATTGATGGGAGAACTAAAAACTATAATATGTAGTGTTTATGGGAAAAAAAGGTGCAGAAAATAATTTATGAACTAAAAATCTTAAAATCTAAAATTTCGAGATTAAAATTAGCATTTAACCAAAATAAAAAGAATTTTTTGACAAAAATCTCTGGCACTTTAACATCCAATAGTAAAGCCAAACAAAAATAAAAAAAATTTTGGCTGCCTATTATGAAGCAGAAAGAGCACAGATATAGCAGTGACAAGGGACGGGGGTCTATGGAGCTAAAACTGCCCTTGTATGTCCCTGAAAGCCGAAGCAAATGTGTGCGACCACCAGTGCAATCATGGCATAAAAGGCACCAAACAAAGTCATAATTGAATAAACTAATGCGACGCTCGTAATAATCTATATAAATATAAAACTACAGGTGAAGGAGCACAGCGGAACTCGAGAGTACCAGGGCAATCGTGTTCGGAAAAACTAACACTTTGAAAGCTGGCTTTCTTATAAGAACTCAAGAGGGGCCATTGTTATTTGTAT
>BPVZ01000005.1:3293548-3307326 GCA_020521535.1 Rubroshorea leprosula
ACATATTTAGAAAATGTTACGTGAAAGTAGATTTGCTTTTTATTAAAAAAAGAAAAAGAAAAAGAAAGTAGATTTCCTAAAATAAATTGCACAAGGCAATACCAAAGAAAAAAAAAAACACACTTTCATAATCAGCTGGTCTCTCGACTCTTCTAGGAAGCAATATAGAGGATGGAAATGTTGCAAGTAGAAATGGAATTCCCTCTTGATTAGCACGCGCTGTTTAAGCAGGACCAATTCCTTACTTGCTCCCAACATTTTCTGACAGAAGTTTACGGTGTTCATATGCTTTCTCCATAATCCGAGCAATGAAATATAACATTCGAAGAGTTTCATAAATATTTGGGAATGTGCAGGCGAAAAGAACTGCAGAAAGGACACAAATATCAGCAACAAGGGACGGATATGGGGTTAAAACTGCCGACGTTCCCGAAGCAAATGCAACCACCATTGCAATCATGGCAGAAGAATTGCACATCAAGGACATCCGTGAAGCAAGGATTGTCGCCTTTGTATACAGTAACCGAGACAGGTGAAGGAATACAGCAGAACTGGCGAGTACAAAGGCAATCGTGTTTGAAAAAAGAAACACTTTGAAAGCTAGCTTTCTAATAAGAACTGGATAGCCTGCTTGATTGGGACTATTGTCACTTGTATAGCCACTGGGTAAGGCGAAACCAGCCGCAAAGGTAACAGTTGATATGAGAATTGCTATCACTAAATTGATATCTTTCAGGTACCTGAAAACAGGCTCCAGTCCGTTTCTGGCCTTCTCGTGTACGTCCTTTTTTTTCTGATCTGATTCATCCTTCATCATTGCATCCTGATCTTCAATTCCCCCTCCTTCCTTTTTTTCTTTTTTGATCAGCAATGCCCCCTCCTTCCTTGACTTTATCTTCGTGTCTGATTTGTCCACTGGTTGCTTCGCCAACATATTTCAGAGCAAATAAAGCGAAAATCTGCAACATTACAACATATTAAATCACTTTATACGATGTATATGTGAGTTTGCAACAAGGAAGAGAGCATTAAGTAATCATATAATTTTTTTAAACGGCTAAGTAATCTTATAATTAATTTCAATCTCATAATTAAGGCAATGAAACAAAAACAATGCTCACCTTCCTAACTGGGTCTTCAGGCATTGTATCAGAGATAACTTCTAGAGGAGACATGTGTTTTTTGTTGAATACTCGTACATTCAATTTTGGGTGATGAACAAGATCCAGTGCCAACTGCCAAGGGATTATTAGCATTCACCAAATGATGGAGAGGCGCATCACCAGAGTTATCCTTTGCGTTTATAAGGTTGCTGAAGCATTCATTATCTAAGATTATTCGAAGAATTTCCCTTCTATTTCTATCCGCCTTTACAGCAAAGTGAAGGACACTCCATCCCTTCTTGTCAACTTGCTCGAAGCAATCTGGGCAAGTTGACATGAATTCCTCTACCACTTTTGTTTTCCGTTTACTAGCTGCAACATGAGGAGCTGTCTTCTCTTCTTCTTTGTCAGCCATGTAAGCTGCATTTTTATCCTTTTCTAGTAACATTTTAACAATTGAAGCGAAACCTTGTTGCGCAGCGTAGTGAAGCGGAGTCCACCCTGAGTTGTCTGCTCTTCTGGTAATCAGTTTTCTGAACTTTCTACATAATTTCTCCACGATCTCTACGAGGAAGAAAAACAATATATATATATATATATGTATATGAGGAAGGATCGTTTATACACAAATCGTATCTAACAAGTTAAATAAAATTTTAATTATTTATTTATTTACTTTTAATTATTTGAGTTTTTTCAGTGTTTTTTAGATAAAAAAAATTATTTTTAATAAATACAAATAAATTTTAATTATTAAAAAGTAAAAAAATGAATCATTGAGGCTTTTGTAGACGTCTCTAAATGTAACAAACTAATTTCATTTTCATTCAAAAAAAAAGAAAAAAATGTGTTATCCCAAAAAATCTCTTTTGACACGTGGCAAATGAAATAGCGTGCAACTTGCTTTCCTCAAAACAAGAGAGATTTCTCCGACGACCCTCTCTTCTTTCCAAGCGTGGAACTCAGTTTGTGAGTTGATGGAAGGATGTCGTAAACTGCGCCTTAAAGATTAAACGATTGGCAGAAACGAGGGATGAACTTCCTGCACTAAATGGGTTATACGGCAAAATGCCTTAGATATGATTCTAAAGACTCCTCAAAGCTAATGTAATCAAGAAAAGTTAAGACTGCAAAGAAAATAAATGATTGCTAAACTACTGAAAATCTAAATGAACTTTAAATACGCAAACTGGGTTGAAACAAAGCTTTAAAAGGAAATTTAATTGTAGCAAAAATAAATTAAGTTAAAGTAAATAAAATCGAAAACAAAAAAAATCTACTGGCAACATGAAATATAAATTAACAGAAATTAAATTGAATATGAAATTAAATGTCGACATCATTTGATTTAATTAAAGGAAACTTGGAAAATAGAAAAGGAAAGGAAGCAATCCAATCACAAAGAAATACTACTGAAGGCAATGAAACTCACCATTACAAATCTAACAAAAGGAGAACTGAATTGCTAAACTAATCTAAGCTGAAGCGTAGAGCTAAAACTAAACTAAAGGGTTTGAAACTAAGATGATTCTGAGCATAAAGAGAAATTGTGCGGAGTTTGTTGTGTGAGATGTTGATCCTTTGCTTGATCTCATCATCGGGTATTTACAGCACCTTGGTAGCATGGTGGAGATCTGTGGCAGTATCTTGAAAAACCAATGGCAACGTGATATCTGCAACAAACTAATTAATTTGTTGGTGCTGCAATTATCCTCTTGGAGCTCGCAACAAGAGAACGGTTTTGCTGCCGTTGTGGAAATAACCACTCAATCTTATTTAGAAAAATTTAGACCAACTTTCAACCAATAAAATATCTGCCAACATGGGTGACACGTGGCAGTACTCTATTTGTTGTAAAATTAGGTGTAAACATTGCCCCCTAATTTTTGGCCTTACGGGAGTAGGTGTAAAAAATTTAGGACCTTAGTGACAGTACTCAACTTCTTTGTGCCCTTATCCTCTTTTGTAAGCCCCAAATTTCCTCAAGAGCTTCCTTCCTTTCAACAGTTTACTTTTGCTGTTTACGATTTCGTTTCCGTTTTGGAATCGAAAACGTGGCCGACTACAATTTTTGCGACACAATTGCAATTCTTCACCACTTAAGACTCGGAAACATGATCAACTCCAATTCATTATAAAACATAGCCACTCCCCCGATAACCATCATCACAGATTTGCTGCTGTTTCTCTCTTTCTATTTTTCTAGTTTTCGCATCATCTCTGTTAAGCCATTCCAGTCATGGCCAGCCAATTTCTTGCTCAAGAATTACAGCAAGGAGGAAGCCTCAAATCCCTTAAAGTCGAAAGAAGAAAATTACTAGTTGAGCTCCAAGAATAAGGGCGAGAAGCTTTGGCTGCAAAGAGTGGGGCTGCACAACAGGAAGAGAAAGCAAAGGAAGCCCACAACACACTGTAGCAAATGAGAGATGAGTGGGCCACCTGGATGTAGAACCTTTGCTAGTTTTTTTTTTCTTTTTCTTTTTTTCAACATCATTTATCCTTGTCACGGTCATTGAGCCGCTTAAACATTTATTTCCAGACTTCTTTTGGCTCTTCCTTTTGCTAATGATGAACGATGAATTTATTTTCTTACTTAATTCATGCTACCCATGACTTTTGCAAACAAAACGACTCTAAAATAAGAACTTAAGAATATGCCATGCCTCATTGGTAGCACCAAATCTTATGTATGCTTCCATAGTTCAAGCCAAAACTCTACGTGTCCTTATTGAAAGAAAACCTGGATCATGCAGACGTGGAGGCAGAACTATCCCATGCCTCCCACACAGTCGGATAAAACGGTTTCAAGTACATGCCATTGATCTTGTGCGGATGCAACTCCCCATTCAAAGACTTTAACCAATAAGCACCCCCTTTAAGAACTTTATGAATTTGGAATGGTCCTTCCCAATTAGGGGACCACTTACCATATCTCGAATCCTTCTTGCCAAGCGGCAGCACAACCTTCCAGATCAAGCTTCCTTTGGCTAAATTCTTTTGCTTGACCCTTTTGTTGTAAGCTCGTGCCACCTTAAGCTTTTGGGCCTTCATCACATCCAATGCTGTCAGCCTTGCTTCCTCAATGTCTTCCAACTCCATGATCGTGGCCTCATTGTATTCCCCACAATTTAAGCCATTTTGAATTGCAATCCGCAGAGACCTTGCCATTAATTCCATAGGCAAGACAACATCATGACCATAAGTAAGAAAGAATGGGGTCACTTTAGTTGAACTCCGTTGTGAGGTTCTGTATGCCTAGAGAGTATCTAAAAGAAGCTCATGCCATCTCCTAGGATTATCATCAACCATTTTCTCTAGGATGTTGATGATAATCTTATTAGATGCCTTTGCTTGACCATTTGCTTGTGCATAATGCGGAGTTGAATTGAGCAAACGAAATCCCATGTCCTTTGCAAAGGCCTCTACTTAAGATCCAACAAAGGCAGTACCTTTATCAGAAGTGATAGTCTCTGGAAGGCCAAACCTATGGATCAGATCTTCTTTTATGAACTTGATGACATCTTCTTGCTCAATCTTCTTCATAGGCCTTGCATCCACCCACTTAGTAAAGTAATATGTAGCAACGATTATGAAAGAATGGCCTTTAGAAGAAGATGGATAACTTTTCCCAATCAAATCAATTGCCCAACCACGAAAAGGCCATGGCTTGACAATAGGATGTAACTCAGAAGCTAGTACTCGTTGCAAAGGACCATGCAATTGACAAGCTCTGCAGCCCTTCGCATAATTGATGCAATCTTTAAGAATAGATGGCTAAAAGAAACCATGCCTTCGAATTAGCCACCTTATCTTAATCCTTGCCTGATGAGCACCACAAATACCATTTTGAACATCTGACATCACATGGCAACTTTCATCAGGACTGAGGCAGCTCAATAATAATTCATCCTGCCCCTTACGATACAGGACATCCCCCAGTAACACATAGTTTAAAGCTTGCATCCTCGTTCTCCTTGATGCTTTAGAACTAGGATTCCTCAAATGTTCTATTATTGGATGCCTCCAGTTTGTAGGTGTGACATCTAGTGAGCATGCTTCCACTGTCATCCCTCTTTGATGAATTGAAGGTAGCATACGTTTTTCAATGACGATCACTTTCTTCAAGATGCCTTCAGGAATTTTTACACTTGAAGCAATCTGCGCAAGTTCATTTGTTTCAACATTTATGTTGCAAGGAATATGCTTTAGGGAGACATCATCAAATTCCTCTAGTAGTTGGATGGCAGTAGTGAAATATGGAGACAAAACCACGCTTGTACACTTGTATTCGCCACTCAATTGAGAACTAATTGAGAATCACCCACAATTTCAACCGATGGCACCTTCAACTCTACCAACAACTCAAGGCCAATGACCAAAACTTCATATTCTGCTTGGTTATTGGTGCATTCAAAATCCAACTAAAAACACCATTGGGTTTTATTCCATCTAGAGAAACAATAATAATTCCAGCCCCAAAGGCTTGATCAGTGCTAGACCCATCAAAAATAAGCCTCTAAGGAACCAAATCAATAGAAAAGAGATTGATTCCCTTGTCTTCATCAGCGTTAACATCTAAACAAGGATGATATGCTAAAACGTCGGCTAGGGCTTATCCTTTGACAGCTTTTTGAGGCAAATATCTCAAATTAAATTCAGTAAGTGCAAGAATCCACTTACCAATGCGGCCTTTTAATAGTGGCCGTGACAGCCTATATTTTATGACATCAATTTTTGAAACAACAAACACCTCCAAATACAATAAATAGTGCCTCAATTTTATTGCTGCAAAGAACAAAGCCAAACACAATTTTTCAACCAAAGAATATTTCACTTCAGTCGGATTTAAAGCTTTACTCAAATAATAAATGACTTGTTCTTGTTTGTTATTATTCTCTTGCGCCAGTAGATAGCTAATTGACTCATCTGCGACGGATATATACAGCAATAAGTGTTTATTCTTAACTGGAGGAATCAACATAGGTGGCTTGGACAAGTATTCCTTGATGGCATCAAACGCAGCTTGGTGCTGCCTCTCCCATTTAAAATCTGCATCAAGCTACAACTTCAAAAGAGGTAAAAAGACACAAGTTTTGCCTGCCAAATTAGAGATAAACCTCCTTAGAAAATTAACCTGACCAAGAAACCTTTGTAATTCCTTTTTATTTTGTAGTGGCCGCACTTCAATTACGGCCCTTACTCTACAATAAAGATGCACAACCATTTTCTTTAGGTTCTTTTGGAAACTTGGGATGCACAACCTTCTCCCACCTTTTACTTGGAGGTCGTTGTGGAGGCTTAACCATACGAGAGTGATCTATATGCCAAGCCTCCTTCATCATGGATCTGGAGGCATAGATTTTGGCAGCATGGCGTTGCCCCCCGAGTCTCTGATTCTATTAGGCATGACGTTCCCTTTCCTTCTCAATCACCCAACGAAGGTCATTTGCAACCAAAGTTTGCCCTTTATACGTCCTTCGAGAGATGCTTCTTATGTCAGCAACATTAACTCCAACATCAACGTTCGAAAAAGGATGTTCGTCAACCCCCATGGCTTCTTTAGGTTTTTCAGGGAAATAAAGCAACCCTTTGTCAATCTTATCTTGCAACACATGTTGAAAAATAATACAGTCATTAGTAGAGTGTTTCCAGGAGTTATGAAACTTACAATAATCTTTGGATGCAATTTCAGCAACTGTCGAGAGCCTATGTCCCTGCGACAACTTAATATGTCCCGACTTTTTCAGATAATCAAGGATTTCATTTATGTTAGTCACATCAAATGTCTATTGTCTCCCAGATTCATACAAGAGACGCTTTGCAGCTGCCTCAACCTGTTGCTTTGGTAAGGCAACATGACATTTCATCTGGGCTTTTCTAAACCGCATAAGATAATTTTCAGAAGATTCCCCTAGTCGTTGTTTCAATCTAGAAAGATTAGCCATGGATATCTCAGGCTTTGAGCAGTATAATTGAATATGAAACAAATCTTCCATTTGTCTCCAAGTAAATACAGAATGTTGTGGCAGACTTAGGTACCATATCAATGCAGTACCAGTTAAAGAACTTGGGAAGAGTCTCAACTTCAAAAAATCATCACTTGATGCTTCCCCACATTGAATATTGAACCTACCAATGTGTTGAATGGTTGACTAACTCGCATCCCCAGAAAACAAAGTAAATTTAGGCACTTTGAATTCATGAGGAAATGGATTATCCCAATCTATGTAATCTGGATACGGTTTTTGATAGGAAGGACGAACCAATGGTCTTGAAGCTAGACCATATGTGTCCTGGACTAGATCAATTAGTTGATTTCTATCCAAGGGAGGGGGTGCTGCTTGCAGCCCTAATGGTTGAAAGGCATTATTTTGTAAGTTGGGCTATGGGACGCTGTGCAGGAGGTACATATCTTTGTTGATTGGTGTTGAGTTGCTAAGCTGCACGGAATGCTGCTTCCACAGGATCTTGTGGTCCAAGGATGCCACCAACAAGATTGATTTGCTGCTGCTTATTAAACTGCACTTGGACTGCACCAAGAGCATTGTTTTGAGTATTGGGCATCTGTTGCACTATTTGTGGCTGATTAATATGCCCCCCGGGCAAAGGATCTAGAAGATTTTGCTGTGGTAATTCCATTTCTAGAGGTACGGGTTGCCTTGGAACATTTTGCTGTTGTCGAACATGTTCTATGGTTCTCTTAGAAACTGTAGTGAAGGTTTTACGACTTTTTGCTACTTCTTCTCGAATAGCTCAAGAACTTTCATTAATGGCCCTTTCAATAACATTCAGATATTGAGTGAAATGATTTGACTGTTGTTGTTGGGCCTGTAGAAAGCTTGCTAGACTACGCTTTATGTTCTGATTGGCTTATTCTTGTAGTTTCCTTATCTGCTGAAGTTCTTGAGATATTTTATTGCTTTACTCAGCAAATTCATCCTTTTCATCATCCTTGCCATACATGGGATTGCCATATGAGCGATCAGCCAAGGGAGAAATAGGTGGAAGATGCTTTGGACTATTTTCACCTTCATAATGTCTTGGACTCACAAGAGCAACTTCCACTTGTTATGCAACTTCTTTTCCAACTCTCTTAGGCATGGTTATGGCTGCTTTATGCCCTAGAAAAGCAAAAAGAGGATAAAAAAACTTTTCTTGATAGACGATCGCCAGCAGGAGGTCCCACCAGGCATGCCAAAAAAAGATTGTTATCCCAAAAAATCTCCTTGACACGTGGTAGATGAAATGGCGTGCCACTTGCTTTGCTCAAAACAAAAAAAGATTTCTTCGATGACCCTCTCTTCTTTCCAAGCATGGAACTCAATTAATGAGTTGATGGAAGAACGTCATAAACTGCGCCTTAAAGATCAGATGATTGGCAGAAACGAAGGATGAACTTCCCACACTAAATGGGTTACATGGCAAAATGCCTTGATATGATTCCAAGAACTCCTCAAAGCTAATGTAATCAAGAAAAGTTAAAACTGCAAGGAAAATAAATGATCGTTAAACTACTAAAAATCTAAATGAACTTTAAATACGCAAACTGGGTTGAAACAGAGCTTTAAAAGGAAATTTAATTGCAGCAAAAGTAAATTAGGCTAAAGTAAATAAAATCAGAAATAAGGAAAATCTACTAGCAGCATGAAATATAAATCAACAAAAATGGAATTGAACATGAAATTAAATGTCGACATCATTTAATTTAATTAAAGGAAACTTGGAAAATAGAAAAGGAAAGGAAGCAATCCGATCACAAAGAAATACCACTGAAGGCAATGAAACTCATCATTATAGATCTGACAAAAGGAGAACGGAATTGCTAAATTAATCTAAGCTGAAGCATAGAGTTAAAACTAAATTAAAAGGTTTGAAACTAAAATGATTCTGAGCGTAAAGAGAAATTGTGTTGAGTTTGTTTTGTGAGATGTCGATCCTTTGCTTGATCTCATTATCGGGTATTTATAGCACCTTGGTAGCATGGTGAAGATCTGCGGCAGCATCCTGAAAAACCAACGGCAGTGTGATATCTGCAACAAACCAATTTATTTGTTAGTGATGCAATCATCCTCCTGAAAGCTTGCAAGAAGAGAATGGTTTTGCTTGATCTCATTATCGGGTATTTATAGCACCTTGGCAGCATGGTGGAGATCTGCGGTAGCATCCTGAAAAACCAACGGCAGTATAATATCTGCTACAAACCGATTAATTTGTTGGTGCTGCAATCATCCTCCTGGAAGCTCGCAACAAAAAAACGATTTTGTTGCCGTTGTGGAAATAACCACTCAATTTTATTTGGAAAAATTTAGACCAACTTTCAACTAATAAAATGTCTGCCAACATGGGTGACACGTGGCAGCACTCTATTTGTTGTAAAATTAGGTGTAAACAAAATGATACCATCATTTTTGCAGAGAACTGCAGCATGGAGAGTAGTTCTTCCATGCGGCCCATGGTAATCTGGTGATTCACATTTTAAGATCTCCTCTACAACGTGGCGAGCTCCCATTTCTGTAGCTATGTATGGTGGAGTCTCACCATCATTATCTAGACCATATTGGTAACAATGGTCTTCATCGATCAATATCTTCACCACTTGGAGGTAAGTACAGCGCACAGCCTCATGTAAGGCCGTGTCTCTCACTACATTTTTCATCAATGTGAATATCGTTTCACCCTTTTTATTGGGCTGCCATAACAGTTCTTTGCACTGTGCAAGAGCCTGGTTCACAAAGTCAACTGATTCAGTTCTGGCTATTTTCCTTTGGTAATAAGGTATGGCCGCTGTTATGCAAATATGCAAGATTGTGTTCTCATCGACTCGCGTCACCAGTTGCGTGAGACTGTCTGCGTCGATTTGCTCAAAAGAGTGGAAATCACCTTTTGTTGCTCGATAGTAACGCTTGCTGTTCAGTTGGTTACCATCATCTGCTAATTGGTTAATCGAATCTTCCTGGACCATATCGGGGTTCACATCCAGTACCACAGAGCTTCCAGATCCATGAACAGCCGCCATGGGAAAATTTAAATCTATAAATATGCTTTAGATATATAGAAGGACCTATTGTTAAACAAAGAATACATGTGCTAAAATTTATGGTGAAAATTAGATTAAATGAACTTCTCCACGTTCCATGGACATCTTATGAACAAGATATATAAATATGGTAGATAATTAATGCTTGGACAAAATGCAAACTTCTGTTGCTAAATATTCTTGGAATCTATGGGTGGAATCATAAAGGAAAATGTACTGTATTATTTAAAAGAAAAATAGAAAGTGTAAGAAAAAGGACTGCTCAATGCCTCAATTAGCAGATTTAAGGAAAATTACCTCTTGAATCCTTTAATGCTAGCTCGTGCAGACACTTGAGGAAAATTACCTCTTGAATCATGAGTAAAATGACTTATTAACATATGAATATGAGAAGTAGAAGCATATGACTTGTTTTAAAAAAAATTCCTAGAATAAATTACACAAAGCAATACTAAAAAAACAGAAAAAAATTACTCTCTTTCATTATCAGGTCTCTGGACTCTTCTAAGGAAGAAATAGAGAGGATAGAAATGTTGCTAGCAGGAATGGAATTCCGTCTTAATTAGCACGCGCTGTTTAAACAGGACCATTTCCTATTTTCCTTGCTTGCTCAAACTTTTTCTGACAAAAGTCTTCTGCGTGCTGCAGCTTTCACGTTCATCGATTTGAAGAAATGTAGAGCTACAACAATTTCAGAGAAACATGTGAAGACGAAAAGAGGCGCAGAAAGGATGCAAATATCAGCAACAAGGGAAGGATTTGGACTTAAAACTGCACACGTCCCTGAAACAAATGCAACCACCATTGCAATCAGGGCGAACAAATTGCAGTTATGGGCCGTGTTTGAAGCAACCACGCTCCTGCCCTCATACAGTATCCAAAACAGATGAATGAATACACCAGAACTGGAGAGTACAAAGGCAATCGCATTTGAAAAAACAAACACTATGAAAGCTGGCTTTCTTATAAGAACTGGATAACCTGCTTGATTGGAACTGTTGTCACTTGTATAGCCACCCGGGTAGGTGAAACCAGCCGCAAAGGTAACTGTTGCTATGAGAATTGATATCAATAAACCGACATCTTTTCGATGCTTTTCTAAATACTCTCTTCTGTTTTTGGCCTTATTGCGTACGTCCTTTGTTTCCTGGCCTAATCCATCTTTCCTTATTTCAGTCTGATCTTCAATTCCCCCTCCTTCCTTGCCTTCATCTTCGTCTTTGATTTGTCGACTGGGTGTGTTGCCAACACGCCTCAAAGCAGCTGCAGTGACAATCTGCAACATTACAATGTCTTAAATAACTTTATAAGATACATATGTATATATGCGAGTTTGCAACATGGATGAGAGAACTAAGTATTCATATAATTTTTTTTTAACAGCGAAAAAATCATATAATTTGTGTAGTGTGTGTAGTGTATTAAAGTGAAGTGTGTATTAATAAGTATCCTATACTTAATTTCAATCTCATGAGGCAATGAAACAAATTAAAACAGTGCTCACCGTCGAAAATGAGTATGCAGGCGCTGGAGGTATGATAACTTCTAGAGGAGACAAGTTTTTTTTGTTGAATACTCGTGCATTCAATTTTGGATGAAAAAGGAGATCCAGTGCCAAGGGAAAATTAGAATTAGCCAAATAATGGAGCGGCGTATTACCACTGCCATCCTTTGCGTTTATAAGGTTGCTGAAGCATTCATTATGTAGAATCAATTTAAGAGTATGATCATGCATATTTCTATTGGCCTTTACCGCAAAGTGAAGGGCATTCTGTCCATTCTTGTCAACTTGCTCAAAGCAATCTGGACAAGCTAACATAAGTTCCTCTACCACTTTTGCTTTCCCTTTACTAGCTGCAACATGAAGAGCTGTCTTCTCTTCTTCTTTGTCAGCCATGTAAGCTGCATTTTTATCCTTTTTCAGTAACAATTTAACAATTGAAGCGAAGCCTTCTTGTGCAGCAAAGTGAAGTGGAGTCCACCCTGAGTTGTCGGCTTTTCTGGTAATCCGTTTTTTGAACTTTCGACATAATTTTTTCACGATCTCTACAAGGGAGAAAAAGAAAAAGAAAATATTAATATATATAAAAGAAGATCCTCCTAAATGTAACAAACTAGTTTCGTTGGCCTTTTTTTTTTAAAAAAAAAAAAAAAACCTAACTTTGTTACCATAATTGTTGCAAAGAACTGCAGCATGGAGAGCAGTTCTTCCATGCGGGCCATCGCAAGCTGGTGATTCACATTTTAATATCTCCTCTACAACGTCGCTATCTCCCATTTCTGCAGCTATGTATAGTGGAGTCTCACCATCATTATTTTGACCATATTGGTAATTACGGTCTTCACTGATCAATAACTTCACCACTTGGAGGTGAGTATAGCGCACAGCCTCATGTAAGGCCGTGTCTCCCACTTCATTTGTCATCTCCAACAGGGGCTGTGGTCTGTCAACTGCTTGGTCGTTTTGGCGAGCTTCTTCATCTTTAGTTAGGAGGGCTAGCACAATATCGTGATGCCCGTGCCTAGCTGCAATGTGAAGTATTGTTTCACGCTTTTTATTGGGCTGCCATAACAGTTCTTCGCACTTTACAAGAGCCTCGTTCACAAAGTGAACTGAATCATTGTTCTCAGTTCCGTCTGTTTTCCTTCGGTAGTAAGGTGTGGCAGCTGTTATGCAAATATGCAAGATTGTGTTCTCATCGACTCGCGTCACCAGTTGCGTGAGAGGGCCTGCGTGCTCCTCAAAAGCATGGAAATCACCTTTTGTTGCTCGATAGTACAGCTTGCTGTTTAGTTGGGTACCAGGATCTTCCTCGGCCTCAATTGGGTTCACATACTGTGGCTCAGAGCTTGGTTGGTTACCTGAAGCATTTCCTAATTGGCGATTCGAATCTTCCTCGATCTTTAGTGCCAAGTGATTTGTTTGGTTATCTGAATTTTCTTGGACCACATCTGGATTCATATCCACTACCTCAGCGTTTTCAGATTGAGGAACAACTGCCAGATATGGGAAGATTTGAATCTATAAATATGCTTTAGATAAACGAATGTAATTAAACAGAGAATCTAAAATTCATGATGAAAATTTACCAAAAACGGACGATGATTAAATGAACTTGGATTCTCCAGGTTCCACAGACATCTTATGAACAAGATAAATATGGTAAATAATTAATTCTTGGACATAATATATGGAAATTCTGCTGCTAAGTATTACTGGAATCTTATTAGTTTTCTGGTGGAATCATAAGAGAAAAAGGTACTATTTAAAAGAGAAAGAGAACGTGTAAGACTGCTCAATGCCTCATCAATTACAGATAAAGGAAATCACCTCTTGAGACTTGAATCCTTTAATGCTAGCACTCGCAGACACTTGAAAATGGAATCAAATTCTTTATTTCTCACTCAAGATCTGATTTTCTTTCCCTTAAGTTTGCTCAATTCAGAATGAACTCTCGCTTGTTATTTATTGAGCAGAAAAATCTTTAATTTTCAGTCAAGTTTAAATATTTTAATAAAAATAATTAATATATAACAAATTTATTTAAAATATTTAAATAATTTTATTAAAAAATTAATATTTTAAATATTAAAATGTTTTAATTTTTTAATTAAAATTAAAACAATTTATGCAATAA
>BPVZ01000005.1:3307426-3319672 GCA_020521535.1 Rubroshorea leprosula
TGTAACAGTCTGTAATAAAAATTTGTAAACTAAAATAGTTCTATTAAATTTAATTTATTTGATTTAAATTGTAATTAATTTTAAAATTAAATTAATCATAACAAGTTACCCAGGAAATCTCTACCAAAGATAAAGAATAATGGGATCTTAACAAAAAAAAAAAAAAAAGAAAAAAAGAAAATAATTGTATCTCGACTGATGCAATAGATATAAATTTAAATATCCAGCAAACTCTTGGCATGCAACTATAGCTCGACGATAGCCCAACGGCCCCAACCTGAAAATTCCAAGCTTTAATGAAAAATTCAATCTACAAAATCTTGGCTCAAAAAGGTCCAAGCCTCAATGAAAAAATCAATCCACAAAATCTTGTCTGGAGGAGAGTACCAACAGTTGCGGCATTACCATTGAACTCCTCCAATTGAAGGGGCATCAGTCAACAAAACATTGTATATAAGCATAGAAGATGTAAGAAAAGGAGAAGCTTTGATGGTAAATCATAAAAATATTTAAAAAAATTTGCCCTTTTCAATAAAAAAATGAAAAATAAAGTAAGCCTAAGATTACTAAAATAAACATGGAAAAAGGTGCTTTCTGGCAAAAAAAAAAAAAAAAACACATGGAAGAAGGTGTACCAGTTGCAGCCTGCAACTAGTTGGAAATTTTTACTGGAAAAAGTAGTAGTAACGAAGATAAAGAACAAGCAAAGAATGTGCGGTATGAGTAAGAAAGAGAATTGTGACAGGAATCATTGACCACGACCGGGAATTTTTTACATTCCACAACAGAGCAAAACTAAAGATCTTATCTAAATGATGTAATTTAAATAAAATTACATAATTTAAAATTAAAATTTTAATTTATTTTAAAATTAAAACCTATATACACTAATTTCGTCATTATATTATTAATTTTAAATTTTAGTATGACGTATCAGCTATATATTTAACAATGACCTTTTTGTTTTGTGCATGGTCCTACCAAGATGATGAAGAACAAGAGCACGACTAGGGACAAGCGCCCCTTGCACTCGCCCGCCAACACCTGCCATCTATTTGGCTACGTCACGTTGCTTTAAGAGGATTGACCGAAAACTGTTAATAGCTGGTTTTTAACAAAATTCAATTTTTTTTAAAAAAGGGTTTTTTTAGTTGTTGTTAGAGATTAAGATTATAATAATTAATAATTTATATTTTTATGATAAATTTATATTGAAATAATAAATAATAATTTTTAATTTATTAATTATTTAATTAAATTTATATCTTTAATAATTATATTAAAATTAAAATTAATTTATATATTTTTTTTATAAAATAATAACCAAAAAATAACCTTAATATGCGACTTATAAGTTAAAAAAATTCCTAAAAAAATTTCATGAAAAAAATAACTTTCTTAGAAAAATTTTTAACTTATTCTGTAATTGAGTCTTTTCGTCTTCGGTTGTGTTGACTTGAGGATTTTATCCTAATTTGGTTGAAGTTGGTGCAATTGCTGTTTCCTCGAGGATTGGATTTGCGTGATGTTGATAGATCTGTGATATCTTTTAAGGTTTTTTTTTTTCATTAATAATTTTATAAGTATTGGATTTAAGTCTTATTCAAAAGAGAAATATATTTAAATGTGATTTGATATTATTAAACCGAAAATCTAAATGTGTGACATCTTCTAAATTATAACTTTCTTAATACTCTGTTTTACAATGTCATTTTATTCAATAAATAACAGTGAACTATCTGTCGACCAAGTAATGTACCAACTATTTAACCATTGAATGAGTAATTTATTAACAATTTGTCTTTACATTTCATCTTTTCAGTACTTGGGAACCAAAAATGAGCTACTAAGTATAAAATTTTGAATCTTATAAAATTTTATAACATTAGAGCTCCCAAATTAGGTGCCCATGGCCAGCGCTGGTTAGAAGGAATGGGGAAGGATGAGGGAGCGAGACGAAGGCACTTTTGATTTCTAACTTTTTAAAAAAAATTCATTTAAATTGTTAAAGATTAAAAAAAAGGGGGGGGGGGGGGGAAAATTTGCCGTTCTCAAAGTCCAACCGGTTACTCTTTCATCACAGATTCACGTTAAAAGTAAGGTGGCGTGGCCAAACATGGATGGTTGATTTTATAAGAATAATTTTTTTATATTAATTTTTTATATAATTTTTATATATTATTAAATAAATTGATATATTTAATACTATAAATCTCATATAAATTAAAAAAATTAATTATTTAAATAAAATATTAAATTATATAAAAAATAATCTAAAAAATTATTTCAAAATTATTTTCCATATATGGATAAGTGTTACTTGGCAAGTGCAGGTGGCGATTGCCACTAGCACTGCTCTTTCTCGGATAATTTGGCATGAATGACGCAAACTGGCGAGAAAGCATCAACGCAAATTGCGCTGAACCGCAAATCCGTAATGGATAATTTTATTCATTATTTTAACCAAACACCGGAAGGGTTATCAGATAATTTGGCAGGATGGACAAAAACTGGCAGGAAAGCATCACCGCAAGTTGCGCTCCGCCCGTTGCGCTGAACCGCAATGGATAATTTATTGCATTATTTTAACCAAACACCGGAAGGGTAACAATTATTGAGAGGCTATTTGAATTCTTAATTAGAAATTGTATATGTGCTGGGGTTTGTCTATTATGTATTTTAAGCACCTAATAAGACAGAAATATATTAAATATATTTTTTATTATAAATTTTATTTAAAAATAAAAATTAATTTTTAATTTATTAATTATTTAATTAAATTTATTTACTTAATATCGATACTAAAATTAATATCAATTGTTATAATTTTTTATATATATTTATAATAAAAAATACTCTTAATCTATATTTTAAAAACACATATTAAAAAAATCTAATGTCTTATTGACCTTAAGCTTAAAAAGATGCTTAACAAGTACTTTTTTTTTTCAAAATAATGGTTGCTTTTTTATTTTAAATTAATTATTTTTATTTTTTTAAAATAACTAAATACTTTATTATTATTATTTATTTTAATTAATCATTTAATTATAAATTTTTTTATCTTTTATTTTTTTAAACATATTATAGATAAATATAATTTTTTAAAAATTTTTAATTAAAAAAATAACAATTATTTTAAAAAAAATAGTAAAAAATAAAAAAATTTACTGAGATACTGTTTGATTTAGTGGTTGAGCCACTATCTTCCAAAAAAAGAAGTGGAAGTTTTCAATCCCTTGGAGGGGATTATATTATTATTTAAGCTCTTAATTTTTAAACTTACTTAGGGATTAATTTTACACCCTTGAACATATTAGTAGGCCAAATATTGATTCCCTGAACTGAGATAGGGCAAAAAATAAAACTCTTGTAATTCACCAGTTGCAAAAGCAATCCCCTCTTTTTGACAGAAAGGACTAACGAGAGCTCTTAAACTTCTAATTAAGAAATAATGCTGTAATTCTGTAAATGAGCTAAATAGTTTGATTGAAACATGGTTTAAGCTCAATCCATTTGCTAAACAAATTAAGTTGGAACTCAATTTCTAATTTAATAAATAATCGAGAGTTTGAACCTGAATGTTAAGCCCGTAAACTACTTGTAAATAACTTATTTATAATATTAAAAGATTAAAAATTATATTATTAAATTAAATTCAATTATTTTAAATTATAAATTGACACACCACGGGCTATTGAATCCAAAATTGATTAGTTTGATAAACAAATCTCTACTTTTCTCCAGACAAACCCATCTTGAGTTTCTACTATTATGAGTTTCACAAAACTCGAGTTTGGTTTGAATCTGAATTTGTTATCGTGGGTTCGAGCTCGAGGTGGAATATTCCAATATGCGCCTCGGCTCGGTTAATTTGCAACCCTATTAAAGATTGATGATTAAAAAGTTAATTTTTTAAAGAATTATTCTCTCTATAGTTTAAGAGTATAGATTATAGAGTAAGAATATTAGTTTAATATTAATTGTTATTAAAAATAAAATTTAATATTTATTTATTTACTTAATTAAAATAATACATAAAATATTAATAATAAAATTAATATTAATTTTTATTAACCCATTAACACGATTGATCATGCTCTTAAAAAATGTACAATTGAATTGTTTTGTTGATAATGCAAAAACAACCATCTAACCTTTATCTGAGAGAAACCAGTCACAAAACTTAGCCCAAATTAATAAAATCACCACATGATATCTTCCCCCTAAGTATGTGGCAATTCTTGATTTTCCCTCAATTATCTCTAAAAATTTGGATCAATAAAATGATTTTTCTACATATAGAATACCTACCAATATAAATGACATGTAACATTTTTTATTAGTTGCAAAATTAGATGTAAACACCATGTAAATTATAATTTAATAACATGTAATTGCCATATCATAAAAAAAAAAATCATTTTAGATTAAGTTAACAGTCATGTTATTACTGAATTGATGAGAGAACTAAAAACTATAATATGTAGAGTTTATGGGAAAAAAAAGTGCAGAAAATAATTTATGAACTAAAAATCTTAAAATCTAAAATTTAGAGATTAAAATTAGTATTTAACCAAAATAAAAAGAATTTTTTGACAAAAATTTCTCGCACTTTAACATCCAATAGTAAAGCCAAACAAAAATAACAAAAATTTGGCTGCCTATTATGAAGCAGAAAGAGCACAGATATAGCAGTGACAAGGGACGGAGGTCTATGGAGCTAAAACTGCCCTTGTATGTCCCTGAAAGCCGAAACAAATGTGCGACCACCAGTGCAATCATGGCATAAAAGGCACCAAACAAAGTCATAATTGAATAAACTAATGCGACGCTCGTAATAATCTACATAAATATAAAACTACGGGTGAAGGAGCACAGCGGAACTCGAGAGTACCAGGGCAATCGTGTTCGGAAAAACTAACACTTTGAAAGCTGGCTTTCTTATAAGAACTCAAGAGGGGCCATTGTTATTTGTATGTGTAGCTCCCAGTCACGGTGAAACCGGCTGCAAAGGTAATAGTTGCCATAAGAGTTGCCATAAGAGTTGCCACCACTAATAAAATTGATATCTCCTTTAGTGAAAATGATTGAAAAATATTTTTTTATATAAATTTTACAGATTATTTAATAATTAATTTTTTAATTAAAATTTATGATATACTGTGTATATATATCAATTTGTTTAAAACATATAAAAATTATAAAAAAATTATCTACATTATATTACTTTTATCTCTTATTAGATACTTCAACATCATTTTCCCTTAAGATATTTGCCACGTAGGATGACG
Organism: Rubroshorea leprosula; assembly: GCA_020521535.1. NCBI lineage: Eukaryota > Viridiplantae > Streptophyta > Magnoliopsida > Malvales > Dipterocarpaceae > Rubroshorea > Rubroshorea leprosula. The sequence goes on from BPVZ01000005.1 coordinate 3,312,721, forward strand.
ACCCACCTAGGTAAGCATGTCACGTAAGCATCAGAGGTGTAAAATCAACAGCGTTAACAATCAGGTGAAGAGCACGTGACTAATTTGGTTAAATTGACACACATATTTAGAAAATGTTACGTGAAAGTAGATTTGCTTTTTATTAAAAAAAGAAAAAGAAAAAGAAAGTAGATTTCCTAAAATAAATTGCACAAGCCAATACCAAAGAAAAAAAAAAAAAACACACTTTCATAATCAGCTGGTCTCTCGACTCTTCTAGAGTTCTAGGAAGCAATATAGAGGATGGAAATGTTGCAAGTAGAAATGGAATTCCCTCTTGATTAGCACGCGCTGTTTAAAAAGGACCAATTCCGTACTTGCTCCCAACATTTTCTGACAGAAGTTTAAATGCTTTCGCCGAAATCCGAACAATGTAATAATACATTCGAAGAGTTTCATAGATAGCTGTGAATGTGTAGGCGAAGAGAACTGCAGAAAGGACACAAATAGCAGCAACAAGGGACGGATAAGGCGTTAAAACTGCAGACGTCCCCGAAACAAATGCAACCACCATTGCAATCATGGCATAAGAATTGCACACCAAGGACATCCCTGAAGCAAGGATTGTCGCCTTCGTATACAGTAACCGATACAGGTGAAGGAATACAGCAGAACTGGCGAGTAGAAAGGCAATCGTGTTTGAAAAAACAAACACTTTGAAAGCTGGCTTTCTAATAAGAACTGGAGAGCCTGCTTGATTGGGACTATTGTCACTTGTATAGCCACCGGGTAAGGTGAAACCAGCTGCAAAGGTAACAGTTGATATGAGAATTGCTATCACTAAATTGATATCTTTCAGATACCTGAAAACAGGCTCCATTCCTTTTCTGGCCTTCTCGTGTACGTCCTTTTTTTTCTGGTCTGATTCATCCTTCGTCATTGCATCCTGATCTTCAATTCCCCCTCCTTCCTTTTTTCTTTTTTGATCAGCAATGCCCCCTCCTTCCTTGACTTTATCTTCGTGTCTGATTTGTCGACTGATTGTTTTGCCAACATATTTCAGAGTTAAGAAAGCGCAAATCTGCAACATTGCAATATATTAAATCACTTTATACGATGTATAAGTGAGTTTGCAACAAGGAAGAGAGCATTAAGTAATCATATAAGTTTTTTTGAACGGCTAAGTAATCATATAATTAATTTCAATCTCATAATTAAGGCAATGAAACAAAAACAATGCTCACCTTCCTAACTGAGTCTTCAGGCGTTATATCAGAGATAACTTCTAGAGGAGACATGTGTTTTTTGTTGAATACTCGTGCATTCAATTTTGGGTGATAAACAAGATCCAGTGCCAAGGGATTATTAGTATTCACCAAATGATGGAGAGGCGTATCACCAGAGTTATCCTTTGCGTTTATAAGGTTGCTGAAGCATTCATTATCTAAGATTATTCGAAGAATTTCACTTCTATTTCTATCAGCCCTTACAGCATAGTGAAGGACATTTTGTCCCTTCTTGTCAACTTGCTCGAAGCAATCTGGGCAAGTTGACCTGAATTCCTCTACCACTTTTGCTTTCCCTCTACTAGCTGCAACATGAAGAGCTGTCTTCTCTTCTTCTTTGTCAGCCATGTAAGCTGCATTTTTATCCTTTTCTAGTAACAATTTAACAATGGAAGCGAGACCTTGTTGCGCAGCATAGTGAAGCGGAGTCCACCCTGAGTTGTCTGCTCTTCTGGTGATCGGTGGTTCTTCGAACTTTCTACATAATTTCTCCACGATCTCTACGAGGAAGAAAAACAATACATACATACATATATATATATATATATATATATATATGAGGAAGGATCATTTAGACACAAATCTTTCCTTTTAAGTTAGAGAAAATCTTGATTATTTATTTTTTTATTTTAAATTGTTGAGATTTTTTAGTATTTTTTAGATTAAAAAATAATTATTTTTAATAAATATAAATAAAATTTAATTATTAAAAAATAAAAAAAATGGATTAGACGTCTCTAAATGTAACAAACTAATTTCATTTTCATTCAGATAAAAAAAAAAAAATGTTACCATCATTTTTGCAGAGAACTGCAGCATGGAGAGCAGTTCTTCCGTGCGGCCCATGGTAATCTGGTGATCCACATTTTAATATCTTATCTACAACTTGGCGAGCTCCCATTTCTGCAGCTATGTATAGTGGAGTCTCACCGTCATTATTCAGACCATATTGGTAACTACAGTCTTGATCGACCAATATCTTCACCACCGGGAAGTGAGTATAGCGCGCAGCCTCATGTAAGGCCGTGTCTCCCACTGCATTTTTCACCTCCAACAGGCGCTGTGATCTGTTAACTGCTTGCCCATTGTCGCGAGCTTCTTCATCTTCAGTTAGGAGGACTCGCACGATTTCGTCATGCCCGTGCCTGGCTGCAATGTGAAGTATCGTTTCACCCTTTTTATTGGGCTGCCATAACAGTTCTTTGCACTTTGCAAGGGCCTTGTTCACAAAGTCAACTGATTCAGTTCTGGCTGTTTTCTTTCGGTAATAAGGTGTGGCAGCTGTTATGCAAATATGCAAGATTGTGTTCTCATCGACTCGCGTCACCAATTGACTGAGACGTTCTGCGTTGAAATCCTCAAAAGCATGGAAATCACCTTTTGTTGCTTGATCGTACAGAGTGTTATTAATGTTGTTAATATCAGAATCTTGCTCGACCTCATCAGTTGATTTGTTATCCGAATGGACCACATCGGGGTTCACATCCAGCACCACAGAGCTTCCAGATCCATGAACAGCCGCCATGGGAAATTTTGAATCTATAAATATGCTTTAGATAAAAGGACATATAGTTAAACAGAGAATACATGTGCTAAAATTTATGGTGAAAATTTACCAAAAAGTGATGATTAAATGAACTTCTCCCCGTTCCACAGACATGCATCTTATGAACAACATATATAAATATGGTCAGTGGCAGACTAATCCAGTGGAATGTGCAAGGGAATTGACCCGGTACAAGAGGTCTTTGAAGGTTTTTAAGCAGCAACAGGGGCGGCTTATTCAATCTGGTTCTCCTGAGGCTGAGATGTAAAGAGCAAAGTTTGGGGCGCGGTTTGATTATTGCTTATTATACTGAGCTGTATCTTTTCTATGCGCTGATGGTTGTTCTTAGAGTAATGGACTGTTTGGTTTATGAAGTTTCATTTATGTGTATAAGGGCAGGAGCAAGGGGGGCAGGAGCACCCCTTGTGCTCCATTTGTGCTCCATTAAAAAATAAAGAAATTTTTTGGCTGATCAAAAAAAAAAAAAAAACATATATAAATATGGTAAATAATTAAATATTGGACAAAATGGAAATTATCGCTGCTAAATATTCTAGGAATCTATTAGTTTTGCTCCGGAATCACAAAGAAAAAGGTACAGTATAATTAAAAGAAAAATAGAAAGTGTAAGAAAAAGGATTGCTTAATGCCTCAATTAGCACATTTGATTGGGAAAATTACCTCTTGAATCCTGTACTGCTAGCTCGTGCAGACACTCGAGGAAAATTACCACTTGAATCATGAGTAAAATGACTTATTAACATATGAATATGAGAATTAGAAGTATATGACTTGTTTTAACGTTGTAATTTTCATAAGAGTTTTTCTAATCTAGCTATCTAATTAAATTTATCTATATGATATGATTCTAAAATTGATATTTATTTTTATATTTATCTATATGATATGATTCTAAAATTGATATTTATTTTTATATTTTTTAATATAAATTTATTATAAAATATACCTTTAACATGTGTTCTAAAAATATAAATTAAAAAAAATCTTTTTCATAAAGTCATTTTTCACTGAGCAAGTAGAGGGTTAGTTGATGAGATATTTAATTTTGCTTGTAGCAAATGAAGAGAACGTAATTAACAACATTTAAAGAAAAAATTATTATGACAATGATTTGTACCTTCAAATTTTGTCTCTATCTGATAGCCTCTTGTATCTTTCTTCTATTGTTCACTTTGCTGATAAAATGATATGAAGTTGTGCATATATATAGATGTAAAAAGTGTCTTCTGCTAGACAAATGAAGGAATCCCAGAATAATCAAAGGCAAAAACAAATTAACAAGCAGCTAGGATCAATTTTCTCATCTTTTTTCCGAAGAGTAAAGCCATATCTGACGACAAAAGAGTTAGCATCGTTCTTTTGTAAAGAGGAAGTAAGGTAAAACATTTAAATGATGGAAAACAACTCAAAACAGGAAGTCAAGTGCTAGAAGTTAAAAACTAAGCAGATTTAGCCATATATAATGTGACAGAATTATATATGAAAAAACATATACAAAGTGATGAAAACATAAATTAATACTTAATTTCTTGAGTGTTTTTCTCTTCAGCATTGCCATCGCTAACAAACCCTTAATTAATAACAAACTACTCACCAAATAATTAATGAATATTGAAGAAGACAAAGGATGACTCCAAACAAATTAACAGGGTTCAGCTCCTTGTTGATATGTCGGTACCAGTTGGTACTTGGTAGTTCACATCCTTCCCTGGAATAATTAATTTTGTAACATAAGACAAAAGCTTTTGGAGTAAAATTCCGTCGGGAAGTCCAAGGACTACTAACCACTGTGGAATTGTGAACTGGATCTGCAGTAACAATTAAGGGTTTAACATGTAAACATATTATTTTAAATTCAAAATATTAGTCTATAAATTTATAGATTTTTATATATACAACAAATTTTGTTGGGTTAGTTTTTACTTTTCAATTCTAATATAAAATTTTCATTACTCACATGTAAACACTTAATAAATTTTTTACTTTTAGTATGTGCAAAAGAAATCGATTCTTTGTAAAATTATTAAAATAAAAGGATCGAGAATAAAGCGTAAATTAGTCGTACGTTCTATTTTTATTTTGGGTCTGGTTGTCAAGTTAAGGGCACTTTATTATTTAATCTGTGATTTGAAGAATAATTCTACCAAACAATTAGCAAGAAAAAGAAAAGGAGAGAACAGACCAATTACGTACATAAGATTAGCAACGGAACAGGGAGATGAGATACGTACATTAGACAAAACAACAGCCTCATATAGGACTAATTACCATATTAATGTTTCAACAGGAAGAGACAATCTTGGATTGTCAGACAAAAGCAGCAGGGCAATAACAATCAGCCATATCTAAATACTGGAAGAAATAAAATAACAAACCTCACCGGTTGATGGTGCATGCATGAAGAAGTGAAGATACAGAAGAGACGAGGCGGAACTCAAGCTGGGCCTGCTCGTCAGCCGCGTGCTGACATTGTCATTGTCTATTTGGTAGTGCTGTAAATAAGCCGAGCTGAGCCGAATCCTAAAGGTGCTCGGGCTCGACCACTGCTCCATTTTATCAAACTCAGGCTCGGTACGATCGAGCTTTATCTAGCTGAAGCTCGTGCTTAACTTAAATTGAGTTAGGTTTAAGTACCATTTTGGTCCTTCAACTTGTCATTTTGGTACCAAAATTGTTCCTTAACTTTAAAAAGCACCAAAATTATCCTCAGACTTTCATTTTCGATACTAAAATGGTCATTCCGTCAGTTAAATGACAGGTGGCTCGTTAAAATGCCACAAAATCATTAAACTTTTTGAATCTTAATGACGTGTAAATCCAACTATGAAAATTTTGTTACCATATGGCATGTTTTTTTTTGTACACGTCACATATTTTTTTACACATCATATTATCACCTTTTAAACTTTCCCTTTTAATGGGGCCCACATGACTTTTTTTTAACTTTTCTTCTCCTCTCTTCCCCTCTTCTTCTTCCTCTCCAGATCTGGGTTCGATCAAACTTGCAAAGAAAATATTAAAATTCATCTTCCATTGGTAATATACATAAATTAATATCCCACCAGATTGGCAAAATCCCCCTTCTCTCTCTCCCCCCCATCTCCTGCTTCTGATCGTCTTCTCCGGCATCTCGTTGTTTTTGTGCTCGAAAGCCTTGGGCTTCTGAGTTTTGCTGCTTGAGCCACCGGGTTCTCCGGCTGCTCAAGCCTGATGGAGCCGGCCTGCTCCCTGCTCCGATGACCCCATGAGGTCTGTCGGCGACTAGGCCCTTCGGGTGCCTTTTTTGGGTTTTTGTTTTCTTTGTTTCCTGTTTCCGTGTGTTGCCTGCTTGCATGCAGGTCTCACAGCTCCTTGTTCCCTCACGCAAATCTACCCAGCTGCATGATGGAATTCGTAGATCTGGCGGCCATCGCCCAGATCTGGTCTTCGCCTACACGATTTGTTCTGTTTTTTCAAACTATTGTGGTTGATTTTTGGTCCTGATTTTGCTATTGTTCTTTGTCTTGATGGAACTGGAACTAGAATTTTTGGTTCTCTTTAAACCAGTGCTCGCTGGTTTCTGTGTTGATTTCATCGGCATTTTAGGTTTTGGTTTGCTACATATCGAGTCTTCGGTGGTTCAATACTGTTTCTTTTTGATTTATTTGCATCCATGTGAGTTGACTTGGTTTGATGAAATTCGAATATGTATTTGAGGTTTTTTTTTGGACTGTGATTTAGTTTCTCTTTGTTGCATTTCAATGGTGTCAGAGGAGTCATTTGGGTTTGAGAAAAACCTAGATTTGGGTTTGATTTGGAGAGGAAGAGGAAGGGACAAGAGAGAGAGAAAGTGAAAGAGGAAGAAGAGATGACATGGAGGTTTTATTGGTAGACTGTGATTTAGTTTCTCTTTTGTTGCATTTTAGTGGTATCGAAGGAGTTATTTGAGTTTAAGAAAAACCCAGATCTGGGTTTGATTTGGAGAGGAAGAAGAAGCGACAAGAGAGAGAAAGTGAAAGAAGAAGAAGAGATGACATGGATGGAAAAAAAATTTATTATTTTTAAATAAAATAAAATAAAATGCCAACTCATAAAAAAAGGGTACCATGTCATTAGTTAAGAAAAAAAAATTGATTGGCTG
>BPVZ01000005.1:3375676-3389528 GCA_020521535.1 Rubroshorea leprosula
TATAGTAGAGGGACCAAAAAGGGTATTTAACCATAATATATTAATAAAAAAGATCACAAGTAAATTTTTTTATAAAAAAATAAGATTTAAAAAAATTAATATTACAAAAAATACTTTTAAAAACTTAAAATTTTAATACTAATTTTTACCTCCCAACTGATTTTTCTGGCTCCGTCCCAAGGCTAAACTGAATGCCATTCTTGCCTGCCAATGCTATCCACCACGAATGCGAAAACACAACAGAATGTCCTAGGCAAACTTAGGATTGGTGAAAAGACAGTGGCTTTTTTTGTCGGCAGTGGACCACAAACACAAGCGTTGATTAGACCAGTCGCGGAGCCACACGGAGTTCAAAGACGGTGGCCCCTGGCGTTTAAAAAATATATATAATTAATGAATTATTATTAAAATTTTAAATATTATATTTTCAATTATTAAAATATATAAAATAAGAAAAATTTAATAACAACGTGTTATTTTAAGAGTCTAAATATAATTTATATAATTAATTATTCATTTTAACAATTTAACAATTTATTATTATTTAAAATTCACTCATCTTAAAGTCTATTACAGAAAAAAAAAAAAAAACCAATTTTTATATTTTTTATGTCATTTTTCTTGCATTCAGTTTCATTGTCTCGATGTTAAACTCCTTTAACTAATCAATTTAAAAAAAAAAAATTGAGAACAAAGAGACTCTATCGGCAATTCAATGCAATCAACTGCAACATTACTCTCTTTATTGAAAACTTGAAGACAAATTAAGGAACCACTAAAGGGATCACCAAAGTGATTATTAATTTTTTGGTAAAAATTAAAAATAACACTATCTTCTTTTATATGAATCATATATTGTCATATTGGGTTTCAACTTTAAAATTTTGTAGGTTTTTTTTTATTTTAAAATTTTATTTTATGCTTGTTAGTAGGTATGTTCTAACAAAAAAAATTAGTATACTTTCTATATCCCTGAATAATTGATATTTTTTATTTAGAATTTATCTCAAAATAATAATCATTTTTTTATTTTAAGGAAGATAAATAATTTTTTTCTATTTTAACCCTATAATTATCTTTTAATTTTAATTATTTATTTTCTAATGGAAATAGATATTTATTTTTAGTTATTTTTTAAATATAAAATAGGTAAAGATAAAAATTATTTTCAAATCTTTCATTTGAAGATAAAACAAAAAAAATCTATTATTCTAGTATGGAGGGAGTAATTTTTAAGTAATGAAATTTATTGATTTTTTATTATCACAAAAAATTATATAATTTCTTTTTAAGATTTAGAGTTGTTGAGATTACAAATAAAATTGAATATTATAATAAAATTGAAGTTATATAGAATAAAATTATATTAGAGTAAAAAAATTGAAAAAAAAAAAAAAGAAAGTAAAAATCTATGAAGGAAATATATATGAATCTAATAAAAGAAAAAACCTTGGATATAGTCATATAGAGAAAAACAATAAGAACATAAATTAGTATAAAAAGAAAATAAACTCGTATAAAGTGTAATTAGCTTGTAAAAAAAAATTATAATTAACTTGTAAAAAAAAAATTGTCTGTTTGTAAAAAGTAATAAGATGAAAAGATAAAATCATGTCGTATTTTCAAACTATATCAATAGCTTGTGAAATAAGAAAATCAAAGGTTTATAGCAATAACAAAAAAAGAATTTTTTATTATAAAAATTACAAAAACGAGACTTCACAGTAAAATAAAAGATGAGTATTTCTCAAACTTTTTAATTGTTTATATTAAAAAAAAATCAATCATTTAATGTAAATAATATTATAAATAAATTTTATGATATAAAAATTCATTAAATATTATTTTAATATATAATATAAAATAAAAATTTAAAATTATAATACATTATTTTAAAACTTAAAAAACCAACCACCCTGAACTAAAATTTCTGACTTCGCTCCTGGTTTAGAGTTTGCTCCACTAAATTTATTTCCAGCTACTTACTTCCCTCTGGTTCCGACGCCAACAGTAACATCCTTCTAGAAGCCTGACTTTTGAAGCTCTTTTGTATCCATGAAAATCACGTTTTCCAGTTGGCAATGGAGTAAATGGGAGTACGAAATGGAGTAACTTTCTTCGCTACAATTAACTGAGGTTGAAACTTGAAACCAACCAGAAATCCAATTTCTCTATTCAACTGTCCTTGGATTCATAATTTGGAGAAAAATGCCACTAAGCACCTGTAGCAGAATCAAGGCAGCAGAATACAGGTCAAATAAAACAAGCCCTTAAGTCAAGGAAAAGTACTTGGTTGGCAGACAGATACAGGGGAAGACCAAAGTTTCCCTGGGGCAAAACTTCATCCCACAGTTTTTCTTGCAGTGATAGGTGGTTTCTTTCCATGGTCCTTGAGAGCAGTCTGAGCAGAACAGGACCCACTTGGGTTTGGTCAAAATAAAATTTTGTTGTTTAAATTGCCTTTATTTACTCTCCAGCCAAAATGGCAAGTGGGATTGGCATTTGGGTTGGTAATGCCATTAAATTTCCCGTTGAGTCGCTCTAGAGCCCTCATAAAATCCATAGCTTAGGAAAGGCAGACAGAACTGTAAGTGGGTAAGGCTTGCGTGAAGCTTCTTTTGCCCATTTACTATACTGATGATGCATATTTATGGCATTTATTGTGTTGCTTTTACAGCTTACATTTCACACTAGCAAATTGAAGTTCCCCGAGCCATTGTTTTCCAGTTACAGAAATCCAATGGGTTGTGGACAAGGAGAAACCCAAAAAGGTGAGTGATTAGCGGTTAAGCAGACATGTTTCAGTGAAATCTGGTGGAAAAAAATAGCTGAATTCGAGTGTAATGAGGTTTCTGTAGAAGGTTTTTTTTTCTTTTAAATTTTAATTATTTAATTATCTAATTAAATTTACTTACTTGTCATTAATATTAAAAAAAACTTTTAAAAAAATTGCTGTATTTGCGCTTCGGGAATTAAGGAAATGCTTGTATTTAGCACCAAAAACAATTTTGTTAGTTAAAAATCATGTGGGGTTCTTCAATGTGTCAATAAATTGCCAATGTGTTTGATTACTTAACAATCACCTCCGTACCACATCATATCCCCATTGTTGCATAAAAATCCCCATTATTTTTTCACTACTGTTTATATTCTGAGAACACTGCATATTGCAATCCATATTTAATGAAAACCTGATTCTGGAATACTTCTACTGCTCTCATTTATTGTTTGCAAACTTCACTGAACAATATTAATGGTATTTATTGCTTGTTATTTGTACACCTTAATTACCCACTGCAAAAGTTTCTCATTGGGTCGACAGACTGCCCCACACCATTCAAATCAAACCTACCTTACATGTAGCCAGTCGGCCATGCTTCTTCACCAGTGCAGAATTGTTGCAACCTTCTATACCATTAGTTATAATGAAACCTTAATAATGTATGAACTATGAACTATGAAGCCACCCCCCCGCCAACGAAATGCTGAAGTCTGGTTCCTAAAGACAAGACTGCACAATGATACTAAATTATAATTCAGTGGTTTAACGTTTGTACCAACTACTTTTTTACTAGATCTAGTTTGGACATGGAAAATGGAAACATGAATCCTCAAGGGGCCAACTGGTGGACGGGTAAGAGACAAGAACAAATACATTGGACCACAGTTTGTGTGAGGACTGGTTCTTTACATGTAAGCTTCCAACTTGATTCTTTTACAAAAATTTTTAAGTAAAACTTACTAGCGTCCCTACCTAGCTGCTATATATGCAGTTTTTGTCTTGGACTTGCTTCTTGACCACCTTGTCTTCTGCATGATTCAATTAAGCAGGAATGTATAGCAGCAGCATTTAGTTCTTGTTTTACTTGCTGCCATATTAGAGTCGTTTTATAAAGTGTTTGAAATGAGAATTGACTTGTTATTAGATTCTGATAAAGGTAAAATAGCTAAAATGGAAGATCGTAGTCCAACTTGATGTGATAACATCTTTTGAAAACCACATTTTCGGTATGTTAGCACGCCAAAACAGTTTTTGCAAGCATTGACCTTCATTGTTCCTTGTGTTTCTACTATGGAGCTCTATACGGGGTTTCTTTTAGCGTTGGAACTCTGGCAACGTCCATGGCTTCTCTTAATATATATGATTAATCATTCTAAATGGAGAAGACAAGATGGTTTGAATAATGAATTGGTTGATGAACAAAAATAGTGAGCTTGGTATGCAGGTAATGATACACAATCAAGTAGTGTTTGCATACAATAAATAATCATGAGTGGTGCACGGTTTATTACCTAAGGGCTTGCGATTGGACTGTTGACTGAAAGTCCAAGAACCCTGATTCCCGATTATGCCTCTTGATTCACTGGTTGATTGACCCAACTGTACTTCTCCATGAAGGGGTTAACAAGGGATTTTACAGGGTAACGATCTATGCTGTCTTTCCACACATTGTAATCGTCCAAGTCCCTCAGTACCTCCCACACACAGTTGTTGCACTTGAAACCTCCTCCAAGACTGATCATTAGGATTCTATGACCCTTCCTAAGCCTCTTCTTAGCTTCCATGTAACCTAACACGTACCAGAGGCCAGCAGCTGAGGTATTCCCAAACCGGTGGAGTGTCATTTTGGTTGGTTCAAGATCATATTCATTGAGATTGAAGTTCTTGCCCATTGCATCAATGACTGCCCTTCCACCTGGATGAATACAGAAGTGTTCAATCCCAGTCTTAAGGTTTAAACCTGCTTTGGCTGCTTCAGGAGCTGCAGTTTTGCATTTATTTCTCCAGTAAGAGAGTATTGCATGACGAAGAAGTTCCTTTAATGGTAACATTTTGGGTGCTAGAATTCGGAGGTTCATGGCCAAGGCTTTAGCAGCAGCCTTTGGCAGGCCTTTGGTAAGGAAAACACCCCGGTACCCCTGTTCATCGTCAACTTGCATGCAGCATCCATATGCTTCATCAAATGAGCCTATATGGACCCGTACTAAACCTTTTAACATCAGGATGGAACGATGCCTTAGCGATCTCTTGTTTGTCAAGAGCATGGAACACCCTCCTATGCGGAAAAGGCAGTTGGTGAGCATCATAGATCTTTCTTTGCCGCAATACCAATTGGGACCTATGGACTCTGAACTCACTACAATGGCAAACACATTAGCATGTGTCTTGAACAAGTTTTGGACAAGATCAACAGCTATAATGCTTGCACTGCAGCCCATTCCAGAGAGGTTGAAGGCCTTGATATCATCCCTCATCTTGTAACGGTTTATCACTCGAGCCAATAGAGAGGGTGCTGAAGAGATCATTGACACATTGATAACGAGTATATCTATCTCTGATGGAGAAACACCTGCTTTAGCAAAGAGCTTGTCAAGTGTATCAAAGATTACATCATCAACCTCCGAAAGTGCATCTTTTAGGGTTGGAGACTCTTCTCTGCCTGCAATGACATTTCTTGGGCCATAAGTTTCTTCACCAATCCCTGAGCTGACAATGGTTCTCAAGAGAAACCTGTATTCTTCAAGACCGAGATTCTTGTTTCGCAAGACAATTTCCCCTGAAGTACCAGTGTCAAGCTTTGTCTCCTCTGCAGCTTTGTAACATACATAGCCCAACATGTAGCAGCACTGGTTTCTCATTTGGAAAGCCATCTTGCATAGATAGAAGATGATGCAGTAAAGAAACAGCAAAAATATTGTCACAAAGAGCTCCATTGGGTATTAGAGAGAACAGAAATTATGAATTTAGAGAAGATCTGCAAACAGACACCTCTCTGCTCTCTATATAAATACCTGGATGGACCTTAGAGGTGTTAATTAAGTTTTCATCTCCCCTAGTATCTACTCTATATGCTTGATTTGGTTAGGACCTTTACAGCTTTTTCATGCTCTTTATTCTGCCAGTGAAGCAGGTGATCAAATTTAGACAAGGTTCCAACACTATCAGCAACTAGAAATTGATGCACATGGACAGTTCTTAGTAAAGCGCGTCATATCAGTTTGATCTTGAGAGGCCATAACATAGACACGTCCAATGAATACACTTTCCATATCTTTGCTATATTTATTTGGGTAGTTGCTTCTCTATCTTTGCTACTAGAATTGGCCAATTGGTTTTCAAAGTCAAGATCAGATCTGTGAAAGAAATGGTGAAAGCATTTAACAAGCAACAGCCAGTAGTTATCATCCATCTTCTCTGCTCCTTTGATTGAGGACATTAACCTCTCCACCCACTACAGGATTCATTTATAAAATATCAGGAAATTAAATTAGAAAGAGGGTATTTCAATAAGATTTCTCAAAACCAGTAAATATTGGACCTAGTTCATATCAGTATTTTTTTTTTTTTTTTTCATTTATGCCCTGCTGCCTCCTATACCGGGGACGGAGCTAGTGTAGATCAGGAGGTGGGGGCGGCTGGGCCCAGGCAGCTGCCCCCCTAAGCTTTTGAAAATTGTTAAACATGGTACATCAATTTTTATAATGACCATTCAAATATAAAAAATATATATTTTTAGGACCTAGGTAAAAGGATCATTTTTCTTTTTGTGACTAATTCTTATAGAGATACGGTAATTTTATTTATGTAAAAATAAATATAAAAAATATTTAAAATCTAGTTATTTGGGATAAACTTATATAAGTTTTTATATTAGTTTTATATGATTTTTTTTGTATGATTTATATTTTATTAAACCAAAGTTCATTTGATATATATAACCTTAAAAAAAACTATATTTTTAAATTATTTATTTAATGGTCTTAAATTCTATATTATTTAAAAATAGTTAAATATATCTAATTAATATAAAATTTATTACAAATAATATAAGTGGTACATGCATAAAAATAGTAATTGGTTTAAAAACCAATATAAATTATAATAATATAAATTGTTAAGGTTTTGTTTATCAATGTTATATTGTAGGTATAAGTTTTTTTGCCTTTTAATATCTTAAAAATAGACCTAGCAAATAGGTTGGATTAGGTGGGTTCAGATTGGGTCATTTCGAATCTCAAGTTGTTCGAATTAGGTCATTTTGGGTGTCGGGTTAAAGAGGTTGACCTATAACCTATCCACACGAGTCTTGGATTAGATTGAGTAGATCAAACTTTTTAAAAATTAAAATTAAAATTAAAATTTTTTAATATTTTTCTCTATTTTTCTTTAATAAAATCTAATACTAATTAACTATTTAGTTAAAAAAACTTTATTACTAATTAACTATTTAGTTAGAAAACTTTATTAAATGTTAATTTCCATTTCATAATTCAATTTTTTTCTAATTTCAAGAAAAGAAAAGGAAAAAATTAGTGATTATATAGGTGGAACTAAAATATATGTTAAATATATAATACCTATACAATATTTAAAATTCATAATTCAAAAGGTATCAACCTTCATTAAAAGAAAAGACATGAAAGATTAGAGTTCAAAAGATAAATCTAATAGATATTAATATCTAATGCCTATTCAATATTTATAAGAGTATTATACAAAAAATACAATTCTATTCAATATTTAGGAGGGGATTATACAAAAAATATAGTCATATTCAATATTAAAGTTTAAAAGGCAAATCCAAAATATGTCTAACCAAATACAAGAAGAAATTGGATTGGAATTGATTTTTATTAATTAAGAACAAATTATTAATTAAGAACAAATTAGCAACTAAGAATGGACCTTGATGTTCTTGATGTTCTTAATATTCTTGTTTTTGTACTTTAATGGTTATAAGGTTATTTCAACCATTGAGTTTTGATTTTTAGTAGGCATTCTTGCTCCTTTTTTTTTTTTATTAAAAAAATGATTTTTTTTTACGCTATCATATGACATAACTCACAATGTATCACCTAATTTAATTTTTGACGCAAGTGCCACCAAAGAAAAGGATTAGAGAGCTTGGGATGAAGAAGGGGAGAGTGAGAGTGGAAAAGAGGAAAAGTTGAGAGAAAGTGAAATTAATGAAAGGTTAGGGTTTGAGTATTTTATTTATTTCTATATTTAGGATTAGAAAATTAGAAATTTAATATTAATTTTTAAGTAATCTAAAAAAACTGAATAAAAAAAATTCAGGTCATTTTCGGGTGACCTCACCCATCCGTGACCCAACATATTTTGATTCAAATAATTTCAGTTTAGGTTATTTCATATTTCAGATTAACATATAAAACTCATGACCTTATCCACAACACACAGGTTGGGTCAAATTTTTGGATTTAGTCCAATTTTGCCACGTCTACTTAAAAATATATAAAATATTAATTAAAATTAATAACAGTATATATAATATTAATTTTTTGGCCAAATACAAAATATTAATTAATTATAATAAATTTATATTTTTACCAAAGTTGTTGTGAAAAAGGTTTATAAAAAATATGATCAAATGAAACCTAAATGAGTTAAAAAAAAATTAGAATTTTGCCCTCCTAACTCAAGTTTCTAGCTCCATCCATGTCCTGAACCGTTAAGTTATATATACTTTAAAAGTATGCAGAGACCAGATCTTGCAACCTTTACAGCATAAAGACATTTTCTGGCTGTTATCACCAAAATCCCAAAGTGAAGATCCCTAAATTTTACCTGACAATGTAACTGAGGTATTTCTCATCTCTTGCCCGTGAGTGAACCTGGCTATTTAATTATGTTCTTACCTTCAACATTTTTTTATCTACATTCATTAAAGATGTTTTCTTCTTACAGGGGCTGCTTTGCTGCCCATGTTTCCATATCACTGTCTCTTGAAGATAGCAGTTTACAGTTATGCTTTTTAATTTGTAACTATTCTTTTTAGTTTTCTGCAGTTAGTGTTTATGTTTTCTGGTAGTTTTCTTTTGCAAAAACTGCTATGTACGAGTTGCATATATTTTCAGCAACTCTTATGTCTTGAGAAGAATCTGAAATGAAGGAGAACTCCATATCAGAGAAGCCCTAATTCTGAATTTTCTGAGTTCATTGTTAACTGCTTCTAGATCAGAAACTTACACTGTCCTATGTCTACTCAGTTAGAGCTGTCCGTATGAGTTTTCTGTTATTTATTTTTTTGCTTCAGAACCACTCTGTCATAAGGTCTTGGGTGCAGAAATTATAAATAAAAATCCTCATCACAAAAAATATTCACTGATAGGATTCAACTTTTCTTTTTTCCTTTTTTCTTTTCTTTCCGCAGCTATGGAGCGTTCAAGTTCGGATTTTTGGGTTTTTGATGTTTGCCCAAATGATATTTTCATGTATTTTAATGCTGATCTTATTGGGGCTGAGTACCATAGACATTAGCTGCATATTTTCTTTAGTTTAATGCACTCTTTTATTCACCAAAAAAAAGAAAAACTTTCCTTATTTCTTTTTCCTTATTTTCCCCATATACCAACGCAAAAAAATGAACGTCTCTGTTTTTTTTTTAAAAAAATATATTCTGTTCTTTCATATCAACTTTCAACATAAACATTTCATAAAATAAAATCAACATAAACATCTTTATTTGCTGAAATACATCAATTGATTATCCATACATCATATCTGTAATTTTTGAAACCTATCAATATATATCAACATTAAAATCCTTTAATCCAACTAACTGATTTGATGAATAACATTATGACAGGAGCATTATTCTGGGGCTAATGGAAATAACGTGCATGGACTTTTGAGCAGCATTATGTTTGACACTTCTTCTGTAACTTGTCATGACCGTTGCTGGCTACTTGACTACTATTCAAATCCTGAAACATAAACAAAGCACAACCTGTAGAGGGAGATGAAGACATTAAAAGGGAGAAAATCCAAGATAACTTTGATAATGCTTGGTTTAATGTTTGCCGTCCTTCTTTCAAGGGAAGCGGTATAATGATTCAACTCCTTATCCTCTCTATGATTTCCGGATCAAACTGGAATCCGAGCTTGTTTTCCAGCCACTCCTGATCAATGGAGTTTATATCGATGCTCTCATCATTGATCCAGTTATACTTATCCATGAAGGGGTTGAGGGTTGACTTTACAGGGTAGTTCTCTAGGCAGTCTTTCCACACGTTGGGATCCTCCAAGTCTCTTGTCACCTCCCACACACAGTTGTTGCACATGAAACCAGCCCCAAGGCTGATCATAAAGATCCTGTCCCCCTTCTTCAGCCTCTTCTTGGCTTCCATGTAACCCAAAGTATACCAGAGACCACCAGAGGAGGTGTTGCCAAACCGGTGAAGTGCCATTCTTGATGGCTCAACGTCATACTCACTGAGCCCTAAGCTCTTTCCAAGCTCATCAATTACTGCCTTTCCACCAGGATGAATACAGAAGTGCTCGATACCAGACTTCAGATTAAGACCAGCTGCCATTGCTTCAAGAGCTGAGCTTTTTGTCTTCTTTTTGGAAAGAGATGCTTTTATCACACTCTGGAGGAGTTCTCTCAGTGGTAACACTTTGGGAAGCAGAACTTGGAGGTTAAGGATAAAAGCCTTAGCACCAGACTTTGGCAGTTTTCTGGTGAGGAGAAAACCTGGGTAGCCTCGCTTATCTTCTATCTGTATGCAGCACCCATATGCTTCATCATCAGAACCTATGTGGGTTCTTACTGAACAGTTCAGCTTCATGAGTGCCTGATGACTCAGGGCTGCTTTATTTGTCAAGAGCGTGGAACATCCTCCTGAACGGAACAGCAAGTTGGATAGCATCATGGATTTATCTTGACCATTATACCAATTTGGACCGATTGATTCTGTGCTCACAACAATTGCGTATGCATTCTTGTAGGTCTTGAACATCTGCTGCACCAGGTCGATGGCCACCATACTTGCACTGCAGCCCTCCCCAGCGAGATTGACAGCCTTGATATTGTCCCTCATCTTGTATCTGTTTATAATTCGAGCGGTTAGAGAGGGAGCTGGAGAGAATAAGGAAACATTGACAACGAGTATGTCTATTTCCGAAGGTGAAACTCCTGTTCTAGCAAAGAGCTTGTCAAGTGTGTTGAACATTATGTCATCAACCTCTGAAAGTGCATCTGCAAGGTTGGGAGACGCTTCTCTGCCAGCAATAACATTTTTTGGGCCGTAAGTTTCTTCACCAATACCTGAATTGGCCATGGTTCTTAAGAGAAACTTGTACTCTGGAAGACCCAGGTTCTTGTTCCTCATAAGGACTTTGGCACAGGTGTCTGTGCCAAGCTTCCTGTCCTCCCCAGGCTTGTAACACTCATAGGCCAACATGTAGCAGCACTGGTCTCTCATCTGAAGGTACATCTTACAAAGGTAAGACATAAAGCAGAAAAGAACTAGAAGAAATATTGTCATGAAAAGCTCCATTTTGAGTTAGAAGAGATTACTGCTACTAAATTTTGGAAGTTATACATGCCTATTTATAATACAAAATTAACCTTTTAGGCATCCATTTCGGATACTCATCTTCTCCTCCAACCATATCGAGTGGCCTTAATTAATCCTTGAAAATAAGAGTGCATTGTCATCTCCTTTCATCCTTTATTGCTCTTGCTAAGCACCATGGATTATTTCGTATAAAAGTAGACTTTGTGGACCGCTTTGTAGTTAGTAGTTTGCTAGCACTATCCATATTAATTAGGATGGCTACGTCTGGTTTTTCAATTTCTTGCATTAGATATTGACACCTCTTTTGCATCCAATTTTGAAATAAGTTTCAAACTAATTTGAGTCACGGGGTACTAATTTTTTTATCATTAGCTGTAACTTCGAATTTTGAATATAGGAAGTTTGGTTTTAGTTATTGATAACTAATTACAAAAAACTTATGTTGTTACATGACATGACTCAATCATGAAGAAAAAATGTTCAAACAAAAATGTTGGAAAAAGTATTGTTAACATTTCTATTCAAATTTTTATTTTGTGAGTGTGGTGTAGGTTTGTAGACAGTGTCGTATAGAAATTCATGGACCACTGAACATGGGTAGAAATGCCCCAAGTTAAATTATGTTTTTTTTTGTGAAACTAGAGTTTAATATCAATCAGACAGTCTAGTCCACGAAAATTGAAATTGAAAGATGGAACTAAATGCATGGTGTTGATTGGTTACCAAATGCATAGAAAAATTTGTTGGACATGTAGGCATTTAAGTCTCCCAGCTGTGATATTGCTCGCTGTCTCTTTCTCTTGTTAATTTTTTCACCTTAAATTGCTAGCCAAGTTAGGTTTCTTAAATTCCGCATGCCCCTGCTTGCATTCTTTCTCCACCCCCCTTAAATGCATCCATGATTTCATTTTTATTTGCATCTTTTTGCCAGCTAAAATCTATCAAGACATGGCTGATTTCTGGAGTGTTTGAATGAAGAGATTTACACGTGAAATAGTTTAGAACTTATAAATTCGTTTCTAATCTTATGTAGAATTGTAAAAATACTATTTGAGCAGAACTTTTCTTAAAATGTTTTAAGTATTAAATAATTATTTTCAACGTCTTGACTTAAAATTTTTGAAGTTTAAATCTCTATCAAACAGCTACTACCGCCCATCCACCTTCTCTTCATGACTTTTATGACACTCGCACTCTTACATGTTATTTGACGTTTCGAAAGAAGGCATTAAAATTAATAGTATGTATAGTTTGAGGAGAGCAGAACTTAAAATATTTTAAGCTTAAATCTTTATCAAACAAGTATTATTTCTCATTCACCTTCTATTCATGACTTTATGATGCTTCCTCCGTGGCGTGGTTTGACATTTTGAAAGAGTAAAATGATTTTTGTATAATTTTTTTGTCTTTTTTGTTTTATTTTTTTGTATACTCTGACGTGTTAAATAATTAATTTTTTAATTCATATGAAACTCATGATATTTAATACATTTATTTATTTAATAATATATAAAAATTATATTAAAAAATAAAATAAAATAACTGTCCCTATAACACCAACCTTTGAAAGAGGGCATTAAAATTAATAATGGTTCCCTCTTAAATTTTAGTCAAGTTTTATACCTACTCTTTTCTGGATTCTCTTCAAATTAAACATATGGAAAGTGATAAATTATTATTGATTTTAGGGATATGATTAAGCACCTTTGAATTTCACTTTTTATTTTTTGTTTCAAGGGCATTTTTAGATTAAAGGTACATTAATTATATTTTTTATAATTAATTTGCATTAAAAATTAAAAATTAACTTAAAATTTATCAATTATCAAACTACAAGTCTACAAACATCCACCTGATATTATTTAATTTGTTATAGAAATTAAATTTAAAATTTATAATTAATATATCTTTAATTTATATTTTCATTATACATGCTAAAAGAATCCTTATTTCAATAAAAAGAATAATGTGTAGTTGAAAACTAAAAATTAACTCCTAATAAAATTGAACAAATGGTAGTTTTTAATCAAGGTTTCTCTAATTGAATACATCTTTGGTTAAATGCTTAATTTGGTCCCTTAACTTTAAGAAATGAACATTTTTGATCCCTCAACAATTTTTTGCACTTTTTTGATCCCTCAACTATACGAAATGCACTCCGTTAGTCCTTCTGTTAATTTGAGTCGTTAACCTTATTTACGTGGCATTTTTTATATTTTTTTTGATGACGTGGAGAGCAAAATTTCAAAAAGTGATGACATGGATAAAATTTTTACCATGTCAGATGCTATCTGGCGAAAACACACTAAATCCATGCAAGTGGGTCCCACATCACCATTAACAATTGCTTTGCCTATCGATTATGAAATTCGACGGAACCAGCAAATCTGAGTTCGATTTAATCCAGAAAATAAGTTCCATCGAATCCAGCTCAATTCTAACTCAATTGTCCAAAAATCCCTCGCAACAACCTGCAATTTGAATAATCTCTTGGCAAACAATTCAAATCTCTTGGCAAACAATCATA
>BPVZ01000005.1:3389628-3402744 GCA_020521535.1 Rubroshorea leprosula
GAAAAAAAAAGGAAAAGAGGATGAGCAATTGTTTTGTTTTATTTTTTAAAAATATAAATAATAATAATATGACTTGGCATAAAAAAAATTCCACGTTTAACATGTTTTTAGTTTGTTTTTGCCATGTCATCAAAAAAATAATAAAAAATTCCACATAAACGAGTTAACGATCGAAATTAACAGAAGGACTAACGGAGTGCATTTCGTATAGTTTAAGGATCAAAAAAGTGCAAAAAATTGTTAAGGGACCAAAAATGTGCAAACCACTATAGTTGAGGGACCAAATCTAGCATTTAACCTACATCTTTTAGTCATTAGCGTCTCATATGAGAAATTAAAAAAATTAACATTAATTTTAACATTAATATCATATGTAATTAATTAATTAATTATTAAAATTAAAGGTAAATTTTATTTTTATATATAATTAAATAACTAAAAAATATATTATATAATTACATTTTTAAGGTTTAAGTTAAAAAAAATAAATCTTTAGTCACATCCATCACCTTTTCCGTTAAATTCGTAATTGAACTTTTCTTTTCTAGGTTTTTCATTTTTTAAGGCCAAAACAATCAGGACTTTCTTTTTTGACTTCGTTATCTTTTACATCAGCAGAGTTTTTCTCAAATTGTTGTGATATTTAGCCTTAATTTATATTGGGGAAGTTGGATGAGAAGGGAAGGAGTGGGAGGGGAGATGCCTCTTTTTTTGTGCTTGGGTTGTTGTTTTTAATGAAAGGGGGAGAGAAATAGAACATCCTTTATTCCTCTATTTTTAGTTCTTTTATATATTAGTGGGATTGAGAAAGATTGATTTTATATATCTGTTTTGAAAATTTTTTTTGAAAAAATAAATATATAAAAATATTTTATATCAATTATTTTTTTAATTAATAAATTTAAAATTTTTTATTTTAATTTATTTACTTTTTAGAAATTATTTAATTAATTAAAAACTTTATTTTTTTCTTTTCCTTCGCTTTTAAGTATTTAAACAAAATTAACATTAATCTTTTCTATCCCTTTTCTTTTTCTTTCTTCCCTTCCCTTCCCCTCTCCTCCCTTTACTTCCCTTCCCCTCACTAATTCTTGTTCCAACAAATGCTTAAATAATTGTTTTAACAAATACTGTAAAATTTAAAACGTTCAATTTTTTTTTACTTCTTTCATAGTTTTAAAACTCTCAATTTGAGATTGCTTGCAAATGAAGGTATTATTTTCTATTTTGGACCGCCAATTAATAACTTTATCACTTGGTCCGATCTAATGATCCTATCTACTAATGCAATTACAGTTGATACACCATATCTAATAGTCAACAATAGATAATTGTGTCCTAACACCTAAAATAAATTAAAAAGTTAGTTACAGGATCGATCCGGTCCCCAAGCTAATTGGTACCTATTATAGTTTTATTTTTGCTTTTAAAATTTAATATTATTTTATTTTAAATATTTTAAATTATTGAATATTTTAATATTTTAAACATTAAATCTTAAACTTTAAAAATTTAAATTCAAATACATTAAACATTAAAATTTAAGAAATTTAAACTTTTAAACCGTAAAATACTAAATTTAAAAAATCTAAACCCTAATATTTTAACCCCAAAATTTTAAAATATTCTAAATATTAAGCTTTAAAAAATTTAAACCTTAACATCTTAAATATTAAATTTTAAAAATTTTAAACTCTAACAACATAAAATTAAATTGATTTTAACTTTTAAAAAATAAGAGCACAAAAATAAATTTAAATGATTAAATATAAAGACTATATAATAATTTTTTTTTAAAAGAATTTATTGGCGCCACGAAGGCCGGTCTCCCTCTGTTTGCTAGGGGGTCGGTCCGCATGGCATTTTTCATAAATAAAATAGTATTTTGAAAAAAATAAAAAAAAGTACTAAAATAATATAAATCATTTAGTACAAAATGCGTGGAAATTAAACTTGCCCCAAAAAAAGGGAAAAAATCTTCCTCTTGACCGTCCAACACTTAGTGATTCAATGGCCACCCCATTGCGAGACGTGCTTAGGATTAGAGAATTTGTGATCAAATCTCAAGTTTTCATTTTTTTTTTTCAAAAATATATATATATATATATATTTACACTGTTTAAAAAAAAAAAAAATCTTCCTCTCGACACTTCGATAAATTGAGTGGGACTCATGGACCATGGAGCACACATCAAAGCCAGCTTGTTTTTGAAAAATTCTAGAGTCTTTATTGATTCTCATATTATGGGCAAAAACTAATATTGAGCTCCTTATCTTATAAAATTAATAAATTTTAGCCCCTCAACTTATAATATAACATTTTTAATTTTTTACCTTATAAAGTTGATAAGTTTTAACCTCTTATCTTATAAAGTTGGTAGATTTTAATCTTTCACCTTATATTATAACATTTTTAACCTCTCACCTATACAAATTGAAGAAAATAACCTCAACTAACATCAAATTATAATGTTCTATTAGTTCTGTTAACTGATTGTTAACATCCCTTAACATTCCATTATAAAAAATATTAAATTTAAATTCAATTTTATTTATTAGTTCTATTAACAAAATGTTAACAGATATTAACAGTCAGTTAACAGAATTAACAGTTAGTTAATAGAATTTACAGTCAGTTAACAGAATTTATAATCAAATAATAAAACTAACAAAACATTATAATATGATGTTAAGTGAGGGTTATGTTCTTCAATTCATACAGATAAGGGACTAAAAGTGTCATAGTTTAAGGTAATGGCCTAAAACCTATTAATTTTGTAAGATAAAAGGTTAAAACTAGATCTAGCAAAAATCCATCTAATTCGTCAACCCGATGTTAACCCGACCCGTAAAAAACGGATGAGGGTCTACATATCTCAACCCGCAACTTGTAGATAACCCATATTATCAACCCGTACAGGTCACGGGTCGAATTAGGATCAACTTGTGAGTTAACGGGTTGACCCGTTTGTTTTATTTTATTTTTTTATTTTTAAATATTATACTTATTATCCTTAATTAATTTTTCTATTGGTAACTCCTTCCATTAATTCATACTCCCTAATTTCTAAAGAAAGAAGAAGAAATTATGATAAGTTTGATCTAATTACCCAAGTATCATTTTTTTTTTTGGTATTAACAATTACCTAAGTATCATGAATAAAATGATAATGCAACTAAAAATATTAAAACATGTGATGTTAGGACATAAACATAATAATTTAGTGAAAGATGTTCTTGGAATAACAATTTCATCATTAAAAAAATGAATTAAACTACTTGATAATGTTTTAAGATGATTATAAAATTGAAACTTTATTTTTCAAGAAATTTAAATATTTTACGTTTAATATTTTTATTGTTAATCAATTTATTATTATTTATAACTTTTTTATTTTTTTCTTAATTTAAATGTTTGTGATTGAAACTATAAAGTATTTAGTATTAATGAATCACAATATTTTAATTAAATTTAGATATATGTAATTTTATTTGTATATAATAAAATTAACAAAAAATAATTATAAAAAATGAAAATTAGGTCAACCCGCTGGTTAACCCGTAACCTGTTAGAGTCGGGTTAGAATTGGACTTTTCCAACCTACAACCTGTTTATAACCCAACCCATATAACCTGTCACCTGAGTTGACCTGACCTGAACCCAACCTAACCCTCCCGTTTGCTAGGTCTAGTTAAAACTTACTAACTTTGTAAGATAAAAGGTTAAAAATGTTATATTATAAAGTTAGGGATTAAAACTTATCAATTTTGTAAGATGAGGGGTTAAAGTTGGTTTTAGCGGATATTATGGCCATTAAAAGCTGCTGACCCAAAGGAAAAAAAACCTATTCAAAGCTCACCCCACTTGTCTACTGCCTGTCAACAAATAGAAAATCATGATGATCCCAAAAAAAAAAAAAAAAAGGAAAGCAAATCATTTTCATATGATGAAATTGGCTTGGAGCATAAAATTGAAAGCACACCTAAAAGAAAAAAAATCTGTACGAAATTAAATTACGGGACTAAAAAACCGGTAAATCAGGATTTAAATCTTTGTAATCTTAATAATTAGTAAGTAAGAAGTAATAATATATTTGATTTAAAAAATTAAAATAAAAAATAAGTTTTTTAATTAAATAAATTATAATATTTTTAAATATTATAATTTAATTAATTAAAAAATCTATATCAAAGAAACATACCCTAAATAACTTTCCATATTCAATCACAAATAAAAAGGTATGAAAGTGGTTTGAATCTCATTTTACATTTATATCAAATAGAAGTTACTTTTTAAAAAAACTTTAATCACAAATATATATTTATTTGAAAAAGAAAATCTGCTTTTAATTTTGAAAACATTTAAGAGTAAACTAATTTTTCAAGCTAAAATCTCTTAATCACTAGTATTATATTAATGACATAACCTTAGCACTTGTTTAACAATGTTTTGGTTATCGAGTAAAATTAAAAAATTGAACTTTAATTATGATTTTTAAAATATATCATACTTAAAAATTGTCGATTTTTGTTTTTAATTTTAATTCTCATTTTTTACCATTCAAATTTTGTTGATAAAAACAAAATTTAAACAACAATGTTACTAATTAGAAATTTAGAACCTTAATTTTAAATTTAGTCTAACAATTTTTTTAATGTTTAGACTTAAATATTTTTGAAAATTAAATCATAAAAAGATAAAAATATCATTTAATCTCAAATTCTTAGATGATTTTTATGTCTTTTCTAGTTTCATGTACTGATAACAAAATATCGAGCTCAAATTTAATACTAATAAATAAATAAAAGATCAAATCAAACCAACACCATACAAACTAATTAAGAAAGTGAAAATTTTAGGAACCACAACTAATCTAGATATGATGCAAAATTAAAAAAAAAAAAATCACTAATTTAGATAATTTCAGTTACTACTACTAGTACTAGTTCTATTTTTTACCGAGAAATTTTAGGATTTTGGTTAATTTTAGATTTTGATTATTCTTTTAATTTGTCCCTCAATCTTCTTTCTTTTCTTTTCTTTTTTAATTTTTCTTTCATCGGTATAAAATTTTGAACGACGCCGTAAAAAGGAGTAGATAAGCACAGGTGGATGGCTTCTTTACCGTATGCTGACGTGGACGGCAGCCTGAGAGTTTTGGCCGGCAAAGCGGAGGGTTTTGGGCGGTTCGCCGTCGGAGGCGTCTACGGGCCTCTTTACTCTGTCACTTCTCTGAACGGTTCACTATCTTTTGAACCTTTCCATTTTTCTTAGTTCAGATCTTCGCTTTAATTCACGATTATCATTGCTTTTGCAGATGATGGTCCGGGATCGCTCCGTGAAGGGTGCCGGCGACGAGGACCGCTCTGGATCGTCTTCGAAGTTTCCGGGACGATTCATCTTAGATCCTTCTGTAGTGTGTCTTCTCACAAGACGATCGATGGCCGGGGCCAGAGGATCAAGCTCACGGGATTTGGTTTGAGGTTGAAGGATTGCGAGAATATCATCATCTGCAACCTCGAGTTTGAAGGCGGCCGAGGACACGACGTTGATGGGATTCAGATAAAACCCAATTCTAGAAACATCTGGATTGACCGCTGCAGCCTCCGAGATTTCGACGATGGTCTGATAGACATCACCAGACAGAGCACTGACATTACCGTCTCTAGGTGGGTTGACCCCTGATTGTGCATAACGGTTGGCAGGTGTTGAATTTCATGGCTGAATTCTGGGTTTTGATGGGTTCTGTTTCTGAATTTAATCCCAGATGTTACTTTGCTCAACATGACAAGACAATGCTAATTGGAGCAGATCCATCTCATACTGGTGATAGATGCATAAGGGTGACAATTCACCACTGTTTTTTCGATGGTACCCGGCAAAGGCAACCTCGTCTTAGGTTTGGGAAGGTTCATCTGTACAATAATTATACCAGAAACTGGGATATTTATGCAGTTTGTGCAAGTGTAGAAGCGCAGGTAGAAAGAGAGCATCTTTAGTTCTTAGTTCTTACATCTCCATTTTGTATGTCTGAGTTATGGAATCTGTTGGTAATTCTATGTTTCTGTTCTTATCAGATATATTCCCAGTGCAACATATATGAAGCTGGAAACAAGAAAAAAACTTTTGAGTATTATACAGAGAAGGTAACCATTCTTTATTATTATTATTATTATTATTATTATTTTGGTAAAACCATTCTTTATTTCTATTTTCTGAGAAAATGATAATAGCAGTCACCATGTAATTTTCATTTCTATAGTGGAAATTTCTTTGCCAGTTGTATCTGTTTAATATTCAGAATTAGTTGTTTGCCTTTCCATTTCAATATGATGTGGGGAGGGGACCTCGTGCCTATTCATTTAACCATGCGCCTCTTTTTGGATTCAATGACATTTATTTTCGTATTACAGGGTGTAACCATTATTTTCTGTAGCATAGCCACATTTATGGGCAAAATTTGTATCGGGAATTGTTAGGAAGTTGCTTACTTTTTTGCAGATCTAGTCTTCACCTTTTCATGTCTGCGTTCTATTATAGCTTATGAGTTTGAGTGTATGACTGTATGAGATCTGAGGACAGGTAGCTTTATCTCAAAATGTTTTGGTAAATATTTCTTACATATTTGTGAATTGGGATCTGGCCTCTGGAGCCGATCTAATTGTTCAGACCAACCTTGTTACAGCTTTAGTTGTTATACATACTGAAGTTTCTCATAGTTTATATGCTGCTGCTTCGAAATGACATCTCTTGTTTCAAATGCGGCTTTTGGATGGATTTCCAGGCAGGAGACAAGGAAGAGTCTGCATCTGGATTAATAATATCTGAAGGAGACGTATTTCTGAATGGAGCACAGCCATTCTTACGAACTGGAATTGGTGAAGAAAATGTCTTCCATCCAAGTGAACATTATCCAACATGGACAATGGAAGCAGCAACGGATTCTTTGAAAGAAGTCCTCCAAATATGTGCAGGTTGGCAATCCATTCCTCAACCACCAGATACGATGACCATATGCCAATGAGGCTATGGTCAGCGTTTAAAAGGACATGCTAAGATTTTGGAGGACTCACTCAGGTTTCATATTTCCCTACCCCAAATATAAACTCAGCAATGGATTCTTTGAAAGAAGTCCTCCAAATATGTGCAGGTTGGCAATCCATTCCTCAACCACCACATACGATGACCATATGCCAACGAGGCTGTGGTCAGCGTTTAAAAGGACATGCTAGGATTTTGGAGGACTCACTCAGGTTTCATATTTCCCTACCCCAAATATAAACTTAGGAGTCGAATACCTTCTCATTCCTGTCTTTATTCACCTGGATTATTGGATGCAACATATATGTTGTGCCCTAAACTTTTTGTAAGGTCAAGATTTAAATTGTAAAACATTTCATCAGAAGTTTAACATTGCATTGAACTTTGAGAATGTAATAAATAGACTTGAGTTTTCTTCACAAAGTTATTCCCTTCACAGAGGAGAAAACAGAGTAAGAATAGAGCTCTCTGACTTCTACACTCTGGAAACTCCGAATTACCATTGTTATTATGCATTGTCTTTTACCAGGGCATTAGCATCATAGATCCTATTGAATTACATGATGAAGATGACCAAGAAGAACCACTCAAAACAAGGGCAAAAACCAACATTTAGTTCCTTACCTTACAAATTTGGTAGGTTTTAACCTTTTACTTTACAAATTTAGTAAGTTTTAACCTTTCACCTTATATTATGACGTTTTTAACCCTTTATCTTATATTATGACATTTTTAACCCTTCACATATATGAATTGAAGAAAATAACTTTCACTTAATATTAGGTTATAACATTCTATTTGTTCTATTAGCTGACTGTTAACATCCGTTAGCATTTCGTTATAAAAAATATGAAATTTAAATTCAATTTTATTTGTTAGTTTCATTAACGAAATGCTAACGGATGCTAATAGTCAGCTAACAGAACTAATAGTCAGCTAACAGAACTAATAGAACATTATAACCTTATGTTAAGTGAGAGCTATTTTCTTCAACTCGTATAGATATAGGGCTAAAAGTGTCATAATATAAAATGAGTAGCTAAAACCTATTAATTTTATAAGGTAAGGGGTTAAAATTTATCAATTTTGTAAGGTAAAGAGTTAAAAGTGTCATATTATAAAGTTAAGAACTTACACTTACCAATTTTGTAAGGTGAGAAGTTAAAAGTTGGTTTTAGCCCAAAACACGAGCTCCATGAAACAAATGGGACAAGTAATTCCCCAAGTCATCTGGTCCAATCGTCACCAACACCTCCAAATTCTTCTCCCCACTCAGATCCCCCAAATGTGCTTCATAGAATTCTCTATATGCCGGTACAAGTTTCCTTTCTATTGACAACTTCAACGCATCTCTCAGCTTCCTATCTGTTACAATCCACGATGTCTGCTTCACGTATGCTTCTTCAAAAGCAGCATTAAATCTCCGAAGACAGTCCCTGAATTCCTCTGCTGACATTGCCGAAGAACATTTCTCCGGTAAAGATATAAATACCTTGTTCCAGGCCTGTAATTCATAGCCCAAAGAATAGAGTTTAACCTTCTTGGTATGCCTGGATATCCATTCCTCACCCAGGAGTTCTTTCAGGGGACTTTTTCGAACCTTTTCAACAATGAACTGAAGATTGTTTGCTAGGAAGAGATAGGACAGGGCCACATCTTTATACAGCTGTGCTTTCCGGTCAAGTTTGCATAACAGAACCAGTATGAGCCAAGCAAGATGAACAAAGGATGCTGGTTTTGAGCCATCAATGGAGGAAGATTCCAGAAATGGTGAATTTTTTGGTGATGGGTAATCAGCAACTATGTCTGACAGAACCCTACTGTACTCTGCCAGGGAACGTATGTAAGTCATGGTGGATTCTGTCAGGGGGTGAATCCCACCTCCGGTAACCAGAATTTTTGATGAGTCCTTCTGGATTGATGATTTGAAGTCGGTCAGAATGATGAAAACGGAGTGACCGAGTTTGTGCATGGACGAAAGAGCTTGCAGTTTAATACCCGAGGTTGATTCAAAACTGAAAATTGATTCTATCTCTGGCCAGAGTTTGGAGATTGTTTCATGGAGTTCCATTAACCGGAAAATTCTCTCCGGTGATTTTTTGTACTTAGAAACCAGTTCAGGGAACGTGAACAGATTCATTGCCCCTTCTCTGGTTAGGTCTACGAAACAGCACTCCCTGATTGTCTTGGACGCCGAAAACACACGATCGCAGAAAACTTTTTCTCCGGGAAACAGGGTTTTCACGGCGATCTTCACCGCATTCTGCCAGGTCTTGGTCATATGTTCAAGCACTTCCCAGTTCATCTTGTGAATTTGAGAAGACTTGTAATGTTTGATTCCGAGGAGGTACAATCCTTCATCAACAATCCCTTTTCTGATCATTTTGTAAATTTCCACACACTCTTTTCCATAGCCGGAGCTGATCATGCAATCAGCTATGGCCTTTAAATCTGCCATTGCGAGTGCTGAGACTCTCTCCACTTCGGTGATTGACTCGTCCACCTTTTCCAACTCTGCCTCCTCTTCATCATAGGAGTTGCTTAATTGACTAACTGATTCCGGACAAAGTTTATCCCGGTTAGCTGATAGTATCCTATCAAACTCCTTTTGCAACCTCTTCATGGCAATTTGCATGAGTTTCTGAGCAAGTATGAGCTTATCTGAAGTAGAATTCTCCGAGACTAAAAAATTCATGGCTCGTCGGAGATCATCGACACTCTTGAGGAACTCTTTAGATTCTCTCCTGCTTTGCTGAAAAAGAGAGCTGAATTTGGTGTGTGCAGAAGAGTCAGGATTCCATTTGGCGATGATTGTTTCTGCATTCTCAATGTTTTCTTCCATCGTTGATTTGGACAATGTGTGCCTTGGGAAAGAAGGCATGTGAGAGCTTGGAAATGACAGAGAAGAACTTAGGGTTTTGGAGGATGGGAAGAAGAGAGCAAAAATTCCTTTTCTTGCCATGGTTTTATTGTTCTTTGGAGTCTCTGGTAATACCATTATGCCCTAAAGAAGAAACTCAGAGCCAGAGATAGTTGTTTTTGGTTTCATGCTTCTGTTTTTTAGGGTTTATATAAAGAAAGGGCAGTCCAAATTTCCATTTGATCAGGGAGGTGGGTTTGGAGATAGAGGGGTCGTTAGACCAAAGAATGATTGACTGACTCAAATGAAGAATGTTTCCCCAATGCAGAGCTCCTACTTACATTTCAGTTGATTTATGGTAAATTAATGTTTGAGGGATTAATAATTTAATACTATAATTGTTGGATAAATAGGAAGTTAGAAAATAAATCATTAGATCATTGGCTTCAAAGCGTGCTGCAAATGCCACTTTCATTTAGGCTAATTTCACCCCCACTAGATCTGGTATGCAAAAAGGGTAACCAAAAATGCTCATAGGATACCATGAAGCGTCTTGTTGATCTCGCCTTTGCACTAGCAAGATCAACCACTGAACCATCCTTTGGAAAGCAACAAAACAATAGTTTTTGTATAAGGATTTCTCGAGCAATCGCAAT
The DNA here is from genome assembly GCA_020521535.1 of Rubroshorea leprosula. Taxonomy (NCBI): domain Eukaryota; kingdom Viridiplantae; phylum Streptophyta; class Magnoliopsida; order Malvales; family Dipterocarpaceae; genus Rubroshorea; species Rubroshorea leprosula. The sequence goes on from BPVZ01000005.1 coordinate 3,400,187, forward strand.
ACAAAGTGGGCTATTTTATTTAGATATTTCTGGGTTCAAAAAGACTCTACCAGAAAAGAAAAGAAGAGATAACTTCATATTTATAGGGCGAGATGTATGTTGGAGTAGACACTTATTTTCAAGATGTCTATTGGGAACAAACACTTCTTTTCAATTTTTATCCGTTAGAAACTCTTCCAAAAGTCATTTGGTTTGATTTGAATTCCAACTCATGTGTTTCCTTGCCTTTTAAAGTTATCCACTCTCTTCAGAAATTTATCTGAATTTTATCTCTTATTCTGGCATAAATGGTTCGAATCAAATAAATGTGATTTGAACTAAAATCCTAAATTTTCGGATTTTGGTTTTACGTAAATGATTCAAATCATATAATTATGATTCCAACCAAAGTTATACTTTCTCAAATACATTCTGTGCAATTGTTTCGAACGAACTTTTTATGATTCGAACCCAAATCCTGGAAATATTTTGAAAATTCTTCAACATTTAAGCCAATGATCTAATTATCTCATTTCTAACCCCCTATTTCTCCAACAATAATGTCACACACACATATAGGCCATGTTCCATAATTTCATTGGCCTGCAGAGTGCTAAGAATTGGTAATACTAAGCAACTGTTCTTTTATGCTATTTGCACTTCTTTTTTTCTCTGAATGTGTTTTCTTGTGATCCCTTTCAATATCAATGGGTAAATCTTTTACAATTTTTCTTTGCGGCTTAATGCTGCTTTTCTTGGCAATCAAGAGAAGGTTTAAACGACTTGTTTTGTTTTATGCTATTAGTCCTTTTCTTGTTCGGTATATTAGAAGTTAATTGCTTAGTATTGTCCTATTAGTTTTTTTCTTAGAGACCTTAGTACGCACATGGAGTTCTTGAAAATTTTTTGCTTAGCATTTTGCTATTAGTCTTTTTCCTTAGAGACTTTAATACATGCATGCATGGAGTTTTTTGAAAATCTTCCGATGACCGGCGTTTTAGAGTTTTTTGAGAATGTTCTGATGGCCCGAGTCTTTCTCTTTGCTTGCTTAATTGTGAACTAGAAAACAGAGCTCTTAAGTCTTTCCCGAAGCACTAAGGAAATACAGAACATAATGCTGTTCCCCCTAACTGCGTAATTTTCCACAAGTCAACTCATTGTTTTCTTAGAAACTTCTGGTATATACTAATGTCATTTTTCTCTTCCTCTCAGAGAAATGCACACTTTTTTCTGAGCCACGTGGAACTTTTATGTGATTGGTGATTTATAAATAAAATTAAAATTAACATATTTTAATTCAAAATTATAACCCATCACCCAGGAAAAAAAAAATGCTGCATAGCCTAAATTTATAAAAAGTGGGTTCAAGAGAGAATGTCGAAGAGTGATAAAAGAGAATATTCGTAAAACTCTTCTAATTCATCATAAGATCAATTATAAAACAGAACTTTGGGAATCTTGTTTTGTGTTCTTGGATGCATTCTAAAAACAGTAAGAATTTGTGCCTTTGATCTAATGTGCTTATGTTATTCCATTATTATATTATTCATGTGTTTGCTTAATGCATGAAACTTGTCACCCCAAATTCCAAAACCAAAATCACGAGAAAAGAAAACCGCATTACAAGTAGAAATTAGGATGTGAATTGTCAAAATCCATCTCCTTGTTTTTTTCTTAGGGCTTACGACTTTGACAAGGATGTTCAAGAAAACATGCTCAAATGTGCATTATATTTATTTTTCTAATTTTAATTTTATTTTGTCATCATAGTCCATATATGTTACACCACTCTTGTCGTTTTGTTTCCCAGAAATTACATGCATAATGTAGTTTAATTGGCCGGCCAAAAAAATATGTTGGCAGTTTAGTTTTCATTTCTATTTTTATTTTATCATAGACAAACAAAAGGATGAAAATAAAATGAGAAAATTTGACGCTTTAAACAAATAATAAGATAATGTTTTCCCTCTTGCAAGTTCTTCAGGATTGTGGATTGAATCATTCAAGAATCAAAATGAGAGATTTACATATAAAAATCAGTAGATTTCCCCCAAAAGAGTGTTTTACAGCCCTTGAATTCTCACATCTAAACAGGCAGACTCATTTCCAACACATACTTCTAATATTAAAAAAATATAAATAAATGTTTTGAAAAGGAACTTGGGCCCTAGTCTTGAGGAAACGAGGAAAATAGGTGACATGAACTTGGGTCCTTACCTCCAACCCATAAAAATACAAAACATGTTCAGCCGCTTTAAGATAAATATATACTCCCTACAATCCAATTTAGGCTGCGTTTGGGGTTGGTGTAAAATGTTACAATTATACTTTGTTGTAATTATAATTAAAAGTTATTTTAATATTTAATTATTTATTTTTTAAAAATATAAATAATAATAATATGACTTGGCATAAAAAAAATTCCACGTTTTAACATGTTTTTAGTTTGTTTTTGCGACGTCATCAAAAAAATAATAAAAAATGCCACATAAACGAGTTAACGATCGAAATTAACAGAAGGACTAACGGAGTGCATTTCGTATAGTTTAAGGATCAAAAAAGTGCAAAAAATTGTTAAG
>BPVZ01000005.1:3404948-3422880 GCA_020521535.1 Rubroshorea leprosula
AAAATAAAACTATATAGAAGTAGTATTTATTATGAGATGGATTTGAGATCCCACCTTCACGGCTTCATCTTTCTATTAGGTTGACTAAAAATATTAGAGGTGGAACCGGGAACTTTAATTTTAATGGTTGGATCTCAAACTTTAAGTGTTTGATGAAGTGGTCGGAACTTTAAATTTTATTATTATTGTAAACTTCACAAAAAGTGATCTGATGATTACGTGCCTTATTTGAGGAAGTAGACTGTTCACCCAGTCTGGGATCGAATTCCCAATCGCTAACAATTAATTCACACTAACTTCTTAACCATTACCCTGAGGATCGAATCCTCAGTCGCTAACAACTAATTCATACTAACTTTTAACTATTACTCTTATTAAAAATATATATATATTAGAGGTGAAAAGGGCAAATTAGTTTTATACGTTTGGTATAAATTTAACGGTTAATAATAATTAATAATTTATATATTTTGATTTATTAATTTAAATAAAGTCATTAATGGTCAATTTTAAACTGTTATAACAAATAACTTTTAAACCTAAAAATGAGTCCTTATACTCTCTCGTAGTGGCAAATTAAACAAAAATGATTTTCAAAATATTTGTAAAGGAAGCCTCTCAACCATGAAAAGTCTTCTGTATCAAGAGGATACATATCCTCTCCCAGTCAAGACGTCCTAACTTAGCAATTGAATTAAGATTTAGATTATTATTAATTATATAATCTAATATTAGAGTTACTTATATTTGTAAAAGAAACCTCTCAATTATGAAAAAAATCTTTTGTATCAAAAGGATACATATCCTCTTTTAGTCTAGACATCCCAACTTAGCAGTGTAATTAAGATTTAAATTATTATTAATTATGAAAAAATGATTTTGAGATAACTTTTTTTATTATCTTTCGATATAATCTGATATATTATTTAAATGATTAATTTTTTTATTTATATGAGACCCGTGACATTAAATACATTTACTCATTTAATAACATATAAAAATTATATTAAAAAGTAGTATAAAAAGTTATATTTATAGCACTAACCTTAATTATGTAATTTGATGGTCCAATTATTTATATTTTTAATTATAAATTTAAAGTTAATTGTTAATTTTTATGTATTAAAAAATTGAGATTAGATCCTTATTGAGTTGACAAATTTTGATTACTTAAAATTAAGTAATACATAATTCCTTCCTTACATAATCTAATCAATTTTTTCATTATTTTTTTATTAATATTTTGATATTTAAAAATTATATTAAATCATAACTAATTCAAAATCAAATCGAGTCAAATCCTATATAGAAAAACTCTCATAATATTTATTTCTTCTTTTATAAAATTCAAATTCAAAATTTTATTTTAAAAAATTGAATTCATTCTTTTCACGAAGAATTGAGCCTCTTATATTCGTAACTAAGTTGGTATCAATTTCTCCATTATAGATATACTACATATAAAACGTTTAAAGCATTTCCATTGCGATGGGGTAGCAAACATTCCAAAAATAATAATGGTGCTGGTGCTATTGTTATTGTTATTCACACGTGCTTCATGCACTTTTCTACACGTGTTTCACACACTTTTCTTTCTTTATCCATTACTTCTCTAGAGCTAGAAATTCGAGTCCCAGCTATAAAGCCATGAGTCCTGGTTCGTCATCTCCCACCTTATCTCCTCCACCACTTTCAATTTTCTGTTTTCCATCTTTTTGGGGTAACCATAACAAAGTTGTAAGAAACAAAGAATTCCATTTCCTAAATCCACAACCCAAAAACAGAAGTACTCTCTAGCTTCTTCTTCATGGCTCGTGAAATTGAAGATGTTAGATACGATGAGGTAATTAGTTGAATTTTAATTCTGTTTTCTGAACTTAATTTCCTGATACGTGTAAGATTTCTGATTCTGTATATTCAAATAAATCATAATAAACACAGGATTTCATCCTGAATTCTAGAGGATTGAAGCTTTTCGCATGCAAATGGGTCCCCCTAAAGCGAGAACCAAAAGCCTTGATCTTCATCTGCCATGGCTACGCCATGGAGTGCAGCATCACCATGGAAAGTAAGCAGTGTCTTCCTTAATTAAAATTAATTACACCTAATTATAGTTTATTATATATGTAACTGACTTGGATTAACTAATTAATTCAGGCACGGCGCTCAGGCTAGCCAGAGCAGGATTTGCAGTGTACGGCATGGATTATGAAGGCCATGGAAAATCGGCTGGGCTCGCCGGCTACGTCAGTAGCTTCGACGCCGTCGTCGACGACTGCTCCGAACATTACACAAACATATGTGGTAATTACTTTCATCTAAATCTTCTCTTTTACCATGATTAAGATATATTGAATCTGAAACTAATGCATCTTAATTATTTTAAATTTCAGAAAAGGAAGAGAACAAAGGAAAAATGAGATTTTTGTTGGGGGAGTCCATGGGTGGAGGAGTGGCTCTGCTCTTGCACAGGAAAAAGCCGGACTTCTGGGACGGCGCAGTTTTGGTGGCTCCCATGTGTAGGGTACGTGCCCTTAACTTTGCCCTCATGCCCTTTGAAGTGGGAACCCCTTTGGGTCCTACCATCCCTCTAAATTTGGATCTGTACCTTTAATTTAATTGCCTGTTTTGGAAGAAAGGAAAAAAAAAGAAAAAACTGAATTCCAAATGAGTTAATTGTTTTGTATGAAAAAAATGAACTACAAAATTTATTGAGAATGTGGAAACTGTATTTGATAATAATATTTTATACAAAATTTGTTTATATATAGTTACATAAACATAATTGCAATAATGCATTTAGATCCTAGAACTCTGCCTAAAAGTATGTAGATACTTTCCCTTTTTCTTTACCGGTTGTTTCCTTAGTTGGCCGATATTCTATTCTTTACTTTTTAATTTTGTATTTGATTCAACTTCCTTCACATTTCAATCTTGTAAAACTTAAAATAGGCACCTTTAGGTAAGAAAGATCTTTAATATTAAAAAGGCTATTTTTCATCTAAGAAAATATATTCTATAGTTTAGTTTAAATCACAAAATATTTTTTTATTTTAAATTTACAATGATTTAGGTAAGATAATTCATGTAAATTAATTGCAATAGTTTGCACCATTAAATTTAATTTTAAAGTATGTAAAAATTAAGATTTCTTGACATTAATAATATTAAAATATCTAATTATAATCAAGAACGTCCTTATGGTCTAATAGTCACATTTCTTTATAAGGGACTTCTCATGTACGTGACTTGACGATGTAAAATTCAAATTTTACTCTCAATGTTCAAGAAAAAAAATATATATATCTAATTATAATCATAAAATTACAAAATATAAATTAAATCTAATTCAATATGTAGTTAAAATCAGAAAGATTATTTTTTTTACTTTTTTATTATTTTTATCCTATATTATTCTATATAACACATCTTATAATAGTTTATATAATTAAAATTTAAAAATGATTCACTTACAATATTTTTTTAGTGGTCACATCTTACAGTTTTCAAGTATTTTCTCTAATCAAATCCTGATACATGAACTCAGTTGCATAAAATAATTGGCAATAATCAAGTTGCTTGTCAACATATTAGGTATAAGTCAACTAAAATCCGGACAAATGAAGCCAAGAAATTAATAACACTATTTTACGTTAAATCAATTATTAATGTGTTATTAATTTCTTTGTGTACAGATTGCAGACGAAATGAAGCCACATCCACTTGTTATAAGTGTTTTGACAAAGCTTTGCAACTACATTCCAACTTGGAAATTAATCCCTGGTCAAGACATTGTTGATGTCGCCTTTAAAGACCCTGAAGTGAGGGAAAAAGTGAGTTACATACTACGAATTTATAATGGGGTTATCCGGTTATAGTAACTCTATAAAATTATTCAAATATATTCATTAATGCTAACGAGAATGCCTAATTTACAGATTAGATCAAACCCATATTGCTACAAAGGACGTCTTCGCCTGAAAACAGGGAATGAAATTCTCAGGGTCAGCAATGACCTAGAAAAAAGACTCAATGAGGTATGTGTAATTCCCCTTCAATTTTGTTACGTACTTCCTCTTAATCAGTCATGGCATAATTGAATCAATATTCCTAGTAAATCCCAACTCTTTTGAAATCTTCTCAGGTTTCTCTGCCGTTTATGGTCCTACATGGTGAAGATGACAAGGTGACCGACAAGAATGTGAGCCAACAACTGTACAATGTGGCATCGAGTACAGACAAGACCTTCAAGCTCTATCCTGGGATGTGGCATGGCTTGCTCTACGGAGAGCCGCTCAACAACATCAACATTGTATTTTCAGACATCATCGGATGGTTAGAAAACAGAGTTTCCTTCGGGAACTTGAGGTTGGAGAGAGAATTGAAGCTTCATAACGATGATTTAAACTTGAAATTGATGGAGAAAGAAGAGATCATTAGTTAATATTTTGCACTCTGAAAGTGCATTTTCTCCAATTAGATGTGAATGAACAAAACCTACCCAGAATATGAAAATTTATCCTGTAATATTCAATTATATATAAATATAGTTTGTTCCTTCAATCCTTTCTAAACAATATCCTACACAACTAAAAAGAATTATTTAATTTAAAAATAATAATTAATATTATCATGGTGTTACAAGTTATTCAAAACTTTTAAAATGGTCAAAATCAGTTATTATTGTTTATTATAATAAACTGATTCATAACATCATTTATTTATAAAGTAAAATAATTAAAAAAAAAAGAAGAAGAAAAAAGTATGTACCTATCCCAACTTGGGCACAAAAGTCAGGCAAATAAATCTCTTTCGGTTCAAATTATTAAATAACATGACCTATCTCTGCCACAAAAATCAAAATTACGAAGAGGAGAAAAGAATGCTTGCATAATGATGTATGTCATCTTCTTTTGACCCTTCAAATATAATAATATAAACAGCCTTTTCACTTGATCAATTCTCAGATTAATTTAGGTTCACACAACAAACTTTCAGTTCTTTGGAGGGATATTTGCCTATTAGGACCTCATCTTGGAGAGAACAATTAATTATACACCACCGCCCTTCACCTTTAACACCTCTCGCTCCACATAACATTCTTTAATTAGATTTTTTTAAAAACATTTTTTTTAGTATATTTGAAATTAAGAATTCCTAATTATCCTTCTCCATTAACTTAATTAGTAATTAATTAACTAGCTAATATTTTTTTCCATGTTTAAATTTTTACAACCTTACATCCTTCCTCTATATAAATAGATATATCATTTTACACATCTTTATACACATTTGCCAGAAGAAGTTCCTGCCCTAAACTTCTTCATGGTAATTTTCTCTTTATTCTTTTCCCATTTGCAATGTTCCCTACGAAGTATTGTGTTTTCTTTCTAATAATTTTCCTTTTTTTTCTTTTTTTTTTTCTTTTTTCTCTTACAGGCAAATGAGATTGAAGAATATGTTAAATATGACGAGGTAAGATTAATCAGTTTATATCTTTTATGACGTTTCTTGATTTATGATTGTGATTTTGGATAATTAATCATGATATATATTACTCTTTTTACAGCAATTTATCACAAATTGTCGAGGAATGAGGCTCTTTACATGTCAATGGACTCCAATAAAGGAAGAACCAAAAGCATTGATCTTCATATGCCATGGTTACGCCATGGAATGCAGCATCACCATGAAAAGTATGTATGTATATATGTATGTATGTATGTATTATTATTATTATTTGCAACGAAAAACATGAAAAGTATGTATTATCATCATCAACACTTTGCAATAATCGTCTTCATTTTAATCCAAGAACTTGTTTTTCCCAATAAAGGGTTATGGAAATTAATCATTCAAGGCTAACAAGGGGCCTTGTTTGTTGAATTAGGTACTGCAATTCGGCTTGCAGAAGCAGGTTTTGCAGTTTATGGTATAGATTATGAAGGCCATGGAAAATCAAGCGGATGCACTGCTTTTGTAGATAATTTTGATCATATTGTGCATGATTGCTCTAATCATTTCACAAGTATATGTGGTGAGTTTTGCATTCTCTCTCCATAAAAAATATAACCCCAAAGAAAAAAAAATTATATATATTCAACTTACAACTCAATCTCTGTTTATTCAGAGAGGGAGGAGTACCGAAGGAAGATGAGATATTTGCTGGGAGAGTCCATGGGAGGAGCAGTGGCTCTGCTCCTGCACAGAATGAAGCCAGAGTTTTGGGATGGTGCAGTTCTGTCTGCACCCATGTGCAAGGTTTGTTCACAATTCTTTTTAATTAATTTCCGTCTAATCTACCCAACAATTATCTTTTTAAAAATTATTCCTTCTCAATTTTTAGATACGTGTAATTTCAACCTTTAACTCATTAAAAAACTAAAAACCAACTTCTTGAAAGAGTTACAGTCGTATTTAAGAAAATTAGGTTTGGCGTAACTTCGATTTGATTTATAGATTTAAGAACTTGTAATGACACTTGTTGACATCAGTACTGAAATTTTAATGGATTTGGCTGGCTTGTGTTACCTACCATGCATGACGATGATTTAAACTAAACTTTGATCATTTTCATTTATTTAATTATTGATCTTATATCATCAGCAAGCAATGTTGAAAGAAAGAAATTAAGGGAGTAATTAATTAGAATAATAACTTCTCATTACTTCTTTCGGCTGTTAAAATGTCAAAATGACAGATTGCAGATGATATGAAGCCACCTCTACCAGCTATTCTTCTTATGAAAGCAGTTTGCAAGGTGGTTCCAACTTGGAAAGCAGTAGTGATGCACCAAGATATTGTTAAGATCGCCTTCAAGGAAGAAAAAATAAGACACCAGGTGAAAATAAATGATATCATAAGCTGCTCTTAAACTGCTAGAGTTTCTGGAAATTAAGTCTCAAGTTTGAATCTTTTGTTTCAAGTAATTTTTGCTGATATTTTCTTGGTAAACAGGTTAGAGAAAACCAGTATTGCTACAAAGGGGCGCCTAGATTGAAGACCTGTTACGAGCTTCTGAGGGTTAGCAGCAACCTGGAGGAGAGCCTTCAAGATGTTACATTCCCATTTTTAGTTCTTCATGGTGGGGAGGACAGGGTGACAGACAAACAGGCCAGCCAAAAGCTTTACGATGTGGCCTCGAGCTCGGACAAGACTTTGAAACTGTATCCCGGAATGTGGCACGGTCTGCTGTATGGAGAGCCATTAGAGAACACCGATGTTGTTTTCAAGGACATTATTGGTTGGTTGGAGGAAAGAACCGCCCTTGGAAATTCAAGGTTAGAGGAGGAACAAAAACTTAGAAATGATGAGTCGTTAAAACAAGAAGAAACTACTCCTCCGACCATTTGACTCCTGCAGAACTTCGAATCCTGTCCGAAGCCGAAAAGCTATGTCATTGAGTTCAATTTAGCCCAATCTAATTGGAAGTCAGCAAAACGGATGAAAGCCTCAACACCCTCTTTTTGGTTTTTTAATATCCAACCTGTTCATTGTCGTCTGACATGGTTCATATTCAATTTCTACCATTATAGATCAATTCTAATCTAACAATAATGAACATAAAATCCACAAGAATCAGTTAAGTACTACAACAACAGTAAATGCCATATCTGAGACACAAATGGTAGCTTCTGCCTCTAATACAATTAGCTCATTCAAACTTGAAAATCAAAATGCTTGATTGCTCTGCCCAGGGACCAATATGCTTTTACTTTTCTTACTGACCTGATATAGCCTCCAACCAGAGCTCACGCTAGTAAATCCAGGATCTACAACCTACATTAATAGGAAATAGAAGAGTGGGGTGCCCAACAAGTAGGGAAGGACACCCTTTAAATTGATACCTCAGATAATCTTATTTCTGACTTCTTCAAGTTTCTTCAGTATTTCTCCAGGAGTCCTATCCAATTCATCAGCAATTTTCCTTTGCAAATCCATAGGCAGTGTAGGGAACTGTTCACACAAATCCCCATCAATCACATCCTGCAAAACAGTTACAAACATTCAGCACCATTAATAAAACAGGGAACTATGGTTGCCACGGACAAAAGACACCTCTTAGCTCACTGTCTGCCTCAAGTTCAGTCAATTGTATGACCATGCATGCTTCAAAGGCAATTAGAGAGGCCGTAGAAGCTGACTGAACAATGTTCCTTAAACAAATCATTAACACTTTTGTAGCAGCAACAAATTGCTGCTTGCTTGTGTATAGACAATTATTACAGTGATTAATAACAAGAATACAAAAAAAGGGCCAAGATGAATAATTAAATCACTATGGGAAATAAATAAAGCATGATATTTACCTTCACGGGAAAATAAGCAGATCTGTAAGCCATATGATCTCGTCCACACAATGGTGGGTGTTCCTGCCTCATATGCATCTCTAGGTGGGAAAAGAAGTCAACATCATCACGGGAAGTGAATGGAAGCAATGCCCCCACACTCCCCATAACTGTCCCATAAATAAGACACTCTCCACCACCCGGTATCAAAGATGCCTTCTGCAAGCAAGTGGCTACATCCCCAATATGAAACTGAACTATTTCCTCCATCTTGTTGGGTGCTCCATTAAGCTTCCCCTGCTCCCATTTTATCTTCCCACCTGTTGGATCTTCTTCTATCTCATCCGAAACATCCTGTGGTAGACGCACAAAATAAACATTCCCAAACTTGTCTACACCAGCCATGGTATCAAAATCTATATGGTATGATGCAGTAAGCCATCTTGGAACAACATCATCAGCAAATATATAGAGCTGATTCTCATCCCTCCTATACTTGCAAAAATGGAATGACTGCAAAGAAGCACCAGAACAATTACATTAGTGCAAGAGCAAGAGTTTTTTAAAAATAAAAGAAATTTGAAGGAAATCCTTCAAATCTCTGTGCACAATTCTCATTAAACAAAAACAATAATCATAAAATACAAACAAACATGAAATGACAGAATGATTGGGTTTCTTAATAAAATATCCACTGACTGAACTCCGGAGATGAGGATAACTGGCGGATAGTAGGCCATAGTGGGGAATAGCAATGCTTCACACAACTAAATTGTACCAAGTATTCTCTACATGACAGAACTCAGAAACTCGCATCAGGAATATGTACCAATAAACTTTGAAATTATTTGATATAATGTCAACAGCCTAGGCTATCCAACTAATAGATCTTCTTTTCCTAACTTCAACCAATCTCCCAGCCAAATTGGTTGGGTTGTGGTTTCTCAGTCATAGTGTCCAACGTTCAAACTGCTCTATGAATAAGCCTAAAATTAAGTTACAAGCATTAAAAGACATGCACACACACTGCACTCAAAGATGAATACAAAGTTCTGAAAACAACATAAAAATAAACTTCTAGAAAGACGTACCTCCTGAATGTCACCAACATATATCCTATCACGATATGTTTGAATAGAGATAATAGAGTTAGGGAACAGCTTATTCTCGCATTTTCTAAGCAATCTTTTTTTGCCCAAGTCATACAGCTTGAGCACAGACCCTATGCCAGCAAGTAATCTTCCCTGAAACTGGCATAATGCTAGAGGAACGCCTTCTACTTGTGTCTTGTGCAGAAGTTCAAGTGATCTCCCTTCATCAACAAACCTGTAAATATGAATAAATCCTGCAGCTAAACTTCTTTTGGGAGAAAACTGCAGCCCCTTGGCAGTGCCTACAGCCAGGAGGGTTCCATACTCCTTATCATGAAAATTCACAGTGCAGATACTGAAAGCAGCTTCATTGTCTTGAAGCTCCAGAAGACAAGTTGTAGCAGCTGTCCTTGGATCAAGAACTCGGATGCAAGAAACCCACTTGTCTGACTCTGCCTTTGGATAACCATACTGCTCATCAGAGAGAGGGTCATCTTTATCCTCATCATCACCACCATTCTCCATTTGCTCCACGTTACCATTTCCACTCCCCTCAAAGCACTCCTTTCTTGCGGCTTCACGCTCTTCTGCAGTGAATGATCCCTGGTCACTCTCAATGATTACCAGCAATTTTCTCTTGGGTTGAAGAACAAACTTCCTTGGGGTGTACCTCAAAGGGATTGCAGTCTCATTAAATGTTTCTCCAAGACGCTCAATGGTGAAAACCCTCAATGCATCCCCAGCAACAGCAACAACACCCTCAGCACACTGATCAGATGAAAATGATGCAGCAAATTCAAGAGTCTCATAAGAAAGTGGTGTCAAAAGAAAATGTCCTTGGTGAATGTAACCAAGCCATGGTCGACTGGACAAGCAAAGCATTGCAGGCCGGCCTCTCACAATAATAGAGAACAACTTTGGGGGTCTCAACCCTAAGAATCGTGACCGGGAATCAGAAAGCTGGCCTGTTACCATATCCACCACAGTCCGGAACAGAACTCCATTCTGCAAACCTGCATTAAGGAAAAGGCTGGCAGGATGATCAGCACCATCCTCCCCCCCAACTGATGCCTGAACTTCAAGGAAAAGAAGAGATTCTGGAGGTGAAGAAACACTTTGAACACTGAGAACTTGCATACAATCATCAGGATCCAAAGACAGTATACGGATTGTGTTATCATATGAACCAACTGCAAGAAAACGGGACCTCTGTCTCCCTTCAGGAACAGGTGCAATGTCCAAACAAGCCACATCTCCAGATATTTCATGCTTGTCGACCTCCATCAGCTGCCCAGTAATATCCACCTCAAAGTATATAAGCTCACCTCCACTTAATGCAATCACTACTTGAAGCCTATTGGAGCCAACCTTAACAATAGTCCTTTTTCCAGGAGTTCTCCACTCATTAACACGCCCGTCTTCCCTTATATGCCTGATACCATCGGGATGAACTTGCATTAGAGAGTCATCACCTATCAATGAAACAGCAAGAGAAGGGGTGGTATCTAAAAACCCGCTATCGCTAACTTCTTCAACAGTTTCACCAATAGAAAGCACAAGAGTTGCATTGACAAAAGACACAACAATGTAGGCATCAAACTCATCATTAACATTCTTTTTCACAGTCCACACAGCACTTGGGACTCCAGGAAGCTGCGAAACAGCCATCTCACTGATGGCCAAACCAGGCCTTAATATCCTCAGAGATGAACGGGGACCACGTCCACATAGGGAAAATATCTGAGGGGTTTCTTCTTCAAATAGATTAATGATTTTCATGTCCATTATTGGCATCAAGCTCTCCATTTGGTCAATCCTGACAAGGTTCTTAAGTCCTCTAGGCTGAAAAAATACTGGCTGGAAACCTTCTTCAGTTTCCATCAATGTGGCTGATGAAGACTCAATATCTGGCTCCTCCCCAATAGCTTGGAACTGATACAAGCCATGATTGCCAAATTCTGATGCCGCAAACAGAAACCCAGATTTCAACACACACATTGAAGCTGTGACAGGAATTGTATCAAAATACTTAATCTTCAATTCTGTCACACGATCATTGTCATGCTCCAAAGTAACCTTAAAAACATCCCCGTACTCAGTCTGCAAAAGAAAGAAGAACATGGACTTCTGCTTATGGGTGGCAGCTGAAACAATAAGAACCCCACGCTCTGCAGGCAAATCAGCCCGCCTAGGAATAACTGCCCTCACATCAGGATGCCCCTGGTTCTTATAAATCACAAAATTCTCAGCACAAACTAAAACCCCACTAGGCCCATCCCCTCCTCCAGGTACATTAACCAACATATTAGCCCCATTATCAACTGGCTCTGACCACTTCCTAGACACATGGTTGAGCCCTAAATCAAGCTCATAAAAAGTTAGATGCTTTTGAGCCTCACTAGCCGCCTGCCCAGTTGAATCCTGATCTGCCTCTGAGTAATCCAACTCAATTGCCGCAAAAATGGGGTTATCAAACCCGCAGTCGACACCACAAATGGAGTAACATACTGTATGTGACTTGTGAGCCTCCAAGGGAGACGAAATCGTCAACCTAGCTGCAGTATCTCTATTCAAAACATAAACTAACTTCTGCTTCTCACAAGCGCCAATCATTACAGCCCTACCTTTAGGGTCAACAGCAAGGTACTGACCTGGGACGATGCGGCGGCACCCTGATTTCCCGAAAGTTTCTTGGTGAATTTTATCGAAAACATTCTTCTCTTTGTTGTAGTCGAGGATAACAATCCGACCAGAATCTGAACCAACGACTATGTAATCCTTCTGGGCACCAGTTAAGCGGAACTGGGCTATGGATCGTATAGCGCCGAAGATTTCAACAGAGTGAAGTGTTTGTAGCTTACCATTCTCGTCAGGCCGGAGCAGGGAGAGAATCTTGCCGCGAGCGACGACAATTTCCTGGGCCTTGCCGCCCGAAAAGTTGCCGTTGATGGCAGCTATGATGCCGGTGGCCTGTTGAAGAGTGAGACTGTAGAGGTACATGGTGATGGTTGTGCAGCTAGGGTAAGGGTTTTGGAGGTTTCTGGGAGAGGTTTAGAGGAATTTGAGGTTTAGGATTTGGAGGATTTTGATCTTCAAGGGATCACCATATCTTGCTAAGAGGTGTAACGGGATGTGAAGATAAGGACAGTGTTAGAGAAACGGGATCCTGAACATAAACCCTAACCCTAAATTGAAGACAACGCCATGGCAACATAGATTTGAAGATTTTTTTAATGTCCAGAAACATGCGAGAGAAAAGTAACATTTCACTTTTTGTTAGGCCATGGGCTTTTTAACAAGGCAGAGTTTGGGTCCTTCCTAGTTGTTTATGGGCTAGATTTGGGCTCTGCATATGTACATCTTGTTAAAAAGCCCATAACCTAACAAAAAGATACAAATACATTTTTTTATTTTAAACCTAATGTCTAGTGTATCTTGTACAAATTATATATCTTATAATTATTAATAATTAATGTAAAATGATTCCTTAATATTGAGATGATCCATCTTCTGTTAATTATTATATAATGTGTAGTCCATCAAAACAACAATCTTATTTTTTAATTGATCACAATAAAATTTTTTTTTTTTATCTTGGTTATATAATGAGAGACAATTATCTATTATCTTTTCTCACATCCCATCCGCATGTCATGCAACTCAAAATCAGAATCTCTAACTTCTAATTAAAAGAAATAAATACTAAATTGTTTAAATTTTCAACACAATAAAAGGGATTCAGTGCCATAGAATGTAACATCTTTTTTTTTTTTTTACGGTGTCTGTCAACTTCCTTATTTCTCATTCATGTCATCATATGAGAATTAGGCGAACCTACCTCTACCCCTACTCCATATCATCAGCTCCACTTCTGTTTGTATACTCTTAAAACTATATATATTATGCCATGTAAGACTCCCCATCAACACAAACAACATAGACTTTCAGTTTGAGAATCCCCAAATGGCCAAAAGGGTCATCCTCTGCCTCCTCTTCCTAGCAGCCATCTCCTCATGGGCCAACTCAGCTAGAGTCCTTGATGAGGTGGAACATCAGCCACAAGTCAAATCCTTGCCGCGTGGTCATATCCCGGCTGTGGGCTCCACTGCCACGGCGGAAGATGATGCGGCTGAGGCTCCTGCTGATGTGGCCGCACCAGATGATGATGTAGGTGCTGTCCCTGTGGCTACCCCTGCAGCACCTGTGGATGATGATGTGGCACAGCCGCAACAGTGGCTGCCCCAGCTGCCACGGCTGCAAGTGCCACCGTAGCAAAGCCTGGTGCTGGTGACGCCACACTGTCCTTTTTCATGCATGATATCTTGGATGGGTCCCATCCATCCGCCAGGGTGGTCACTGGGGTCGTGGCCAACTCAGAGGTCAGCCCAATTCCTTTCTCAAAGCCCAACGACAACCTTTTTCCGCTCCAAGGCGGCACCCCCCTCCTCACCGGCAATGTTAACAACATTAAAGCCATAAACAACCTCATCAACAACCCCAACAGCGTGCCTTTCCTCACCGGCCTCACCGCCGCCCAAAGCAGCACCATAATTGCCAACACCGGCGACAACAACAACGTTCTCAGCAACCAGAACCAACCTTTCGTCACCGCTGGCCAACTCCCCACCGGCTCACTTCAGCGCCTCATGTTTTGAACCATCACCGTCATCGACGATGAATTGACAGAAGGCCACGAATTGGGTTCAGCCGTGATCGGAAAAGCACAGGGGTTTTACTTGGCTAGCTCCATTGACGGTACCAGCCCGACGATTGCACTGACTGTCCTGTTGCACAGCGGTGAACACGACCGTGAAATTGACGACACCATCAGTTTCTTCGGGGTTCACAGGACGGCGACTCCGGAATCGCAGTTTGCAGTGGTGGGTGGGACTGGAAAGTACGAGAATGCTGGAGGGTACGCGACGGTTGAGACAATTCATCAAGAAGATCAACACACAACGGACGGTGTGGATACCATTCTCAACTCTAACGTTTTCCTTACTGAGTAAATTGGACCGTCTGCTTCTTCATGAGTGATGAATATGTTGTAGCAGTGTTAGTGTGAATTTGATCATGTAATTTAAGCTGAAACAAAGTCTCTGTTTCTGGAATTATATTATATATATAAGTTGTAATTTTTGCAATAAACTTTTTTGTTTTGCAGTGGAGATATAGAGGAAGACAAAAATGTTTGGGGCATTCCGAGAATTGAACTCGGGACCTCTCGCACCCTAAGCGAGAATCATACCACTAGACCAAATGCCCATAATTGGTCTTTTTTTCCATAAAAACTAAATTAGTTGATTAACCAGAACTTCGTGACTTGAGGGATACTGAATCTCTAATTATGGTTCTTCATCCACATACATTACTCAATCTGGGAGATTCCTGAAAACAAAAGCCGTTTCCCTACTTATGCTGCTATGGATCCAGATTCTAATCAAAGTAAGGGGGAGTGGAATTGGAGTTGGAAATTGTTGTGTCCCCAGAAATTTAACAATCTTGTTTGCATTGCGTCTCAGGATCGCCACCACAAGAGTCACCTTCATTGGAGGACTCAAATTATCGTTGAAACGTCGGCGGGCCCTCGTTCTGGCCCTATTGATGAAACTGCACTGCATGTCTTAACAGATTGCAGTAAGGCCAAGGTTGTTTGCTTGTGCTTACAACATACTTTATGTTTATAAACTTCTTCCATTATTGGAGATTGTCTGCTTTTTTATATGAGTCGGAAGCAACTTGAATTTGTGAGTTAATTTTTTTTTTTTTCATCTGTTTTGGTTTTCCGAAACCCTTTTCAATTTTGTTCTCAAATCCTTTCAAGATCAATCGATAATTGGGATCAAAAATGGAAAAATGCAGGCTGCTTTGAATTGCATGGTAGAAATAGTAATACATACTACAACAATATGATATGACCCACACCTCACTGGTACAAATCTGACTTTCCCAAAACTTTTTCTATCTACACTTATCTGTCACCCTCTTGAATGCCAAAATCAGTGACATGGGGAAAAGTGGAAAAGAGGAAGAAACAAGACAATCATTCGAAACTCTCCTCGCCAACAACCTCTGCTGCTAGTTCATCAATCAAAGAATTCTCTATTTCCCTAGTAATTACTACGATATCGTTGCCCAATACTAACCAACCATCATCATTTCCCAGCAGTTTCTGAGATTCCTTACTTGCTTCCTTTTCCTGGTTAACCAGCAATGTCCACAGCTCTTCCTCAATCACTTCCCATCTCTGCCTAAAGCAAACCAGTGGTTTTGCCTTCATAGGTATACCCCGGCATGTCTGGAGAATATCCACCAAGCCCAAGTTTATACGGTCAAACAAGAGCTTTCTTTCTGATCTCTTCCAAGATGCCTGCTCAGCATACTTCTTCTCTACTGTGTCAAAGACCGTAGGGCTTATTGGGTATTCTGGAGAATGCCATACTTCAAAACCAATATGGTTACTATTGCAGAAACCTGCCTCAGTCAAGACATCAACAATATAGGAGAAATCCCTGCTCTCTTCAACTCTGAATAATACCAGTGGATCTTCATTTTCCTTGGAGCCCCCTAATGATTCTTCTGAATCATCATCGTTTGACACAATCATGCCAGGTCCTTCTGAGTCTTCTTCCAAAGATTTTGATTTCAGGATTTCAAGTTGCAGCCTCAAACCTAATAAAAACGAATGCAAAAGAAGTTAGCCTTGTAAAATTGAGTAAAATAATCACAAGAATAAACCAGTTCTTCTGGCTCACTAACCACGTAACCCAGCATCAATGCTCTTAGAGAAATCTGAACAAGATGATATCTCATCCTCAAATGTCTCCAAAACTGAAACTGGACTGAGCTGTGCCTCTGAGTTCACAAGAGAATTATGATCTGCAATTGAGTAATGTGAAGAAACAGAACCCTCTTCAGAAACCTCAATCAATTCACTCCCCTGCAATATCATGATTCAAATAAGAGAGAAATTGAGAAAAAGTAATTGACACTTTTAAGCCAAGGACTAGCCCCAAGCTGCAGCATTATAGAAAAAACACATTCGGTATAAGGAACAACCATTTTAGATCATATAGAATATCCAATAACCAATATTCATACGTTTTAGACTTAGTGAAACCTTTTATTTTCACCTATCCAATAATCCAACCATAGTTGTACTCCCTGCACCCCAACCCACACTCTGAAATTACCTTGGATAATAATAATAATAATAATAATAATAAGTGGGGGAGAATATAAGAAAATAGCACCATACCTGTTGACTTGAAGTTTCCAGGACATAAGAATTGTGCTCGTTATGATTTCTGGAAGACTTATCCGCAACCATGTTTTCATCAGCCACCTTATCAGAAACCATATGCCCAGAGGCACAATTACTTATGAATGACTTAGATACCACAGAATTCTGCTCGGACAGATTTCCATCCTTGATTTTGTTCTTTTGATCCTTATGCATTAGCCAAGCTTCTTGTGTGGCATGATTAGAAGAGAAAAGAACATCATGCCTTGATAACTCAGAGACCACTGAATTTTGTCCAGATAGATCGGTCTTCTCAATGCTGTTCTTCACCTTGTTCTGGATGACATAGTTTCCATCAATCAAGTGCTTATTTTCTGGTTCCAAATAAGGAACCCCTTGAGACTCCATGCAGCTGGATCCTGAGTTTCTAGTTTTCAAGCAATTTTTAGCACTAAAATTTTGCTTTCTTATATTCTGACTCCCCCAGTTAATGGCAAACCTTGGTGTAGTGGTCAAGCACAGATTGTCATGCCTATGCAAGTACCTATATTTATCATTGGGGTTGATTCTGTTGCCCAATCTCTGCTCACCCAGCTTATCATATGAGTGTTCTGGGTTAGATTCACAGTCTGACATTGCAAGCATCTCACCAAAGGTTCTGCTTCTGCCCCTATTCCCACTGTCCAGTCCATCTTGAAACTCTTTAGTCACCCTCCATCTTTCTGAGATTTGCTTCTTTGCCTTCTCAGCCATATATGACCTGCCTGGGTAGTAAATTGAGGACCTGTAGCAGTTCTTCACATCAGAGAATTTTTTGGAAGAAAACATCATCATCTCCGACCGTTTTGCATGATTGTCAACACCTCTAAATCCTGAACTACTAGACCATTTCCGCACAGTTTTCATGTCATTGGCCAAGTTCTTTCCTTTATCATGACAATGCAACGCTTTACCTTTCCTATCACCAAAATGAAAATCATGAAAAGAGGTAGACAAAGGAGAAAACTTTGCAGCATTCTCTGCCTTCCCAGGGTTTGGTTTCAAAACAACGATCTTCCTATTGGAAGGGAATGCTTCAAAATTTGATTTCAATTTTGGAACCACAGAAAAATAATCAAGTTCATGAGGCCATGACTGAGTGTTTACACGACCAGAAGCACATGATAACATTGAGTTTGAGAAACCAACACATCCTGATGGCAAGCCAGCGAGGGTAACTTGAACATTGTTTTGAAAATAATCCTCTTTTGAATCCATAATTCCTCCTCCAGATTCTCCATTACAAAATTCTTTTGGAGTTTGAAGCTCCA
>BPVZ01000005.1:3461018-3472427 GCA_020521535.1 Rubroshorea leprosula
GGTTCGAAAAGGATAGGATTGTGTGGCTGCTGGGATTCGAGCCCAGGTCTCCACGGCCACAACGTGGAATTCTTACCACTAAACTACAGCCACGTGTTTGCCGCTATGGTTCCGAAAATGGATTTTATCCCAAAAGTAATTAGACTGAGATCAAGTATTGAGTCGATTAGCCATGGAACATGGGATTGCAATTCAGGATATCTTCTTCATAAAACATGCATAACATTGTTGTTTTGGAATATTAATCATAAATGGAGTTACTCCCGAGTTTTAATGATGAAAGTTTATTACATGTCAAGCACAAAGATTATATGATCAAATATTCACACTAAAGTATCTTAAATTTAAGATTTTTTTTTTAAAAAAAATAAGATTCTTGAATGGAAAAGATTGAGTATGACTTTTTTAAATTTTAAGATGTCATATATTTCAACTTTTTCATGGAGAAATAATAAAATAAAAATATTATAATTATAATATTACGTGATATTATAAATTTATAATATATAATAATATAATCAATTATTTTTAATTAATAATTTTTTCATAATATTATATATATTTATTAATTTAATATCATTACTCATTTAGTGTGATAGTATGGTATTACCAGGCCACCCAGCAATAAAACACTATCATTCATCACATAATTTACCTTCAAATATACTAAAACCAAAGGTAAGAAGAGCAAGGAATGGAAGGACTAAATGACGAGAGGGAAGGAAAGAATAAAGTAGACATCTTTTTTAAAAAATAAAATAAAATAATGATTTTCAATTTTCAACTCAGCCCAACCACAATCCAAGAATTTCATTTTTGGATCCCAAGTCCAAGTATAGTAAAGAAACCCGAGTATCCAACCAACAAAACGACATCGTTTTTTGGCCCTCCACCCGCGCCAACATCAACCGTCAAAATCATAAAAACCGAGAAGCGAAATTCACTACGCATGTTGTTTACCCAAAAAGAAAAAAGACAAAAAAGAAAAAAAGAAAAAAAAGAAGAAAGACTACAGGTCTGTCATCTTATCCGGTTGACCGGGAACAACTATTCCCTTTATCCCTTGTTAAATCCCCACCAACTCCTCTTAAAACACCTTCCAACACTCATCACCACCGCTACTGCTCCTCCCCTCCCTCCGGCCAAACAAAAAGCCAAGGGGGATAGCTTCTAACACACGCAAGTAGCCATGTCCCCCAATTTTCCAAAACCCCATCTGAAAATCCCCAAGATTTTGCTACTTTTCTTTTGTATATCTCAAATTGTAGCTCCTGGGTTTGCATTTGAGCTGGATGAATCTCTGACTTTCATATGGCCTTTGCCAGCGGAGTTCAGTTCCGGTAACGAGACGCTGTCGGTGGACCCTTCAATTACGCTGACTGTGTCGGGGAATGGGGGCAACTCTGTCGTTGTCAGCGAGGCATTTGACCGATATAAGAGGGTTATATTCAAGCGCGCTTCTGGGTTTTCTATATTTGGGAAGTTCAGGGGGAGAGGATCTGTGTATGATATTAGCGAATTGACAGTAATTGTTCACTCAGAAAGCGAAGAGGTCGGTTGGGTTGAATTCAGATTAGAATGATGTTTCAATACTGTGATAAAGTTTTGATTTTAGTCTTGTATTTCAATTGGCAGCTTCAATTGGGTGTGGATGAGAGTTATAGTCTGACTGTAGCGAAGAGGGATGCGCAGTCCATTGTTTGGGAGGCGACAATTGAGGTAAATTCGATTGAAAACTTGAACCAATGGGCTTTAGGGTTTGCAGTATGTGTACTGATGTTAGGGTGAATAGTGATACCCAATTAGTCCTTAGGACTACGCATGTGAAAATTGGACATCCAGCCTAAAACAAATTGACCTTAATTCTTATTATGCTTCAATTTGCTATTTTACAACTTAACACACCCCATTAGATGCAGGTCCAGTTTGAACTTCAGTCCTGTCATGTGCTTTAATAGAGTATTATACTTAGTTTTTGTTTACAACCGGGGGATACTTAGTTTTTGTTTACAACTAGGGGAGAAAAGAAATGAAGCATCTTTAGTGAATTAATTGCAGAATGGGGATTGTTGAGACTATGAATGAATTTATTGATGAATCTATGCTGATGTTGGTTTTATTGCAGGCAAATACTGTTTATGGTGCACTCCGAGGGTTGGAGGTATGTAAGCAGCTATTAACTTTCAAACTGAAATAGGCATATTATACATAGTTGTTCATTAATCCATCAAAAGTACTGTTCTTTTCTAATTAACATGGAAAATCATACTCCATCAAGTGAGGCATTGAGCTATAATGAAACTAATGATGTTATTGGATATGACCTATGTTTCTTGGAGTCAAGAGGGTATAGAAAATCAGCTATTCCTTTTCAATGATTTTGTTTTGTCTTGGTTTCTAGGAGTCTTACATGTCCCTCTTTTAATCTTCTTCTCTCTTATATTGTAGACATTCAGCCAATTGTGTGTGTTTGATTATGGAACTAAGTCGGTGCAAATATACAAGGCACCATGGTACATCCAGGACAAGCCAAGATTTGCATATCGTGGACTTTTACTTGGTAACTCTTAATTTTGTTTCTCAATACAAGGCATATGTTTCAATTAACTTTTCTCTTTTAAAACTATTTTTTCCCTGAAATATCACTTGATGATCATTTTGTTTGCAATTTTTGCAGATACATCAAGACACTATTTACCAACTGAAGTTATTAAGCAGATAATCGAATCTATGTCATATGCTAAACTTGTAAGATATGCTAGTACTGGACTTTATGAGTTTATTCTCTTCTCTTTTGCTTTAAATTTTTGTTTCAATGTTGAATTACTGAATCAAATTCAATCAAGCAGTCACATGGTTATTGCACCATTTTCTATTCTCCAATCGTACATCATCTTATCTGACATTAAGTATTGCGTTCAGTAGAATGTTCTTCATTGGCACATCATAGATGAGCAGTCATTTCCTCTAGAAGTACCAACATACCCAAATTTGTGGAAAGGTGCATATTCAAAGTGGGAGCGCTATACAGTTGAGGATGCACAAGAGGTTGTTAGGTCAGTCAGAAACAGCTTATTTGATCCACAGTTAACCCCTGCTATTTAAAATCTTCTAAGGACATATCTTTGAGTATTTAGCTATGCTTGTTTATTTCTTCATGGTTAGAAGAATCATTTCTCTTTTATCTTCTTAAACTTAATTTAAATGCACATGCTTCTTGCCTCAACATTGCTAATGGCTTGTCTTCTGTCTTATGTTTCTGCACATCAATGTAAAGCTTTGCCAAAATGAGAGGTGCATTTTGTCTTTAAACTGTTTCCTATAGTTTCAACGATGTATATCTTCTTTTCATAAATTTTTGGAGTTGTTTATGGCAGGGATCAATGTTATGGCTGAAGTAGATGTCCCTGGTCATGCAGAATCATGGTAAGACTGATATATGTTAAACTTCTTTTCTTGATATAATAATTTTATAATTACAGGCACAGCTGATGAGTCTTGAATAATGAAAAGAGAACTTAGGGGAAATGTTGGCGTTCTTTTTCTTATTTAGTCCATATAGTTTTTGTTTGGTATTGTTGTTGATCTTTATAACTATGACATAATCTTCTAAGTTGTGACCTGCTTTTTGTTGTAGGGGAGCTGGATATCCTGATCTTTGGCCTTCTTCTTCCTGCAGAGAGCCACTTGATGTTTCAAAAAATTTCACCTTTGATGTCATTTCTGGCATCCTGGCAGGTTTGACTTCATGAAAACCTTTCCGTGGTGGTATTAGTTACTTTCTGGAAGTGAGCAAGTATTTTGGACTGACATTGACCTGTCACCTTGTTTTATTGCTGTTGACGATAAACACAGTTGATCCACCTACTACTTATTCTTGGAATCCATTACAGAGCTTGTTTGTTGACTTTCAACTATATGAACCTGCATTGACTCAAGTCATTTTGACTGTCAAATTATTTTTTTTCTTGATCTACTAATTATTCCCTTTGAACATCTTTTATGGTTTTGATTACCTTACCTACATCTAGAAATGAATGTCTAGGTACTCTGAGATGTTTGATTCTCTCCATGTTTTCCCCCCAAATATCTTCTCATGCAAAGCATGTCCTATAGTTTGTTGATTTTTAGGCCTTGTTCTTTTTATTTGTTATTAAGATATATTAATGCAAAGCATGCTTTTATTTTAAATTGAAGTTTCTATTTTACAGATATCAGAAAAATTTTCCCATTTGAGCTCTTTCACTTGGGTGGTGATGAAGTTAATACAGGTTAGTATGAGTGGCTCCCCTGTTGCTTCCAGACTGTCTTCATTTAAGACAGAAACATATAATTATTTGATCTTGAGAATCAAAGGATGGAAAGAAGAAAAGTTTAGTACAGCCTTTCCTTTTGGTTATGTGTAGACATCAGTTTTAAATGTAGTGAAAGTGAGTTCCTAGGTGCTACCACTTGAATGCTACTTTTATGTTTTCAAGCCTTCTGGAATTTACTAATACTAGCCCTCTATTCTTAAAGATTGCTGGAGCTCCACACCTCATGTGAAAAAATGGTACAATCCTCAATTCCTTTCATTGATCAGCTTTTGTTCATTGTTTTGGTCTAAAATTTCTCATTATGCTTTTATAAAAGCTTCTACAATTCTGTGGACCATTTATCAATCTCATTGCAGGCTGGGAGATCACAGCATGACTACAAAGGATGCATATCAATATTTTGTCCTCAGAGCACAAGAAATAGCAATTTCACAAAACTGGACACCTGTTAACTGGTATTTCTGCAAATACTTGTCTTGCCGTTCTAAAGTTGACTTTGCTCTCTGATTTTCTTGCATGAGAAGTTCACTGACTTAGTCTTTTCTGCTAGGTTATTAGATCACTGAAAACCCCTGAGATGTCAGCAAAAACTTGAATGTAAATTGCCTAAGATATTAATGCACTAGTTGAAAAATATGAACCAGCTGTTTGCAAGTATGCTCAATTATATAAACATGAAATGTCAGCTATAAAGGGTGACTCTATGTTTATGATTAAAACATCAAAAAATCTGATGACATCTGAATGGTTCTTATAACAGGGAAGAAACCTTCAATAATTTTGCCGCAAACCTTAATCCTCGGACTGTGGTGCATAATTGGTAAGTTTCTATTGAAGTTTCTCATGCCAGAGGTGTTACTCAGTTCTGCAAAATGCTAATGTGGATGACTTTATATGCTATGGTAGGTTGGGCCCTGGGGTATGTCCAAAGGTTGTGGCCAATGGATTCAGATGCATTTTCAGCAATCAAGGTGTTTGGTATCTTGACCACTTAGATGTCCATTGGGATCAAGTGTATACTGCTGAGCCTCTGGAAGGAATAAATGATGTTTCCAAGCAGGAACTTGTTCTTGGAGGACAAGTTTGCATGTGGGGGGAGACAGCTGATACCTCAGCTGTTCAGGAGACAATATGGCCACGAGCTGCAGCAGCAGCAGGTATGCCCTGTACTCTTGCCAAAACTAAATATTGAGCAGGCACTAAAGTTTTCATATAGTAATTTTAGTTGTAAATTAGAATCACGTTCTCTTATTCTTGTTTAAGCATGTCATTCCTTCTCTTTTGCATGCCTATAGAGCGCCTGTGGAGCCGAAGGGAAGCCATATCTACAGGAAATATTACCTTAACTGCATTACCAAGGCTACATTATTTCCGATGCCTTCTAAATAGGCGTGGGGTTCAGGCTGCTCCAGTCACAAATAAGTACGCGAGAAGACCACCGAGAGGTCCTGGGTCATGCTATGGGCAATAATTCTTCTCGTCAGGTCACCACACCCCCATATATCTGAAGCTACCTATACAATGTATGCACTCTTGTATATAGAATCTACGAGCATCCCCGTAAACTTAAACGTGTCTTCTGCTGGAATAACGTTGTAGTTCACCTGTTTCACCATGTTGAAGCTCGATGGTTGAAATGTATCTCAGAATCTTCTGACAGGGTTCTTCAATGTTGTTATAGTCTATCTACTAGTTGTTTTTCTGATGGTAAAACACTTTGCCGTAAGACACCTACACAATTCTTTGCAGTGTGACAAAAATGATGCCAAATCTTGATGAAATTTATTGCTGTGTAATCGGTAATCTTCTAGATTTCATTTCAAGATGAAACCTTTTGAAGGAGATTTTCTTGGATTCTAATACCAAATAGGCCAAAATTTTCTTACTAATAGTATGATTGGTGGAGGGGAGGATTTTGTGATTAATAAAATTATAACAATTTTAGATATTGTAATCTAATTAATTAAAAAATCTTAATCTCTCCTTAAACCAACAGACTATAAATCTAATCTTAAAAAACAAATTCGATGAACACATTTTTTGAGCTAAATTGTGCCTATCTTGAGGGTAATTTCTTCTAGATGCGCTCCCGTCTCACTCTTTAAGAAAGATGAAGAGCGGGTAACACACCTCTGAGGCAGAGAAGTTGGGAGATTCAGTTTCCCCTGGTCTGAGGGTGGAGTCGCAGTCGATGGTCCAACACACCAAAGAAGAGGCCGTTGTTCTCACTGCTTCTGTCAAATTAATAAAGAAGGCAATAAATTATTGAAAAACGACTGCTCCTTTCTTACCCCCTTCGTTCCTGCCCCTTTACCCTCTCTCTTTCTCTCCTTCTCTCGCCCTGTAATGTTTCAGTTTTCATGCTTGCCCCGTGCTCTTCATTTCTGTAAGTCTCAAATCTCTGTCTCTTCTTGGCATCGCATGAGGAGGAGTCCTAATGAAAGATACTTAATTTTGTTATTTTTCTCATGAATCGTAGAAATTTGACCGCTTTTTTTTTTTTTTTTCCTGTTTGTGCAGTGACTTCTCGCGTAGTCCATGCCTGATCTGTTATGGGTTTTGATTCTCTACATTCTGGGTCGTCGGCTTCATTCTTTTCATTCCTCAAAACAAGTAAGGCA
The DNA here is from genome assembly GCA_020521535.1 of Rubroshorea leprosula. Lineage (NCBI taxonomy): Eukaryota > Viridiplantae > Streptophyta > Magnoliopsida > Malvales > Dipterocarpaceae > Rubroshorea > Rubroshorea leprosula. Next base: position 3,467,956 of record BPVZ01000005.1, read on the forward strand.
GATTCGCAGCTGTTTTTAGGTTCTGGGTACCTCGAATTTAATTTTTGAGTTTTTGAAGTCGGCGTAATGGAAATTTAGGTACGCACTGGGTACATATTCCTATGGTGTTTAATTGAAGAAGTTGGGTCCAAATCTCTTCACGTATTTGAGTGGTATGCTGGGAAATTTGGGTTCATCTGGTTTCTAGGTTTTTGAATTGCGAAGTTAGGATTTTGAAGTGGGTATGGTGGGAAAGGAGGATGCTTCCAGTAATCCGAGGGTTGCAGGTCAGATTTCTGGCTCCCGAAAGATGTTTTGGCGCTCGGCTTCATGGTCCTCTTCCCGAACTGCCTCTCAAGCCCCTGAAATTGAAGAAAAAAATTTAGCGGATTCGCATGGTAATAACGGCAATAGTGATGGGCACAATCGACGTTATCCTCCTGTTCCATTAACCCCAAGATCTCAACAAAATTGTAAGGCGCGCTCTTGTTTGCCGCCTCTGCAGCCATTATCAATTGCACGCAGGAACTTTGATGAATGGCCAAAGGCCAGTTCTGATGATCTTGGTGAGTGGCCACAACCGCCAACCCCAAGTGGGAACAAGAGCAATGAGAGGTTAAAGCTTGATTTGTCATCAATTCAGCCGAATCCAGACAAGAATGGTGGTCTAGTGAAGAGGGATAAAATTGCTTTCTTTGATAAAGAATGTTCAAAAGTGGCAGAACATATTTATCTTGGTGGAGATGCTGTTGCAAGGGACAGGGATATACTGAAGAAGAATGGAATTACCCATGTCTTGAATTGTGTGGGTTTTCTTTGTTCTGAGTATTTCAAGGATGATTTTGTGTACAGAACCTTGTGGTTGCAAGATAATCCATCGGAGGATATTACTAGCATACTCTATGATGTTTTTGATTATTTTGAGGATGTTAGGGAACAGCATGGGAGAGTTTTTGTTCATTGCTGCCAGGGGGTATCAAGGTCCACATCGTTGGTGATAGCATATCTTATGTGGAGAGAAGGTCAGAGTTTTGATGATGCCTTCCAGTATGTGAAGGCAGCTAGAGGGATTGCAGATCCAAACATGGGTTTTGCTTGCCAGTTGCTGCAGTGCCAAAAGCGAGTCCATGCAGTTCCATTGAGCCCTAGTTCCTTATTTAGAATGTATAAACTTGCCCCGCACTCAGCATATGATCCTTTGCACCTCGTCCCAAAATTGTTGAATGATCCTTCTCCTTCGGCACTGGATTCTAGAGGCACCTTTATCATTCAAATACCTTCTGCAATATACATCTGGATTGGTAAACACTGTGAAGCCATCATGGAAAGGGATGCAAGAGGGGCAGTTTGTCAGATTGTTCGGTATGAGAAAGTGCAAGGGCCAATAGTAATGATCAAAGAGGGAGAAGAACCATCTTATTTTTGGGATGCCTTTTTAAACATTTTACCTTTGATGGATAAATCTGGAAGAGTGGAGGTTGGGGAATCAACAATCAAGATTTCCCCTGGTAAGAGGAAAGTGGATGCATATAATGTTGATTTTGAGATTTTCCAGAAAGCTATCAAGGGAGGTTTTGTTCCTCCATTTGCTTCATCTGAGAATGAGCATGAAACCCATCTTCCTGCTAGAGAAAGCTGTTGGAGTGGTCTTAGACGCAAGTTTGCTTCTGGTGTTATGAAGGAATTTGTCACATTACCAAAGTTATACCTCTCCAGGGTCTACTCAGAATCCATGATGATAGTACACTCATCGTCCCCTTCTTCGTCATCATCATCCTCATCCTCATCTTCCTCACCTCCTTTTCTGTCTCCCGATTCTGTATCTTCCGATTCAAGTACTGGTTCAAAGTATTCAGAATGCTCTTTGGATTCTCCTTCAGCTGCTTCATGTTCTCTTCCTGTGTCTTCAGTTTTGTGTAACTTTCCTAACTTGACACTCTGCTCATCCATAATTTCTGAACGTAAAGCTAATAGCCCAGAAATTGTGGGGAAGAATTGTAGTTCTCAGCCATGTCCTTGGTCTGCACCTTCATCTTTTAAAAATATTTCAGCTTCCCTTGCAGAGCGTCGTGGGAGCTTATCAAAGTCTCTCAAGCTGCCAGTGGCAACTGATGATATAAGAGTAAATCCACAGTGTTTTTATGTTAACCAGGAGGATGGGGTCATGATCAATGACTTTGACACCACTTACTCTTCATGTGGGCAAGATACAGAAATTGTAGTTGATTATAAGTTTGATGTGAGAAAAAGGGAAGGAGATTCAGCTTCCAAGTTGAAGATATCTCCTGGTAGAGTAGCTAATGCTGATCCATGTGATAAGGAGGCTACTTTTGTAAATAGTTCTGGTCAACCTTGTAGAAATCATGCTTTAGTGTATGGGTGTGGATCCACCGTCCTGAAAGGGATAGGGGGAAGTGGTTCTCCACATCCTAATGTAATGCAACATTTAGTATATCGCATGCCTGGTTTAGAAAGGATTGCAAGATTTAGTATGTCTGATCTAGATTCTAAATCTTCATTTGCAATTTGTACTCCAAGTACAGGTTTAGGCAAGAGTGCAGTTAGGATTCTAAATTTTTGGGTAGGAAGGTCTTTTTCTCATGATAAAAGCTGGAGTCAATTACATAACAGTGGGGAATTCAGAGATCAAGAAGAGATTGACTGGAATCAAGTTGGTTCTAATGTTCTAGCTCGTTTGGGTCTGCCAAAGGATACCCCCATTAAGGTATGGAATTTATGGTTGAAGTTCTTCACATTGTTTTTGCATTTTAAGTATCTTAGTATGTTATGCAAGTCTTGTTCTATCTACTCTTCTTCTGATATAAAAGTTCAACGTTTGGAATTGACTAAAATATCGACTTCTAATTGTTAAAAAAAGCTTAATGTAAGTGGCTAGGCAGATTTGATTTAACTGAAAATATTTACATTTAGGTATTTCCAAGGTTGTTTTGCAACTTGGCTTGTATTTCTTTGTTTTTGTGATTTCATTTAGTTTCTCTTCACTTTATTTCTTACTTGGTTCACCTGTTTTTCCATGCTAACTTAAAGCACAAGTGGGGTCTAACTGGTCTTTCTTACAACCTTCTATTTTGTTTTCTTTTTATGTTTTTCCACATCACTGCCTGAAATTCCGTCTATATTTTATTCTGTGGTTGTAAAGCTGCAAGAGCACATACTACTCAATACATGTGCTTATACAGGCCTTCTCATATGTACCAAAATGTTGATTATGAACAGATCATTAAAGAAGATGAAGGACCATCTGAATTTCTTGCATCATTCAATACATTGTAGTGCTACAGCAATTAATAAGACGTCTCCAACCTGATAGCTTAAATCATCTGGCATTCTTCGGTAGGATTATTTTGCTCTAGAACTTTTTGAAGCATCAAGCTGAAGTATAGCTCTCCTGGCAAAACCAGTGAGGTAATAATATTAGCCTTTTTTTTCAAGGAGTAAATGGTACCTCGTGTTATATTTTTCTATATTTTTGTTGCTGTAAGGATGCTATACATGCTTGATAATGACCTCCTGCCATATAAAAGGAACTAGACCCTCCATGTTATCTTTAGCTATAGTACTGAAATAAATAATGCGAAACTAGTTGTTTGCCATCTTTTTCCTGGCATGTCTAGTTTACTTCAGCAGCACTAGTCTGACTTAGCATATTGTCTTACAACCTCAGCTATATTATTATTTTCTACCTACTTGTTTATCATAAATGTCTCAATTACCAGAAAATAAAAAATATTAATGTTTTTGTTTCGTTAGAAGGGACCATTCTATTCTATTCTAAAGCACAGGGGTATCAAATTTCAAAATGCTTAAAACTAGAACTTAGGAGGCTATTTTTACACTTCACTGTCATAATAGTCTTCAACGAATCAGTTTTTGTTGAACAAGGGAAGGGAAGGGGAGGGAATTCAAGATGACTTGCCTTCTGCATGCTTTTCCATCGTTTTTCACAATTTTTTTTTTTTTGGCAGGAAGCTGCATTTAGTCTTCCCAAACCCAATAGTGAGAGCTGCCTGGCTGTACAGGATGGTAACACGGCCTTGACCAAAAATCATTTGTCCCTTAGACTGAATGTTATTGTATACTCAGTGTTACTAGGAGCCACTATGAAGTCTGTCCTGGAGAAACAGAGAATCGAAATTATTCTTAATGCAGTCTAAATTTTTTTCCATTTTATCATTTTGATGGTAGCCTTTTTCTCCATTTAAATGCCGATGGGATGGAGAACTCTGGTCAGTCTAAGAGTAAGTGGTGGCTGGGGACCAATCCTGCAAGCTTGCGTCCAAGTCATCATAATGGTCCCGTACACCCTTCACCGCTTCAAACCAGGGTCTGCTATTGTTGAATCAAGATGACATGTTGATGCTTCTTCACAATTTGTGTGTTTGTGTTTTTGGGGTTTTTTTTTTTGTTTTCATCATTTTGATGGTAGCATTTTCTTCTGTTTTTTTGGCCGTCATGGTAGCTTTTTCTTCGCT
>BPVZ01000005.1:3505800-3516145 GCA_020521535.1 Rubroshorea leprosula
GAAAACAAAAGATTGTTTAATTTAAAATTAATACGCATCTAAAGTAGTAAAAGTAACATAATAATAATAATAATAATAATAATAATAATAATAATAATAATTAAACCTAACTTATAAAATAGATAAAACTAACACTATTTATCACTTACGCGATCAAAAAGTTTAAAATTATTATCTTATTCTCTTTTCTCATTTTTCAAAAATTATTTTAGTTAAAATAATAATAATAATAATAATAATAATAATAATAATAATAATAATAGTAGTAGTAGTAGTAGGTTGACTTGACTGGTCTCATATGAGATTGTACCTGGGGATCATTATTTAATGCGGCTATATGCAATACAGTGTTTCCTTCTTGGTCCTTCCCATTCAACACTGCCCTTTCCCAAGCTGCGCTATCTTTGTGGGTGCTCCTGTAAATCCAAGAAGCCAAGAACTTTGCAGCTTCATAGCGTCCGTTTTTTACAGCAACCTGGAGAGCAGTCTGGCCGTGTATGTTCACATCTGTGATGCATTCAGGGCATGCCTCCAGAAACTCAACTAAAAGATCCAGTGCTTCTTGGTCTGCGGCAAAATGCAAAGGGGTCTGACCACCCTTGCCTTTAACACGAGCTAGATCTTTGTCGACTTTTAGGAGCTCTCGTACCACGAAAGTCTGATTATTTTGCACAGCAAGATGTATAGGGCTTAACCCAGATGGGTTTAACTTTCTAGCAAATGATGGCTTTAAGTTCATCATTTCCAAAGCAAATTCACCATACCGTGTATTTGCAGCTCTAATTTGTTCATCATTTTGCGGATCCGAAACCATATGTTGAACAGCTATGTGCAAGGGCGTTTGAGCAAAAGGCAAATCATCTTCAATTCTTCGCAGAACAGATGGATCCTGCTGAAGCAGTTGATATATGCCCTCAATGTTTCCCACATGAGCCGCTTCCCCCATTTTAACAATTCCATCATCCATGGCAACTGGAAACAGAAAACGGATATGAGAGTGAGTGAGAGAGTGAAAAGGGTGATGAATGAATTGAGAAGAAGGTTACTCTTACATAGGCAAGCTATAACTTGTTAAGTTGCCCCTTTTCTTCCTAGAAATTTCAATTTGGAAACTTCTCAGTGAGAGTAAGATTCGACTTCATCTTCCTCCTAAATAAATGCGAGAAGAGAGTTTGTCAGGTTATTTGGTCAAAAGTCTTGATGTTAATTATTGTCACGGTTCAGAAAAATATCACTTAATTGATGTTATCTGTATTGGAGAACAAACCAGGGAAAATCAAGCAAATCCAGGCCAGAAGATCGAAGAGATTCAAGGACATAAGCATAAGGAGAAAATCAAGGAGAACAACATCGGGGAAGAAATCATTCAGGTCAGCAACGGTAAAGAAGTTAGTCAAGCTCCCAAAAATGAGGGAAATATGGAGACTAACAGAGTAATTCCAGGGAGAATTCAAATCGAAACAAAAGGAAAGAATCCCACAATAATTCCAATATGACCATTGGCCACTATATATATTTTGCATTCTTTGTATCTGGTATTTGGTATTGATAGCAATAATTCTTAAAATCATACCATAATGTAAGGTGCTGTAAAATATTATAAATAGTTGAAATATATCTTTCTCTCCTCACCTCGAGAGAAACTTTCATTGATTCTAGTTTTATAAACCTCTTTAATCTGGTTATTATCACAAGTCTCATAAATATATATAGGTTTTTTAGAAAATAAGATGCATCTAAAATTATATTAATAGTTTTAGTTGAATTGATAATATGTAATAAAAATCTTAATTTATATTAAAATTTATGTTTATGTAGAAATAATTGTAATATTTCCTTTCTTTTTCTAAAAATTCACCTTGTTCAAAAAGAATAAAAAAAAGACGCACCCAAAACCAAACCTGTTTCTTTGGGGAGAAAGCCATTCCTTCATATGCTCTTAGGTGTGTTTTGCTTATATTTTCTTGGCAAAACATGCAGATCAACGCCTCCTCTTTCCAAGCAGTAGCAGATTACCCCCTTGACTGAACTCACGCGCAAGCTCCCCCCTCAAACTTATTGTTGGTGGTAAAATGGCCCTTGTCTAACGGCTTACGTCGACAATTGTGCTATCTTAACGACGGGCTGCTTTTGGTGGGACCCGTGGATGATGCGGTGAAGAGCTAGGCATGCTGGATGTTAAGGCGGTTATTAATTTGATGAGATGGCAAGCGTTTTTCTTTTTCTTTTTTAATTTTTATTTTTATCCGTACAAACTTACCGCCTTTTTTTTTTCTTCTTTTTCTCTCCCATAAGCTATTTTCCATTCCCCCATTCTCTCTCCTTTCTCCAAGATCCTGCAACTTCCAAGTTCATAATGAGTTACTCGAAGAAATAATAAAAAAGGTTAATTAGAGTTAAATCTATTTTTGATGGTTTGTAACGATATAATAAATACATCTTTATTTTATATTTTAAAAATATAAGGTAAAAAAATCCGATAAAATATTACTTACAGTGCGGAGTTGATGAAGCCGGCCGTGTCAAACTGTCAACCGACATATGTGCATACGTCTACATGACTGAGTTGATGATGTAACGGAGAGGAAAGAGTTGTAGTTCCGGTTCCTACATTATTTCCTAGAAGATTCACCCTTCCAGAAGTTTGTCACTTTCTTAGCAGTTAGCACACAAGATGACTGTTTAAACCCAATTGAATATTTCCACGTGGATTTAGTCAGCTTTGATTGTTAGGTAGGAGCAGTTAATTGGATAGCAGTTTCGGTATACAGTGAGTACGTGTTTATTCAGAAATTAAGCGGAGTACACATGTTAGGCTTGGCGGCGGTTGCCGGTGGTGACCTACGAAGGCGAGGAAGCATGCTACATGGTTTCACATGTGATGAAGATTAATCTTCATCGATTTTTCTTTTATAAATTAAACATTCGTGGTTTTTATTTAATCTCCAATTATTTTTCTAACATTCTCAAAAACTTTATCCTAATATATATATCTAATAATTACGTTACACTATTGCAAACCTACGAAGTTTGATATTTAGCCTTTTTTTTGTAATGTTTATTAGTATAATTTATTTAAATAAATTAATATTTTTTAGTTAGTAAAAGAGAGATAATTTATATTAACAATTTTTCTTTTGCACATAGCAGAATTCAGCGATGTGAAATTTTTTTTGAATCATTAATTTGGTCAATTACACCTAAACATTTAAAATTTAAAGGCGAATTATTGAATCTGAAAATTCGATTTTATTAACATTTAATATTAAGTAATTAATAGAATAATATGATTTTAAAATATTCTTCAATGTTAAATTAGGTTTTACTAATGGGTTTGTCTAGTAATACTATGTAAATAATATTAATTCATTAAAATTAATGGTCTGTACAAGAAAAAGGGGGAAGATGAAGAACAGATTTATAGAGCTAAGTAAAAAGTCTGTGGTCATTAACTGTTGCTGTGGAAGGTAGTCAGGAAAACGAGCGATGAGAGATAGAGGTAGAGAGAGAGCGAGAAGATGGGAAGGCGGACGGCACGGAGCAGAGAGTTCTTTGGCAGAAAGGAACAGGGTCGAGCAGATCAAGGCCGAGTATGGAAAGGCAGCAGAAGGCAAGAACCTTGGGGATATGATTGAGGTGTCTACAACCAAGCAATCCCTTTTTTCTTCACAAACTTTCCAAATGACTGGAGCCATGGGGATATGTGGAGAACTTTCCTTCGTTTTGGAAGAGTGTTTGCCATTTACAGTCCACAAAGAAAAAACAAAGAGGGAAGAAGATTTGGGTTTGTAAGGTTCCTGGAGGTGAAAGATGAGAGGGAACTTGAAAGGCGCCTGAATGGGATTCAAGTAGGTAATTTTACTTTGAAGGTGAATAGATCGAAATACAGCCTACAGGAGAAAGCTGATGCACCGTTCGTGAGGAACATGGGTGGTGCTCAACAACACAGAAGCTACGCGGAGGTGGTGAAGGAGGGCCAACAGGTGAAAGGGAAGCTGAATAGAATTGATGGTGAGCATGAAGGGCAAACATGGAAGGCTAAGGAAGAAGTTAATAATCAAACGGGACTCAAATTAAAGGCCATGAAGGATGACGAGGAGTGGCTGAAAGGATGCATGGTTGGTACAGTTCATTCTGTAGAGTCGGCTCCACTTTTGCAAGAAAAGTTCTTTATGGAAGGCTACTTTACCTGCAAAATCCGTCCAATGGGAGGGAAACTAGTGTTGCTAGAAGGAAGTGACAGGGACGAAATGAAGGATCTTTTGGAGCTCGCCGCTGATTGGCTTGGACATTGGTTTGAAGACATCAAGCCTTGGTCCCTTGAAATAGTGGCAACTGAACGCTTCACTTGGCTAAAATATCAAGGAATGCCTGTTCATGGCTGGAATTTAGATAACTTTTCGACTTTAGGCTGTTTATTTGGAAAGTTTCCGTGCTTAGATGACAGTACAAGCAAAAGAAAGCATTTCGATGTGGCAAGGTTTCTCATCTCCACTCCAATTATGGAATTTATCTCAAGGACAATTACAATTACAGTCAATGGAGCCCTATGCAAGATCAAAGTCATGGAGGAGGAATCCACAAATAGCTTATTTAAAGTGAGTTCAGATTGGATTTCGGCTAAAAAGTGGAACTCGGAGGATCATGAATCCGGGTCGGGTGCTAGTGATTCTAGTGGCAAATATGAAGTTGATAGCCATGGAGATTACAGTAGAAACCTAGACTTTCTGGAATTTGAAAAAGGATTGCAGGTTGAAGATGATGACATGGCGCAAATCTGGTGGGAGAAGGACGAAAAGTCAGTGAACAAACCCAAAGATGGGAGTGACAACGGCATGCAAGGAAAAGACGTGCAGGAAATGGGTGTCAGTATGACCGCTGAAAGTTCCCAAGGCATGCAGTCGAATGATGAATGTCAAGAGATTGTGCCAGACAGTTTGAATTTGGTTCAAAATCAAGGCAATACTAATGGTGATAGCATCAATACTTCAGTAGATAAAGAGTTGAACGGTATAGAGGATACAAAGGGAATTGGGCCTATTGAGGATAACAACAATGGGCTTTTGGAGTATGAAAAACTTGGGCTGGTTGCCCAAGATGCAAATAAGGATGTGAGTGGTGCTGGGCTAGTATCAGAAAGAATTGCTGCCAAGCCCATTTCAAGGGACCAATAGTAAGAGACATCAATGAATCCAATGAAAAGCAAGGAACCATCAGAAGTGAATTTCTGGGAAGGGATTGACAATGACTCAGGAAAGCTAGCACATTGGATGGTCAGGGGAGAAAGAAAGAAGCAAAAGAAGAGAGAAAGAAGGCAAGCAAAAAAGGCAAGGTTGTGTATTGAGGTCTTCAAGCATTCTAGACGCTGTTCGGAAACAAAGGGGAATAAAAGGGGGAAGCAGTTGCTAAGCTACAAGGATAGATGCTCAGAAATCGCCCCGGAGTTTCTGCCGGCATCACAAAGCAAAGTAGCTGGGATTTCTATAGCAGATAGTGACATCAAAAATAGAAATCGAAGTCTTCTTGGTTGTCATCGGAGCAAAGAAGCAGAGAAAATATGGGAATTTGGGAAGAAAATTGGAGTAACGGCTGACGGAAATGAAGTTGAGATTGCTCAAAAAATTGAAGAAATGGAAGACAAGGACCGAAGGGCAAAACAAGCTTTGGAGAAGCAAGACGAGAAGGAAGGTAGAGCAGATACACTATTATCAAAATGATTATTCTTTCATTAAATGCTAGAGGTGTAGGGGGTGGGGTCACAAGAAGGGGGATTAGAGATTTGGTCCATCAAGAAAATGTGGAGTTTTTAGCTTTACAAGAAACAAAATTAGAATCTGTTGATGATCAGGTTTGTCAAGCTTTGTGGGGTAGAAGGGAGTTCGACTGGGAATTTAAGTCATCATTTGGAAGATCTGGGGGTCTATTGTGTATCTGGGATCCAAAAACTTTTAAGAAGGAAAGGGTGTTTGCTGGAAGCAATTTTTTGGGGATATTTGGATTTTGGGGGAAGGAGCAAGTTCCTATATATATTGTAAATGTGTATTCACCATGCGATTTAAATGGTAAAAGATCTTAATGGGATGAACTGAGGAACTTAATTATTGCCAGTAGAGGTAATTGGTGTGTTGTAGGTGATTTCAACGCTGTGAAAGAGCATCAAGAACGTGCTGGAAGCAGGGGAAATGCTAGAGAAATTAGAGAGTTCAAAAACTTCATCATGGATTTAGGCTTGATTGATTTGCCATTAATTGGGAGAAAATACACATGGTATCATTCAAATGGAACCTCAATGAGTAGACTGGACAGATTTTTAGTCTCAGAAGAATGGCTATTGAATTGGGAAGATGTGAGGCAGTGGGGATTGAAAGGGTCTATCTCAGATCATTGTCCAATTTTGCTAAAGAACCAAAAAGTGGATTGGGGTCCTAAACCGTTTAAATTCTTCGATGTGTGGATGGAGCAGCCAGGATTTGAGAAGTTAATACATGATTCTTGGTCATCTACTAAGATTCATGGGTGGAAAGGCTATATCTTGAAAGAGAAATTGAAAAGATTGAAAGGTGCTCTAAAGAATTGGAGTAGAAATTATATGGTGGAGGTTGACAAAAAGATTTGTATTGCAGAAGATAAAATTGCAGAACTTGACATGAAAGGAGAAAGACAAAGGCTTACTGTTGGAGAGGTGCAAGCCAGAAAAGAATCATTTGCAAAACTCTTGAAGAATGTCAGAATCAAAAATAGGATCTGGCATCAAAAAGCTCGAAGAATGTGGCTACGAGAAGGTGATGCTAATACAGCTTTTTACCATAAATGCATCAAGAGTAGATTGATGAAAAATGAAATAAATTGCATTATGGTTAATGGTTGCCAACGTGTTGAGGTGGATGACATTAGAGAGGAAATTGCTAAATATTTTCAATCATTATTTAAGAATGAGGAATGGGTTAGACCAACACTTGGTGGGCTGAATTTCAATCAGATCTTTGAATCACAAAATCAAATGCTCACAGCTCAATTCTCTAAAGAGGAAATTAAGGCAGCAATTTGGGATTGTGATAGTTCAAAGGAGCCAGGTCCTGATGGTTTCCACTTCAACTTTATTAAGAAAAATTGGGAGATAATTAAAAGAGAAGTCATTGATTTTATCAAGGAGTTTCATGACAAAGGAAGGATTGTCAAAGGCCTAAATGAATCATTTGTGGTTCTAATCCCTAAAGTCAGTAATCCAGAAAAGATTGAGGAATTTAGACCAATCTCACTCATTAATGTAAGCTACAAAATTCTGTCAAAGCTGCTCGCCAACAGATTGAGAAGAGTCTTGGAGGACATAATCGGGGAAAACCAAATGGCTTTCATTGCTGGAAGACATCTGCCTGAGAGTGTAGTCATTGCAAATGAAGTGCTAGATGAGGCAAGGAAAAAGAACCAAGCTTGCTTCTTCTTTAAAGCAGATTTTGAAAAGGCATTTGATAATGTTTGCTGGAGTTTTTTGGATTTTATGATGGATAAGTTAGGCTTCAATGCAAAATGGCATTCTTGGATCAAGGAATGCTTGAGATCAGCGTCCATCTCTGTGTTAATCAATGGTTGCCCTTCTCGACAATTTGGAATGACAAAAGGATTAAGACACTCCATGTCCCCTTTTCTATTCTTAATTGTGGCTGAAGGCTTGAATGGATTAATCTCAGAAGTAGTTAAGCAAGGACTTTTTGAAGGTGTTAAAATTGGAAATGGAGAGCTTAAACTCTCTCACTTGCAATTGGCTGATGATACTTTGATAATGGGTAAAGCAACAAAGGAAAATATATGGGTTGTGAAATGTATTATGAGGTGCTTTGAATTGGTGTTGGGATTGAAGATCAATTATGCAAAAAGTCAGCTGATGAGCACAAATGTTGAGAAGGAGTGGACAACGGAAATGGCATACTTGCTTAATTGCAAGATATGTGAGATTCCGTTCAGATATCTTGGCACTCATGTGGGAGGAAATTCAAGGAGTATCTCACACTGGAAGGGTCTTGTTAAAACTTTTGAAAAGAAGCTGTCTGGTTGGAAAGGTCGATACTTGTCTATGGGAGGCCGGATTACTCTCGTTAACTCTGTGCTATCCTCACTACCCGTGTTCCAAATGTCGACTCATCTTCTCCCAAAAGGTACGTTGTTTATTATTGATTCCATTTGAAGAGGATTTTTATGGGGTAGTTGTGAGAATAACAAAAATATTAATTGGGTTAAATGGGAAAGGGTGTGTAGAGGGAAGGAAGAGGGAGGCTTAGAGATTAAGGGTCTTAGGTGCTTCAATATTGCTCTTTTGGGAAAATGGTGGGTTAAATTATCTCAAGACTCAAGTTCCTTGTGGGCTAGAGTGATTGGTGAAAAGTATGGAAGAAAGGCAAGAAATTGGATTAGTATGTTGGAGGAAAGAAAGGGAAGAAGCTTTGTTTGGTGGCAAAATATTAGGAAGCTAAATAGTGTGGTGGTAGGAAAGGAGGGGTGGCTGTTAGACAATGTAAAGTTGGAATTAGGAGAGGGGAAGAGGGTCAGTTTTTGGCATGACAACTGGCTAGGGGTAGGAGTTTTATCTAACATATATCCAAGATTATTTCTTCTCTCAACAGGTCAACAAAATATGGTTAACCAAATGGGCACATAGTCTGATGGTCATTGGAAGTGGGACTTAAAATGGAGGCGTCATCTCAGAGAATGGGAAGAGAAACTAAAATCAGACTTGCTTGGTGATATTTCCTCAGCCCAATGTAGGCAAGGGATCAAAGACAAATGGGACTGGAAGTTGGACAACAACCATGGATATTCTACTAGTTCGGCTTACAGACTCTTGAAAGCCTCAAACCATGGAGCTGATGCAAAAATCTTTATGAAAGTTTGGAATCCATTGACCCCAAGTAAAGTTAATGCTATGGTGTGGCAATTAATCCAAAATAAATTACCAACTAAATTTGAGCTGTTTAAGAGGGGGGTCCTGCATAGCTACAACATGACTACATGCTCCCTATGTAAAGAGGAAGTTGAGACCTCCAGCCACTTATTCTTATGTTGTTGAGTTGCATATTCCCTATGGGGCATGTGCTTGAAGTGGTGGGGAATGCAATCAGTTAGACCAGGAACTTGTTTGGAAGCTTTCTCTCAACATCTTGGACTAATTGAAGATAGGAAGCTTTTAAAAGGATGGGAGACTATTTGGTTTGCATATGTTTGGTCTTTATGGCTAACTAGAAATACTTGTGTATTCAAAGGGAAGGAACCAGATGCTCAAAGGGTGTTTGATTGCATCCAAATCAAATCATGGGAATGGTTGAAAGCAAAGAGCAAGAATTGGTCATGCTCATCGACAGATTGGCTATTAGCACCAAAAAATTGTCTAAAAGATGAAAGGACGTGAATGCATAAGAATAGGAGTTTTGGGTTTAAATGAACATCTTCTAAAATTTGAGGGACTAAATTGCAAGAAAAAAGACTCATCTTGTGGACCTAAATGAATGAATCTTGAGTTTTAGGATCTAAATGCTCATCGTAGAAAATATGAAGGACCAGATTGCTATTTTACCATTGAAGAAGTTGCAATAGAGGATAGAGACCTGACACGGGTGAGGTGTCGACACATGATTTTGGTATCGACACAATACGGCAAGCATCCACAATCAGAGTTTCTGTTCCTGCTTTGGGTTATAAGAGTGTAGGTTGAAATTTTTACAATTTAAAAGTGCTTTTATAAATTTATGCCTTTTAAGTTAGAATGTTTATAGATTTGGAGTATTCTTTGTACTTTATTTTTTAATAAATATTATTTTTTATTGTTAAAAAAATTCATTAAAATTAATATTTATATTTTTTATATTAATTAATTATAAAAAATACAAGCTTAACATGAATCTTACGGGATGAAAAATCCGTATACTAATTGCGTGGGCACAAACATAATATGTTGTCATGTAGCCGTCACTGAATTTGTAGCTAGGCCTATAAGGGTCTGAGATGTGAAAAAATGAATGTGACTGGGAAATTCCCAAGCTTCCAACCACTACCGGAGGTCTTGCTTAGAAAGTTAAGAACAAACGAGAAAAATGCTTTATTAGTGTCTCTTTCTTACTTTTGATTTTGAGGTTTAGTGTAAAATTGGGTATTACGTGTCAAACAATGTGTGTGGAGAAAAAGATTGTATCTTGAATACATTCCACACGAATATTTGTGCATCTCAATATTGTAATAAAAAAGTAAAACCCAAAAGTTGGTCCCTCTACTGTTATATGGACCCTCAAGTTAGTCTCTCAACTAAAAAAATCCTTATTTTAGTCCTTAAAATTTTTAATTTTGATTCCAAGTTGAT
>BPVZ01000005.1:3519486-3529998 GCA_020521535.1 Rubroshorea leprosula
TGTTAATTAAATTATATAAAAAACAATGAAACGAAATTTCAACACAATTATCAAATCCCCCAACAATATATTTATGAAATAATTTTGAGAATTATATAATATAAGAAATAGTAGATAAATATAAATAAAATTAAAATGAGAATTCTAACCTTAATTATTTTTTATCTATATCCTGCCAAAAATAAGAAAAAAACATTGCATTGTTATAAATTATGATTTTATTAAAAGAAAAGGAAATAAAAAGTATAAATCAAATTTAAAAGGAGAATTTACCTCATAATTATAGTATTAAAATCTGCACACACAAAAAAGAAGAAGAAGGAATTATTAGTCTATCAAATAATAAGATAATGAAATAAGTATAAATGAAAAATAAAATAAAATTAGAGATACTTACAAAAATACAAATGGGAGAGTATAAAAGATGAAAGAAAAAGGAAAAATAAAAGGAGAAGAAGTTGAGAGAAAAGTTGGGACGTTTTACCTGTGAAAAAGAAGAAGAAAGGAAGAGATAACCAAAATGAAAAAGAGATAAGAATGGGATGTTTTGATGCTGAAACCCCTATATAATACAAATATATTTGACAGAATTCTTGTCGATTATACAAAATAAAGTTGTCGAATATATTTCAAATTAAATTAACAGGGAGATTTAATTTTTTTGGGGTGAATGGACGGGCTTCAAGTATAATCGACAGTCACTTTGGCTATCGATTATACTTATATTCGACAGAGAATGGCTGTCGATTATGTTTTGATTTTTTTTTTTATCTTTTTTATAAGAGAATCAATAAAAAGAAATTAAAGGGAAAAAACCAAAAAAAGAAAAAAAGAAAAAAAAGAAGAGAATTAAATAAATTAAACTAACCATTAGTTTAAAAAAATAATACATCAATTTAAATATAAAAATTAAAAGTGGCTGTCAATTATGTTTTGATTTTTTTTATCTTTTTTTTTAAATTTTTTAATGTTTAATTTTTATATTTAAATTGATGTATTATTTTTTTAAACAAATGGTTAGTTTAATTTATTTAATTCTCTTCTTTTTTTTCTTCTTTTAATTTGGTTTTTTCCCTTTAGTTTCTTTTTATTGATTCTCTTATAAACCTTTTGGTTTTAAGGTTAGTAGAAATCTTTTTTTTTTTTTCTGAGGTTATAATTAATTATTGAAATTATAGGTTTGATAAAAAGAATGATGTCCTATTTCTTTACAAAATATTATATTGTATTTTTGTTTTCTTTTTCCTATAAGATTATGTTATATTTTTTTATTATATTATATATTTTGTTTACATAAACTCTAATACTTTACAACTAAAACTAATTTAAATTATGAAATATACTAACTTCTCATCCTATAAAATATATGTATATTATACAGATGTAGCAGACTATAATCGACAGCATTTCTGTCGATTATGTATAGGACATAATCGACAGTCATGTTTCTGTCGATTATACTACTATAATCGACAGAAAGTTTGTCGATTATGGCCTATACATAATCGACAGCCATTTTTCTGTCGATTATACTAGTATAATCGACAGGAAGACTGTCGATTATATAAATTGTCAATTATATTAGTTAAAATCACGTATAATCGACAAATAATTATAATCGACAAAAAAGATGTCGATTATAATAGTATAATCGACAGAAACATGACTGTCGATTATAAATTTGTCGGTTATACTATGTTTTCTAGTAGTGTGTGTAAAGAATCCAAAATTTAGTAAAGATAATTTTAGGGCAATGAAAATTAAATGAAAAATTATGTACAAATTTCTGTTGGAGCTCTTAAAATTCTTGTTAAGATTTTCTTTTGAAAATTAATGAAAGTAACTAGCCTAAGATTAAGTTTGGTAATTTTGAAAAGGAAGGGGACTATTTTTTGTCAAAATAAAAGGTTAGGATAATGTCTAATATTTGTGATAAAGATTGAGGACAAAATTTGTATTTATTAAAAAAAAAAAAACCGAAGATAGGTTGATTTCTGTACGCTTCAATATAAGGATGGCAATTTTCTCCGCGACCCATGGAGCTCCGCGGAGATACCCGTTATGGGGATGGAGATTCTTAGAATATTCCTACCCGTGGGGCGGGGATGGAGGTAATTTTCTACCCGTGAAATTTCACGGGGAATTTTCTCCACCCCGTGAGGAACCATGGGGATCCATATAAAATAAAAATATATATAAATTTGTTTATATATATATTTCGTAAATATATTATCAATAACTTTTTACTTATCCAATTTAATTAGTTAACCCGATACCAACATAACTTAAATTTCACAATCCATTCTTTTATCAATTTTTTCAAACCCAATTCTCAGCCCAACCCAATTTTTTTTGTTAATCTAATAATCCAAAACCTAATTGCCCAGCCCCAATTTACAACCTAATTTACAGGCCCGATTTACATATAACCCTAGCAGGAGGACATTTCACTCAATCTCTCTTTTGCTTGCCGCTTCTTGCAATTGCAAATTGCGAATTTGGAAATTAGGATTCCTCATTCCTCTTTCGGTTGACGTCAGTCTCTCCTCTCTAGTCAGTCTCTAAGTCTCCTCTCCTTTAGTCCCCTGCCACACTCTTGCTCAAACTCTGCCCTCATCTCCACGGATCATTATGAATCGGTGCTTCCCTTCAGCTCTCAACCTCTCACCGACTCACCATGCCGTCTCTCAGTTGGTCTCTCCAGCCAGTGTCTGAGTTTCCTCTCCTCTAATCCTCTGCCACACTCTTGCTCAAACTCTGCCTTCATCTCCACGGACCTTCACAGTGATTCCCTTCAGTTCTCAACCTCGTCGTCACTACAACCCCTGGCCCCTGCTGCCCTGCAATGCTCGCCGCTCGCCGCTCACCGCTCACCTCCAACTGAGCTCCAAGGGTGCCGTTGGGTCATCTCATCTCGCCTCTCACCATGGCACCATGTTGTCAACCCATCATTGCAAGTCAGCAACGCTCCTCACTCACCTCCGGCTTGTTTTAAAAGAGTGATCTTGATCATCTTTGTTTGCTATATGGGATTCTGTAAAATTGCTATTTTCTTTTGGAATTTTGATTAACAAGCAGTGAATGGTGGGGACTCCGAATACCCGCGGGGATGGGGACGGAGGTAATTTTTGACCCTCCGCCAAAACTCCCCGCGGGGATCCCCGTACCCGCCATTGACGGGGATGGGGATGGGGAGGGGGTCCTCGCCCCCGTGGGGACCCGTTGCCATCCTTACTTCAATATTATTAGCCAAACAATTTTAGAAGGGATAATTAAGGATCGTGAATAATTGAAGCGACGAGGTGAGGTGATAAAGGAAATGTGGAGGATATATAGTTCCTATTCCACCTATAATTTTTCGGTGTCCCTCTGGCCCTTTCATCAACAAAATTTCCTTCAAGTGGACTAAATAATGGAGATGCCGACGTTTTTTTGCGTAGAGACTAAAGAGAGGCCATGTTTGGAAGTATTATTTTGACAAAGGTTGCAGCGTTCACACCGTAGAAAAGAGCAGCATAAGGGCTCATGACTGATCTTTGATCGTCATTGTGATTCAGTCAAATGAAAGTAAGGAACCGATTGAATTAATGGTTTGATATATTTGCGGAGCCGTGGAAGTTGAGTTACCCGAATTAATTATTATCACTGCTCGGAATAGTATCACTTAATGATGATATCTTGTTATTATCACGAGTCTCATAAATATGCAGTTTTTCTGAAAATAAGATGCACCCAAATCCGAACCTGTTTCTCCCGGCAGAGGGCCATTCTTTCAGATGCTCTTTGGTGTGTTTTGCTTATATTTTGTCTATCGTCATTCAATCTTCACAAGTGACAAAATCTGGCTTTTTGTTTTACGTTGTTTCTGTGTGAGCTCTTCCTAAGTCTTAATTGCTAAGGAAATATACCGTATTATTTACAGTGAGTTGTGTATCATGGTATTGCATCTTCTAAACCAAGTAATGGTCTCCTTTTACCTTTTTTTTTTTTTTTTTTTGGGTGGAGCTCTCCTTTTACTTTTACTCAATAAATTAATGTCTTACTCTTACCTTTGGTCAGGGCAAATTTTATTTGCCACTAACCATTCAATTAACCCCAATAAACATAAAAAGCTCCTACCCTCTTTTCTTTCAAGACTTCCATCAATGTTACTATTGAATCCTTTGAATCCTTGCTACCAAGGAATGGATAACTCTTTTTTTTTTTTTGGCTGAAAAAAACTTTTTCTTGTTTTTGAGACTCTCATAATGCTTTTGAAGAAGAGAGTATACAAACTTTCATACTTTTATTAATTTAGAATATAAACCTTTTTACTTATTAATTAAGCTGTAAACTTTCAAAAGATACTAATTAAGGGTGCCAATTTTACCTAGCCCTTAATGAATAACTTCTTTTTTATTTTTGGTAAGGGAATGATATATATACACTTTGCCATTACACCCTCCATCACACATTCACTCCGTCTCTGTTTCTCTCTGTTTCTTTCGTTTACCTAGCAACTCTCCTTTTCACCCAGCACAGCTCTCCTCTTCACCCAGCACAGCTCTCCTCTTCACCCAGCACAGCTCTCCTCTTCACCCAGCACTGATTCTTTGATTTTCAACCTTCTTCCTTCTTTCCCCTCTTCCTCCTTTCTTTTTGTTCTTCTTTCCCTCTCCTCCCCTCTTCTTCCTTCTCTTCCTTCCTCCTTGATCTATTGAGGAGATCCCAGATCGGGTTCTCAAGGAGAACCCAGATGCAGAACCCGATCTGGGTTCTGCTGAATGGCCAAGGTGAAGATTGTTGTTGTTGTTGCGACTGCATTGGTGGCTTTTGGAGTAAGGAAAGCAGGAACTCACCGCGTTGGGTGTCTTTAGAGTTAATGGATTAAGTAATGGAGTGAGAATGTGTAACAGAGAGTGAGGAATTGCAATGTGTGCTAATCATCATCCTTTTGGTAAAACCCTGATTAATAACTTACTTCTGTTTTTTTATTTTTTGAGAAAACCCTGATGAATAACTTCTTATAACTTCTTACTATAAATCACAATTACTACAAAATTATCCTCCACATCTTATCATCCCATTTCGCTGTTCTTTTTTAAGTGGACATCCCGAAATTCATTATTTTGGGAGGCCAATAGTCAAGCCCAAACTACTAAATCCATCATCCTGGCGCAAAACCAAAGCTCCAAAACTCCCGCCCATTCCTCAGATGGGCTGAGGTGGCAACTAAACGTCAAACGTTGCAAATTGTCTTCTTCACTTTAGAACAAAATTCTACCTGTTGCAACCGTAGCTTGTGTTTTTTCTCCATCCCTCTTGATAATTTTTTTGGGTTTTCAAATGAATTTAGAATCCGCAAACTTACAGCTTTAGTGTGGTCCGTTATTAAGAGGGTTAGGTTTGGAGATGATTCGGTAAGTACACTTAAAGTATGTCAGAAATTAAAGCATGCATCTACCATTCAAAATGGTATCAATTAAGCAGTAAAATACATAATGATGAGTCCAGCTGGCAATTACATCTTAAACACAATGAAATTGACTTAAATATATAACTTTATTTCCACAAGAAATTGTAATTGAGAGCTCATTGCATCTTTGAGTAATGAAAATTATATGTCTCTATGCTGCACATTTAAAGAAGCATAATCTCCAGCCCAAAATTAGACCGCAAAGGAAAACACTAGCAATGAAAGGAAGAAAACTATAAACTAGATTATAAGTTGAAGATGTCATCGACACACTAGTGGAATAGCAGAAAATGAATAATATGAGTGGAGGGTAGATCAAAATTCCATTTGCCATACCTGTAAGGTAGAGGAGTGCCATCATTGTGAAAACTGTAACACCAAATGTCAGAGTGTTGATCGAATAGAAAAAATTAAACTCGCTTGGGTCCAGGACTAATACCCCAATTTTTTTTTTCGAAAGGCAAAAGATTTAATTGAATGAGTACAAGGGGTACCCAAACCAGTATACATTAGTCAATCCCTAATAGAATGAAGAACCAAAAAACAGTATAGCGTTGGGAGACCCATTTACAAAAACTTGCAGCACTTGGGGTTTAAGATCCAGTCAGAGAAATGTACTTCATTTCCTTTGCTCTTGACCCAGAGGAAGGCTTGAGCTTGAACTTGATCGAAAGTCTTTGTCAAATCCATCGATTTACCTCTAAAGATTATCTCATTCCTGGTAGTCCAAATGGTCCAGACAAGAGAAAACCACACTATAATCCAACCCAGTCGTTCACTACTTTTAGTAGCTAAGGATTCATGTTGGATGAAAGAATCCCAACATGAACCAGCAATAGCAATGGAGAAACCCCACCATTCGAAGCACATTGACCAGATTTTTGCAGTAACTGAGCAGTGGAGAAAAAGATGGTTGCTGTCTTCCACATTCCGTCCACAAAGGCTACACTTAACAGCCTCCATCTCCTTAATTAATCCCCTTTTCAACAAGTTGAATTTTGAGGGAATCCTATCAAGTAGTAGTAACCAAGTGAATCCATAGACTTTGTGAGGAATAAGGGGGTTCCAAATCTTCTCAAAAACTTTTCGGTATGGTGAGGGTTGATGTTGGACCAAAGCAGTGTATCTTGAGCTTGTAGAGTAATCACCCAACTGATCTCGTTCCCAGGTCCAAGTGTCTTCCTTCCCTATGGTCAGGTTGGTCTCCTTGAGAAGCTTGTTGAAATCTTGCATGGAATCTTGCTCCCAAGAGTGTGGGGTGCGTCTCCAAGGAAGGTTCCAAACCCATTTGTTGTCTTCCCATCTACCCATCTCATCAATTATGTTGTCTTTCCCTATAGAAAGCATATATAATCTCGGAAAAACATTAGCAAGCACTCTAGTATTACTCCATGAATCCTTCCAAAAACTAACTTTCTCTCCATTACCGATCCTAATTTGGAAGCCCTCAGACAGCCAAGCATATATAATCTCGGAAAAACATTAGCAAGCACTCTAGTATTACTCCATGAATCCTTCCAAAAACTAACTTTCTCTCCATTACTGATCCTAATCTGGAAGCCCTCAGACAGCCAACCCCTTTTATTCTCCTCTAGTACATCTAGCCTGCACAAATCCTTCCACCAATTGGACCTTGCGCTCTCCCCTTCTTTTACCCAGTTACACCAATTTCCACCGTCATACCTATATTTTTCTTTAATCAGGTTAAAAAGCAACCCAGGAGAACCCTTGGCCAATCTACCCCACCACTTTCCAAGTAATGCTTGATTAAAAAGTCTAAGATCCTTAACCCCAAGCCCTCCATCCCTTTTACTAATCCTTTCAAGTAAGAACTGATCTCCCAATAAACAGTAGTGGTTGATTTGTTGAGGAGATGTTGTGGAAATCAATAATGTTTCCCCGTGTAAAATTATCAGGATTGTTTTCCTGTGTAAAACCTTTTAGTGGGCTAGGGCAAGCTTGGTAGGTGGTAGTAAGGATCAGGGCATATACTACTAGCAAAGCATTGATCAACTTATTTGAAAGCTTCTTATGCTGACGTGTCCTATCCCTTAATAATGCTTTCATGAATGAGAAATCCCAAGATCTCAACGACGTGGCTAAGTTTGGACGTGGAAGAATTGTTGAAGTAGTCCGATGTTTAGGCCTGACAAAGGACATCCATAGTGTCTCTCCTCCTTGACATCAAAGCTGCAAAATCAAAACAGAAATAGATTTATGCCTAAGCACCTGGGATCAGCCCTTTGTCGTCCATCTTGTGCTTGGTTTTCAACTTTTTTTTTTTTTTTCACAGCCATGTACCATTCTTCTCAAACAACCTCAGCTCCTCCGTCATTATAGCCTTCCTTCTTTGGATTTTGCTGCCTCAAACAAATTTTGGAGGTCTTGCAACTAAGTTGCATTTTCTGAGTAAATAAAAAACAAGAATTTTGGTACCTCAAAGTGCTGCTTCATCATCTTTTACATCTTTTACAGCTTCCTTGGGCTAAAGATTTGGCTACTGAGTCATGAAAATGACTTGATGCAATGTTGAGTACTCTCTTGGTCCCAACCTACACCTTCACAAGCCATCCTTGCCTCTATAGACTAATGCTGTAGCATAAACACACCACCCATACCAGCAACATAAAACATCATCAAACTAGCATCTTTTGCTCATACTTCTTACAAATCTTCAGCCTCAATAAGATTGAAGGACGTCAAGTTAACCTTCAACTTCACAACTTCACAGCTTCACATACTCTCTTTTGCCTTAACAAATTGGTTGCATCTTTTTGTCAACCACTTTCAAAGATTGAAGGACCTAAAGTTAACCTTCACAAAATCACAGCATCTTTGCTGCATTTTTGGTCAGAGGAGTTTGCTATGGTTAGAAAAAAAAAAGGGGGGGTATTTTGAAAGAAAAACTTGCTGGCAGCCATTTGGGTTTGGATGGAGTTTGTGGTGGTAGATTTCCCTCAAATCTCTCTCACACAAGCCCTCAAAGATCATGAAAGGTTTTGATACCTTGTTGATTTTTTTCAAACAAAGAAATGGAGAGAAAATCAAGAAGAATATAAACGAAGATGGAGAGGAGTATAACATTCCAACTTAGATTTTTCATTAACAATGTTTGTTATATATAGCAGAATACAAACTTTAAAACAATTCAAAATTCAAAATTTTTTTGTATTTTTCTAAGCAACTATTCTACATAAAAAGCAACAATAAAAGTACATCTAAAACATTAAAAGACAACCAATTTTCATACATGCTTGCTATGACTCTACAGCCACTTTGTAGCCTTTCATTTCATTTGCATTTCATTTATTGTTCATTATAGCTTCATCTTCATTAACATTTACAACTTAGCTTGCTGCACATTTTTGCTGTCATTTGACAGCTTCTTTACCATCATATTTACAGCTAAATTGTTGCCATATTGGTTGTCAAATTGCAGCTTCATTTGCTATCAATTTTCAACCTCATTGCTACTGTTTCATGGCAGTTTCATTTCATCATATTTTATAGGTTTGAATGCCACATTTCTAATAATATTTCCAATAGTGTCTTTGTCGTTATTTTGGCCTTCTAATATATCTAGAGTTTTCTGACTTTTCAAATTTATCTTGTTCTTGGAGACATTGAATTTTAATAACAATCTCACCATCTATTATAATGAGAAAAAAAATATTGTTTAACTTAGAACTAATATGCATCTATACACTAAAAATAAAAAGGTTGACTTAAGTGGATGCATGAGACTGTATCTGGGGATCATTATTTAATGCAGCTATCTGTTGGGTTAGGCATATCCCTCCTATGTGGAGAAATGACCAATATTTGTTGGACTAAGCCCACACTTGTTAAGCCCACTTGAAGTCACATTTTGCAATCTTTTAAGACAAAGAATGAAGTCTAATTTGGATAGCAGAAGGTGAAGAGCACGTGAGTGGACCAATCGACAGAAAGGGAGAGAAAGCAGGGGAGAATTCTGCAAATTTGGTACAATGCATAGTTTTGCAACTTTGTCCAATCCGCAAAAATTCATCATGGATTGAGCTGAAATTTTGTTTGAGGGTTCACAAGACATTAATCTACATTTTCAACTGTTAGTTTTTCATTTGAAGCTCTATAGGTTCAATTTTTGTGTCCTGAACAGTAACTCGTGTTTTAGCGACTGTCTCCCTTAGTGGTCCCATTTTCTTTGTTGGTTTGTGAGCTATTGTTCCTCTTATTTGATGCTGTTTTTGTGCCTTTTTTAGAAGAGTATATTGTGTACTCACTTTTATTATAATGGAGCTATTCTCAGTGGACTAATGTCACGTGATTTTTACCCATTTTTGAGGTTTTCACATAAAAATATTGTCTCTTGTGTTGGTTGCTTTGCCTTAGCTATTTTTACTATTCTGCATATTTATAGCTATTGCCATAATTTATTTGGACTTAATTTAGCTTGCTCCTAACAATTTCAAATAAATTGGGGAAGATTTTGGTGTTGCTTTTGTTTCCGCTATGCTTAGGTGACATCCTGTTCTTCCCAACACCATCTGCAATACGGTGTTTCCTTCATGGTCCTCCTCATTCAACACTACCCTTTCCCAAGTTGTGCTATCTTTGTGGTTACTCCTGCAAATCCAAGAAGCCAAGAGTTTTGCAGCTTCATAGCTTTTGTTTTTTACAGCAACCTGGAAAGCAGTCTGGCCATGGATGTTCACATCTGTGATGTATTCAGGACATGCCTCCAGAAACTCAACTAAAAGATCCAGTGCTTGGTCAGCTGCAAGATGCAAAGGGTTACCACTCTTGCCTTGGACACGAGCCAGATCTTTGTCGATTTTTAGCAGTTCCCGTACCACTTAAGCTTGATCATTTTGCACGGTTAGATGCATAGGGCTTAACCCAGATGGGTTTAGCTTTCTGGCAAATGATGGCTTTAAGTTCATCATTTCCAAACCAAATTCAACATACCTTTTATTTTCAGTTGTAATTTGTTCATCATTTTGGGCCGGAACCAACTGTTGAACAGCTATGTATAAGGGCGTTTGAGCAAAAGGTCCATCAATTCTTCCCAGAGC
>BPVZ01000005.1:3530098-3543616 GCA_020521535.1 Rubroshorea leprosula
TCCCCCATTTTAACAATTCCATCATCCATGGCAACTGGAAACAGAAAACGGATATGAGTGAGTGAGAGAGTGAAAAGGGTGATGAAGAAAGATAAGGAGAATACTCAACTAGTCGTGAAGAAACACAACTAGTCTATATAAGTATATAACAGTGGAAAAAAATAGTGAAAAGGGTGATGAATGAATTAAGGAGAAGGTTACGCTTATGCAGGCAATCTATAACTTGTTAAGTTGCTCCTTTTCTTCCTAGAAATTTCAATTTGGAAACTTCTCAGTAAGCTTCTACTTCATCTTCCTCCTAAACAAATGCGACAAGAGACAATTAATTTGTCTAATTATTTGATCAAAATTCTTAGTTGATTTTATCCCTCTGCTATTCAATTTTCTTTTAATTAACCTTTACAATTTCTCTAGTTTAACTGAAATGTGTAAGAGCAGTGCTAAATGGATTAGGCATTTTTTTCTTAGATTGGTGCAAATTGCCATTCATTTAAAAATAATAATAATAAATTAAAAAAAATTCATTCCACACCAATATTTTTACACCTCAATTCTATAATATGGACGATATTTACAAAAAAACAAAGGAAATGTGGACAATATATAGTTCCTATTCCTCCCAACATCTTCCGGTGTCCCTCTGGTTCTTTCAACCACAAAATTTTCTTGAAGTGGACCAATTAATGGAGATATATGCTAACGTTCTATTTTTTGGGTAAAGACCAAAGGGAGGTCATGTTTGGAATATTATTTTGACTATGGTTACAGTGTTCACACCATAGGAAAGAGCTAACGCTAGGAGCTCGCGACTGCTCTCTCAACGCCACTATGACTCAGTCAATGAAAGTAACGAAGGTTGAATTAATATTTGGTTTGATTTGCCGAACCGTGGAAATTGGGTTGCATGAATTAATTATTGTCACTGTTAGCAGTATAGTTCCAATGGTGCCATGCTCGGTGCGTAATATCACTTAATTGATGATATCTTGTTACTCTCACGAGTCTGATAAATTTGCAGTTTTTCTGAAAACAAGATGCATCCAAAGCCAAACCTGTTTCTTCAAGGGTACATATATCTGTTTCTTCAAGGATACATGTGCAGAGAAAGAGCTTGTGCAGAGTCTAATTATCTAATCACAACCATGCTGTTGGGATTAGGCCCAACACCCACTTTGGGCCACATGCAGCAGGCCCAATTACGCACCCGCAGGCCCAAGAGGAGGAGACATACCCACGTGGGCAGCACCACGTGGGCCAATGAGAGGCTTACATGTGCAGATACATGTCAGCACTTGGGGCTATAAATACCCCCCAACCACCTCTGAAGAAGGTAATTAATCTCTACGCTTCTCTCTCTGCAATTACTCTTTGAGAGCATCTCTCTCTAGAATATTGAGTATTGCTGACTTGAGCGTTGGAGTGTTTTCCCCGAGGAAACAACCTCGGGATTTTCATGTGTAGAAGCAGCTGAGGACTTCAACAGCATTGGACTGCGAAGCTACCGAAACATTGGCGCCGTCTGTGGGAAACTCGAATAAAAAGCTGTGTGATTTAACCTGCTGAAAAACAAAATGGTCCGTACCTTTACAGGAGAACATCCCCCAAGATATGAAATAGACGAACAGGAGGACGATCACGTATCTGAGGCCGGATTGAATGACTTTAGGCCGATGCCAAGAAATCTTTTTGTAGGAGGAGCCGAACAGGATCACCTAAGTGAGACGGATGATGAAAGAACACCAACTGGGTATGCAACCCAGCCTGAACAGTTCCAAGCTCCAACAGGAACGAGACAAAGATATGCCAGACCAAACAATGCACAGCGTGAACGACCTGAAAGGTCAACAGAACCTGCTCGGACAACCGAGCTCGAAGAGAGAACCAGAGTTCTTGAAATGGCAATGGGAAGAATCCTTGCCCGCTTAATCCCTGATGACCCCCTGATTCCTTTGCTGAACAGGGATGCACAACCAGCTGCGGTTGTGGCAACTCGAAACTCCCCCGCTCTAAGCAACATAGTGGTGCCGACCAGGCCAAGGGGAAGTGGAAAGCTAAATATCGAGCCCAGCTCATCCAAGCACAGCGAAGAACTGCTGAAGAAGAACGCAGACCTTGAAAGGCAGCTACGAGATGTACAAAAGTCTATAGACGAGCTGAAAAGTCCCAGGTCGTATCAGCAAACTCTTGATTTAGATAGCGCCCCATTGAACCTATCCATCACAGCAGAACCGTATCAAGAGGGATTCAAAATTCCCCACTTAGAGACGTATGATGGCTCGGGCGACTCGGATGAACATCTGAACACTTATCAAGCCATCATGAGAATCCAAAATGCCAATGACACCATGATGTGCAAAGTGTTCCCAGCAACACTTAAGACAACAGCAAGGAGATGGTATCACAAACTCCCCAGACATTCCATAGACTCCTATTCCCAGCTCGCCAAGTTATTCTCCAACAAATTTGCGAGCCAAAGGGAGATTAAACGTACAGCAACTGAACTAATGCAGGTTCATCAGAAAAAGGGAGAGTCTTTGAGGGACTACATGCAGCGATTCAACAAAGCTACTTTGGACATTGATAACGTCCCCGATACCATTTGCTTATCTGCCTTGTTGCATGGCCTGAAGCCTGGCCGGTTTTTGGACGACCTGCTGGAGAATCCACCCAAGTCATGGAATGAAGTAAATGACAGGTCGGCAAGCTTCATATTATCCGAAGATTTTCAATCTTCTAAGAGATGAGCCGATGACAGACACGGAAAAGAACCCAAGCAGCATGAAAACAGAGATGACAAGAAGAAACAGAAGATTGGCGAGCAGAGAGGGAAACCGTCCTCTTATCCAAAATATGACAGTTATATACCCCTGAGCTCGTCACGATCCCAGATATTGTCGCAGATACAGCACTGGGTCAAGAGACCCCCTCCACAGACGCATGATTCTTTACGAACTGACAGAAGCAAATACTGCGACTATCACCGTGTCTACGGCCATAACACAGAAGACTGCCAGAGTCTGAAGGACGAGCTCGAATTCTTGGCCCGCAATGGAAAATTGGAGGGGTATGTGCAGAAGCCTTTTGTTCGGCAACCCACCCAGACCCATTTTGTACAAGAGTACGGCCGACCTCAAGTACCTGGGTATCAGCTCGGTAGCAACCCAAATTCTTACCAGACCGTTCCGTACCCGTTTGAGCCGACCAAAGCATACAGGGGGCGCCCGTTCAATAGGCGTGGGCAAGGACAGAAAACACCTACGCAGAACCAAAGAGACCACAGAGGAGTCGGGTATGGTGGAATACCCCCGCCATCTGGCACAATCAATATGATCTCTGGTGGTATACATGCAGGAGGTCATAGCGCCCGAGCCCGCAAGGCATACGCTCGCCAGGTGATGACAATAAATAAGAACCGGCCTCTTAAGCGTCCATTTGAAGAGGCAGAGTGGGAGAATGCGGCCATAACATTTAGTCCGGCAGATTACCTGCGAGTAGGAGAGCCTGACGTTGTGATGCCTCATGCGGATCCTTTTGTAGCAACAGTCCATATAGGCAACCATAACGTCAATAAGGTCTTCATTGACACTGGGAGCTCACCTGATATCCTGTATTGGAGCTGCTTTCAAAAGATGCAGCTGAACCCCAGCTCATTACAAAAGTATGAAGGGCCTATCTATGGGTTCGACAATCAACCTGTTCCAGTGCAGGGAGTAATCACACTACCCATTTATGTGGGCTCGGAACCACACTTCAGGATGGCTTCAGTCAGTTTCCTGGTCGTCAAAATGGAATCGGCCTTCAACGCCATACTAGAAAGGGCTACTCTGTGCGAACTGAAGGCTGTCATCTCACAGCCTCATCTCTGCATGAAATTCCCAACGCCTCAAGGGGTGGGAGTGCTGAAGGGGAATCAGAAGATGGCCAGGGCATGTTATCAGGATGCGTTTAAGAAGGTTGAGCTCGCTGTAGCCCCTGGAGGATCCCAAAGTAGTAGGCCGACTCAGCCCGGCCAGCAGACAATGAGCATATCGGACATTGAACATAGACCTGAGGGTGTCGAGCAAAAAGCAGAGCCGGTAGAACCAGTGGAAACCGTTCCTTTAAACCCTGATGTGCCGGAAAGAACAGTAAAGATAGGCACTAAACTCACAGAGGAAGAACGAGCAGAGCTTCTGGAGTTTTTTAGGGTCAATCAAGATGTGTTCGCGTGGGTTACTGATGAAATGCCTGGCATCCCGGCAGAGTTGACAGTCCACAAACTTAGCACAGATCCCACCAGAAGGCCGGTGGTGCAGAAACGTCGCCTTTTTGGCCCAGAGAAACAAGCCGCCATAGACGAGGAGATACAAAAGCTGTTACAGGCAGGCTTCATTAGAAGAGTGGAGTACTTTAAGTGGGTGTCCAACCCTGTGCTCGTCAAAAAGCCAAATGGCAAGTGGAGGATGTGTATTGACTTCACCAACCTCAATGATGCGTGTCCAAAAGACCCTCATCCCTTGCCAAACGTCGAGAAGTTAGTGGAGCGGGCAGCTGGGCATGCACGGATGAGTTTTCTCGACGCCAACTCGGGCTATCACCAGGTTCAGTTGCTGTTGGACGACCAAGAGAAAACAGCTTTCTACGCAGGGGACGCTATCTACTGCTATGTCATGATGCCGTTCGGCCTAAAAAATGCCGGAGCAACATACCAGAAGCTGGTCCAGATCATCTTTAAGCTCCAGATCGGCAGGAACATAGAAGTGTATGTAGATGACATGATAGTCACCAGCGTGCGAGCTGAGGATCACATTGGCGACCTGGATGAAACTTTTCAAAACCTGCGCCGAGCACAAATGAAGCTGAATCCCTTGAAATGCACATTTGCTGTAGAGTTGGGAAAATTCCTAGGATACGTAGTATCCCAAAAAGGAATTGAGGTAAATCCAGAAAAGGTTGAGGTCGTTCAGCAGATGGAGCCACCAAGAACTGTCAAGGACGTGCAGCGTTTGACGGGCCGTGTTGCTGCGTTGCACCGGTTTATAGCCAGATCGGCAGAAAGATGCCTTCCGTTTTTCAAAGCTCTGCGGGAGCCTAAGAACTTCCAGTGGACCAATGAATGTCAACAGGCCTTTGACGAACTCAAACGATATTTGGCCTCCGCACCCCTGCTGTCCAAGCCTGTCAACGAAGAATGCTTATACCTTTATCTGGGGGTCACAGAAGAAGCAGTGAGTTCAGTACTACTAAGGGAGGAGGATAAACATCAGAAGCCTATCTGCTACGTGAGCAAGGTGTTACAAGGTGCCGAGCAGAACTACCCATTAGCAGAAAAGGCTGCATTTGCCCTGGTTTACACAGCTCGTAAGTTGCGGGCTTACTTTCAATCAAATCAGATTGTTGTCTACACTAACTTGCCATTGAGAAAGATACTGCAGAAACCTGAACTCTCTGGTCGGCTTGTTGGATGGAGCGTCGAGCTGAGTGAATATGACCTCAGGTTTCAGCCGCGCACAACCATAAAAGGCCAGGCCGTCGCGGACTTTCTGGTGGAGTGCATCTCAGCGACAAAGGAAGAAAAAGCACCTGAACACCCTATCTGGATTTTATATGTTGATGGAGCAGCTAACATAGAAGGATCAGGTGCTGGAGCAGTGTTAGTGGGCCCAGATGGCTTTAGGTCTGAGCACGCACTAAGGTTTAAGTTTCAGGCGACTAATAACGCTGCAGAATATGAAGCCCTCATTTACGGACTAAAGCTAGCGTCCGAGCTGAAGGTACAAAGCATTCAGGTCTTCAGCGACTCTCAGCTCGTTGTAGGCCAGGTCAATGGCAGCTGTGAGATCAGGGACCCCCAACTCGGCCGTTATGCCTCTGTGGTCAACAGACTGAAGTCAATGTTTGTTCTTTTCCAAATTGATAAAATACCCAGAGCGGATAACCACCGAGCCGACGAGCTGTCAAAATTGGCCTCCTCGCAGAACCTTAATCCTCAGAGGTCGACAATCGTTGAGGTGCTTGACGCCCCAAGCTACACCGATCTCGCAGCTGAGTGCCAACTGTTGAGTACAGACCCCTCTACACCGAGCTGGACCACCCCGCTAATAAGTTATTTACAAAGTGGAGAGCTACCTGAAGATCAGTCCATTGCAAAGCTGGTCAGGCGCAGGGCGGCACATTTCACTTTGATAGATAATCAGCTCTACAAACGGGCAGCCTCTATGCCCCTATTACGCTGTCTCACTCCTTTTGAAGCTGAATATGCTGTGAGAGAAATTCATGAAGGAGTATGTGGCACGCATATTGGGGGCAAAACCTTAGCTCGAAAGCTCCTGAGGCATGGGTATTACTGGCCAACTATGGTTGAGGACGCACAGAGCTATGTCAAAAAGTGCCCGACCTGCCAGTTCAATGCTGATAACATTCACATGCCAGGGGAAACGCTATCATCCCTTACGTCTCCCTGGCCCTTTGCTCAATGGGGTGTCGACCTGCTCGGCCCTTTCGTCAAAGGTAAATGAGGCTGCACTTTCCTGGTCGTTGCGGTGGATTACTTCACTAAATGGATAGAAGCTAAACCATTGTCCACGAGAACAGAAAAGAAAATAGAAGAATTCTTATTCAATTCAATATTGTGCAGGTATTCTTTAGTGGCTTAAGTCATTAATAAAAATATATGCAAACGTAGTTCCTAGCTCAGCTCGGTCATCTGCACGCAGGTTTGGCATACCTCAGCGGATTATTGCCGATAATGGGCCGCAGTTCCAAGCAGCAGCACTGAGATCGTTCTGCAATGACTATGGCATTGAGCTCTCCTTAACATCTGTGTACACCCCGCAGTCAAACGGACAGGCCGAGTCTGCCAATAAAATCGTTTTGCAAGGCCTTAAGACACGTGTTATAGCCGCGCGTTCTAATTGGGTTGACGAGCTCCATAAAGTACTTTGGTCATGTCGCACGACACCCAGCTCGGCCACGGGCGAAACTCCGTTCAGCCTGGCATATGGAGCTGAGGCCGTCATTCCTGTAGAGGTCGGTCTGCCATCTGTTAGATCAGATCGTCAGGACGATCAGAATAATGGGCAACTCCTAAGAGAAAACCTAGACCTAGTGGAAGAAGTAAGGGAAATGGCTCGAATTAGGAGCGTGGCACACCAAAGCCGTGTGGCAAAGTTTTATAACAAGAGAGTTCGGGCTCTCGACAGTTTCAGGTCGGCGATCTAGTTCTACGCAAAGCTGGATTAACCAATGCCTATTCGCATATGGGCAAGCTCGCTCCTAATTGGGAAGGCCCTTATATGGTTATTAATATTAAACGACCTGGGTGTTATCAACTAGCAGATCTACAAGGTCGTCCGTTGTCATTCATCTGGAACATACACAATCTTAGGAAGTTTTACAGTTAACGTGTATTTTATTAGTGCTCAGATCGTTACTAATCATTTGTAAACAGTGACTTATCGAACGTTCAACACAGAAATTTTGAAACAAAAGACTCGAATTTCTATTTCATCAATGAAATTTTACAAGTGTAATACATTGGGTAAATGAATTCATTGATTAACACAAAAATACAAAAGAGAAAATGCAAAAACAGAAGAAAAAATTCTAAGCTAATCATCCGTCAGGTCGACGGGGAAAGATACGTCGTTTGGGGCAGTAACAGACTGAGCTGGTGACGAACGATCTGGAGGAGGAAGTGTACGAGAGCGAATAGGAGTTGCGCTTGGTGCGAGCTAAGGCTGAGCAGAGGGGGGCGTGCTGGAAGGCTCAGCGTGCACATCATGGGGGTTCGCCACCCAAGCATCAAAACTTGGCAACCCCTCTGTGTCTTCCCCCTCTTCGATCACAGAAGGGGGCCACACGGGCAGACCCTCCTCGTTCAACTCCCATCTCAGCCTCACCGGGTGTCCGCTGGCTGGGCTAGGCTCTTTCCTTCTTCGTTAATCTCCTCGCCCTCAAAGAAAGCCAGCTCGCCGATGGGGAAATCAGCCCGCACTTGCAGCACCTTCCCACGAACCTCGTTGAAAATGTCCGTGGTGGTGTTAGCAGAAGCAACTGCAACGGCGTCCTGGAACATCTCTGCTCCCACCAGCCATTCAACCCCCTGTGCGCGAGCAAAGCAGACGTCGCGCTGGTGGGCCCTCTTAGTGCTTTCCAAGGACGCCTCAGCTTGGGCGACATGCTGGTCGGCCTGCACCACCCTCTCCCTCAGGGAGCTCAGCTCGTGCAGAGCCTTCTCCCTGTCAGACTCCGCTTTCTGGGCGCGTTCCTCTGCACGGCCGAGCTCCTCCTTGGCAGCTTGGATGCCACTCTCTTTCTCCACCTGAGCCCTCACGAGCTCCTCATTCAGCTCGTTAACCTTACGGGCCAACTCGTCCGCTCGGCTCTCTGCTGACGCCGCTCGGTTAGCCATCTCCGAGCCCTGTAAACGACTGACCTCATCAGCCAAACTAGCTTTCTCAGAGGCCAGTTGTTTACAGCTCTGTTGGAGCTCGCTGTTTTGCACCCGGGCTCCCTGCTCGCACTCGAAGAGTGCGATAGTATAGCTGAATGCCTATCATAGACATACACTCGTCAGTTACAAGAACAAAATAATAAAACCAGCAATGAGCTCGACGAATATACTTACATCCATCAACTTGATTAAAGCAGCATGTCCACCATGCTGCTGAACGTGCCCCTTCGCGCGCAGCCGGTCTGCAGGGGGCACAAAGTTTTGCATACCCTGCAGCATAGCAGCCTGGCACTCAGTTCGGGCATAACTGAAGCCGTCCGGGTATGCAAACCTTGGCCCCACAACGGATGACGAGGTTGGTCCGGCTTCAGCAACCTCGCGAGCTAGCGCTTGGTGCGCACCGGCAGGTCGCGCAGCAGCGGTTGGAGCAGGCTGAGAGTCATTGCTCGTCCTTCGCCGGATGAGTGGAATGTTGTCCTCGGTGTCAGAGTCCTCCCTTGTGCGCCTTCTAGAACTGGAGGGCGCGGGCTCCACTCTCTGCTCAACGCGTGGCCTCTGCGCTGAGCTCGAACTTCGATGCTGCGAGCTACGCCCTAGTGCAGCAGGGGGTCGCTCGTCAAAGCGCGACTGACGCTGGAAGCCGGACCCAGCTCCCCGGCCCCGTGAGCTTTGCGCTCTCTGGCGTTGTCTCTCCAATATGCTGCTCATGACTCCTGCGCAAACAAAAACATAAGACTCAGATCGGCTAGAAACTATACTATTATATAAAGATATACCTTGAGTGTATAGATTTGTCACGTCGACAAATCCGTGAAGTGCGATCTGCTCCGGGGTAACCAAGGCTTCCAGATCCACTAAACCCCTCGCCTTCACGTGATCGAGCAGCCGGTTCTTCAGGTCGGTATCACCAACTGTTAGCTGAGGGTAGTTCATGTACGTGTTCGGCGTACGCCACTCAGACAGACGGGCGGCGAGCTCGTTATTCATCCTTTCAGTTCGTGTATCGCGCACAAAGACGAACTGCCTCTTCCATCTCGCTACCTTATTCCTAATGTTGGTGAAGATCATCATCTTCTCTCTTCCTGAGATGTAGTACCACCTCGTCCCACTCGTAGACGGGC
This sequence comes from Rubroshorea leprosula, assembly GCA_020521535.1. NCBI lineage: Eukaryota > Viridiplantae > Streptophyta > Magnoliopsida > Malvales > Dipterocarpaceae > Rubroshorea > Rubroshorea leprosula. Next base: position 3,539,654 of record BPVZ01000005.1, read on the forward strand.
ACAAACGACACAGGAAGAGCGACCTGAAGACCACCGCTTTGGCAGGCATCCCCAGCCTTTCGCACAACAGCATAAAGCCTATGATGAACTTTATGCTGTTGGGAGTAAGTTGCGAAAGGGCCAGCTCGTAGTCTGCCAGGACGTCAAAAATTAGTCCGGGCAGAGGAAAACGTAGACCGGCGTCAAAATGGTCTACGTATACTGGCACCCAGCCCGTCCGTGACACTGAACACGCCCGTTCATTTGGCGTCCCAGCTCGGATCAGGATGGTCCTGGGGATTTGGAATCGCCTCACCATTTCTTCCAGCTTCTTGTACCCCTTCACCGTGGCCGCACCGTCAGCGACCTCGTGATGAAGCACCGCCCTGAACTTGAAGCCGGCCGGCAGAGTCTTCGGAGCCTTGCGAAGGTTGTCCAACCTTCCGCCGAGAACCTTGCTTTCCCACCCTTCGAACACCACCACCTCTGTTGCTGCACTTGTCACCGGTGCACTGCAGCCTACCTCCTCAACGCCCTCCGCCCCACTAGGAGTCTCTTCTGTTGACGAATCACTGGAGGTTGAAGGCTGATGGCCCTCAGAACCACCACTTACGCTCGAACTGGCGTCGCTCCCAGGCGCGGCGGTTCTCGGCGAATCCTGCAACTCCGGCGGCACTACCATCGCGATAGGCTCTACGGATATCACATCCACATCCTCCTCTTCATCTTGGTTACCCCGGAATCCTTGCGCATCGTGGAAAGAAGTCATTTTTACCTGAGTAGTTGAGGTTAAAGTGCTTCCTCTGGAAATCTGGAAAAAATGGCCATCAATATCTCTGCAATTTTCTCTGGGAAACGTATGAAAACACTTAGCAGTGAAATGAAACGAAATGACAAGCTGTTTGTTTTGTTTTGGCTGTTCAGATGGTGCTCCGTAAACGCCGTACGCGCGTCTGCAGCCCTCCAGTTAAGCGTGTCCACGTGGCAACCATTTATGATTAAAAGACCAATACGCGCCGTTTGCAGCTGTCACATCCCCTCAAATGCTGAGCCAGCATTTATTGCGGGGAGGCAAAAGGGTGTCTGTTAAAAGCAGAAGAATACCAAACGCCCTAAGCAAATCTCCTCAGAGATTCGCCACAATTGTTGAAAAATCTGAAGGACCAGATCGTAATAAACCCCCATGATCAACTCGTAACAAATCCGCAATCTCAGCCCGCCACTAATCAGGGATCTCTGAAGAGATTCCAAATTCGAATCTCTAGAGATCAGGCCGCACGAATCAATGATTCTTTAGAGTGGCGCTGAAGTGGCGAATAAGGTCGCTCATCTCGGCCGTCTAGGGTCGTCTTGTTCAACTTGTTCAGTAGACAAGGTCACCCTTGCTCGTCTGCTCGACCCTCTAGTTAGCGTCGAGCTTGGCTGGTTTTAACACCAACTCCTTGTGCCTGCTCAACAGAAGGCCGGCATATACTTTCACACCCGGCCAGGAACAATATCCTCGGGCCGTTCAGGTCGGCCATGTATGAGGTCGTTCATGGACGCAGAGTATCCCTTTTCATCATTAAGGCCAAGTACCACGCTAACAAGGCTTCCATCCAGTTCGTCAACCGAACGCTGAGGGGGGAGTAATGTTGGGATTAGGCCCAACGCCCACTTTGGGCCACATGCAGCAAGCCCAATTACGCACCCGCAGGCCCAAGAGGAGGAGACATACCCACGTGGGCAGCACCACGTGGGCCAATGAGAGGCTTACATGTGCAGATACATGTCAGCACTTGGGGCTATAAATACCCCCCAACCACCTCTGAAGAAGGTAATTAATCTCTACGCTTCTCTCTCTGCAATTACTCTTTGAGAGCATCTCTCTCTAGAATATTGAGTATTGTTGACTTGAGCGTTGGAGTGTTTTCCCCGAGGAAACAACCTCGGGATTTTCAGGTGTAGAAGCAGCTGAGGACTTCAACAGCGTTGGACTGCGAAGCTGCCGAAACACATGCCAAACTGAACGCATAAGATTCGATTCTTTACCATTTCGACAAAAACATCTCAAAAGAAGAGCGAAGAAAAATGGAAGATCATTTAACAAGGAAGAAAAAGACCTCACACACTCTCACACTCCGCAGAATACAATGGTATTCTCAATCCTAAGCATGTTCTTCCTAAACTGGTAAGTTACTGTGAACAAGTACTTTAAACGTTGAATATCTTAAAGGAGTCTACCGCAGTGTATAATCGCTCTTTCATCTTATCCCATCTTCTCTGATTGGCCCCAGTCGTCAAAGAATAGAACTTACCTGACATGAAGACGCAATGTATTTGTCTAAAATAAAGGAAACTCAATAGAATCATAATGCAGTGAGCACATTGATCATTTAGAAAGAAAAATGTCATTTAGTAGGGATTGAAAGAGGTATTTCTTGGCACATGGCACAGGTAAGCTTAGATAAGAACAGATGTACAGAAAACAGCATAAGCTGAGAAAACACAAAATAGAAACTGCCACCACCAAGCTTGAGGGACTAGTTGGATATGATTTTTCCACAGAACTTAAGAAACAACTTTGAGATGGCAAGAACAGAATTTCTGCTAAGAACTACAAATGATACGACAAGACACTACCGCAACGAATGGAGTGTGTTCACTTTGTCCATGGCAGCCTTAACAGAGTTTCCATAATGCATTTGGTACTTAGAAATAGAGAAATATAATGTCTGTGTCCATGGCAGCCGTTGAAACTAAACTGAGCTTGAAGCTTCTGGTAGACACGAAAAGCCACAGGGTACTCTATGCTGAAGCTGGCAAAGAGTTTGTTGACTTTCTGTTCAACTTACCGTTTCAGCCTATTGGGTCGGTGATAGCAATTTTGTCTAAACAAGGGATGGTTGGTTCCCTTGGAAAGTTTTATGAGAGCGTTAAGACTTTAAGTGATACATATAAGCAGGCATCTCAGGTGGCCTTGGATGCCCTGTTAAGTCCTACAGTTCATACATCAGCAGCTGTTCCTCAATTGTTACCAAACATTCAGATGACAAATTCTACGAGGTTTTATGGGTGTAGCAGGACCTACAATACTAGCTGTTATAATCCTGTGACGAACGACCCTGGTGTCAAATGTCCTAGTCTTGGAACATCAATGGACAGGCAACAAAAGTATGTTCGTGATCCACCAAATAAGAATTCTTGCTCAACTGAAGAAGGTTATGTGAAAGGTGTGGTGACCTATATGATCATGGATGATCTAGAGGTGAGACCAATGTCTACCATTTCAAGTACCACCATGATCAACAAGTTCAATATCAAAGATATAGGGGTGCTTGAAGAGAAGGTTGATGTGGGCATGGACCAGTTGTGGCCACAAAATTTTCAGAATTCTCGCTACATTTGACGGGTTCTTTGTTGTAATGTTGATTGTATACACTTTTAACAGTGTGGAATTGCTAAAGGCTTCTTTACATTCCAATGCTATTCTTACTGAAGTATTCCTCAAGAAAAATCCTTATTTTGTAGCGGTGAGCAAGATTGACTAAATGCACTTGAAGGAATCAATTTAGGGAGCGCCGTTCCTTCATATACTCTTTGGTGGGTTTTGCTTATATATTTTGTTTATTGTCCTCCAATATCTAATGTATGTTTCAAAATATGGTAAAATCTGACTTCTTGTTTTATGTTGTTTTTGTGTGAACTTTTTTCAAGTCTTAATTTTTAAAGAAAGACTATGTTATTTACAGTGAGTTGTGCATCATAGTATTTTATCTTTTAAACCAAGTCGGCTCTTCTTTTATTTTCGTTCAATAAATTAATGTCTTACTTTTGTTCAATGCGAATTTTATTTGCCTTTAACAATTCAATTAACCCCAACCATCATAAAAGGTTAAAATCTCACTTTGATTTTTTTATTTTAATAAAAAAATCTCTTTTTAGTTCTTCTACTTAAAAAAGTTTCTTTTTAGTCCCACAAAATTTATTATTAGATCTCTTTTT
>BPVZ01000005.1:3558145-3581152 GCA_020521535.1 Rubroshorea leprosula
ATTTTGAAAATCAATATTAAAGAATAGTATCTTTAATTAATAAATTAATCCATCAAAACTTTAACAAAATTATATTCCTTCAATTTTCTCTATAAAATTGGCTTTTGACCAAACATAGCCTAAGAGATTGAGTCCTGGTACTTCATATTCCCCCATCTTCAAGTTGTACCAATTTTCTTAAAAAAAAAAAAAAACCTAAAATATTATATATGGAAAAAAAAAACAAAAATTACGACATCTTAATAATTAATGTCAAAATAATAATAAAAAGATTAAAATATTTTTAACAAATTAAATTACAAAAAAAAAACTTATTATGTGTATTTGAATAATTTTATAAAAAATCTTGATATTTAAACATTAGGTTATTTTTATTTTTATTTTTTAAGAAATAAAAATAAATATTTTTAAAAAATTATAAACGGCCTTAATTTATTTAAAGATAGGCTGATTTCTACCGGCTTCAATAAAATTGCCCAAACAATTTTAGAAGGGAAGTATCGTGAATAGTTGAAGACGGGAGCTTTATTTTTTTATATTATATTAAGGATTATATAATAGAAGACAATATTTTTTTTTCATTAATCTCTTTTTACTTATTTTTTAATTTAAATATTTTTAATTTAAAATTTAAAACTCTTAATTAATCAAAATATCTTCTTGATTGAAAACAGTAGAAGAAAAGAGTTAATAAGGAAATGTGGACGATATTTCCCAAAGAAAAAGAAATGTGGAAATATATGGTTCCTATTCCTCCCGCAATTTGCGGTATCTCTGGCCCTTTCATCTACAAAATTTCCTTGCAGTGGATGAATTAATGGAGATATATGCCGACCTTTTTTCTTAGGAAAAGACTAAAGAGAGGTCACGTTGGAATATTATTTTGACGAATGTGGCAGTGTTCACACACACCGTAGGAAAAGAACAAAAGCATAGGAGCTCATGACTGATCTCTCACGCCACTATGACTCGAGTCAAATGAAAGTAACCAAGGTTGAATTGTTTGGTTTGATTTTCTGGAGCTGTGGAAGTTTGGGTTCCATTAATTAATTATTGTCACTGTTAGCAATATAGTTCCAGTGGACTAAGTCAGGCTCGGTGGGTAATATACTAATATCCCTTAATTGATGATATCTTGTTATTCTCACGGGTCTCATAAATTTGTAGTTTTTTCTGAAAAAGAGATGCACCCAAAGCCAAGCCTGTCTCTTCAAGGGTACATATATCTGTTTCCTCAAGGAAACATGCGCAGAGAAAGAGCTTGTAAAGAGTCTATTTATCTAAACTGAACGAATAAGAGTCAATCCTTTTCCACTTCAAAAGAACAGGGAGAAAAAATGGAAGATCATTTAGTTAAGGAAGAAAAGGACCTCACACAATCATACTGTTTCACATTCCGCAAAATACAATGGTGCTCCCAATCCTAAGCATGGTCTTCCTAAACTGGTAACTTACCGTGAACACATGCTTTAAACATTGAATATCTTAAAGGAGTCTACCACAGTGTATAATCGCTCTTTCATCTTATCCCATCTTCTTTCATTGGCTCCGGTTGTCAAAGTAAAGAACTTACCTGACATGAAGACGCAATGGATTAGTCTAAAATAACGGAAACTCAATCGAATCATAATGCAGTGAGCACATTGATCATTTAGAGGGGAAAAACAGCATAAGCTGAGAAAACATAGATAAGAACAGATGTACAGAAAACAGTATAAGCTGAGAAAACACAAAATAGAAACTGCTGCCACTAAGCTTGAGGACTATTTGGATGATTACCCGCAAAACTTAAGAAACTGCTTTGAGATGGCAAGAACAGAGTTTCTGCTAAGAACTTCAAATGATACGGTAGAACACTGCCACAAGGAATGGAGGGTGTTCACTTTGCAGTGACTATTTACATATAACCAGCAAGTTTCATGCGAATGGAAATGCATAAACTCCCTTTTCAACAGGATATATGGTGGTGCAAAAAACAAAGTTAATCTACCATTCTTATGAAATATTCACATATCATGATTAGTGTCATACCATTTCCAATGGAAACAGTGCTAAGAGCATGCCGAGTATAGTTTGGGGCCTGGGCAACAAACTCAAATGTGTAATAAGCTTTGCCATCAACATCATGCTGCACCAAACATAGAAAAGCTCACAAATCAATCTACACTGTCTAATATCAACTCAGAATGGGACAAACGAGAATGTGCTTCACATAAAACAGGAAGAGCATGGCCAACAGCAACAATTGAACAGTCAACATGTAAAACACTATTCATATTTCCATGTTTTACACATTTTTGAACTGTAGGTAGGAATAAGAAAGCTCAATTTTCTCAGTTTCCCACTTCTATCATCTATAGTTGCATCCATAGATGTTAGTTTGTTGATATGTTTATCTGTATAAGTTTTAAGACCATTACAAAGGAAACATAACCAAATTGGGCAGAAAAAGGGAAGCATAACGAAGAACCAACCAAACCCAAGGTTCAAATCTCAGTTTGAAAACCAACACGACCTATTTGTCAGAGCAAGTAAGCAACAAAACCTGCTTTGCACTCCTACAATAAATTTTTTGGAAACATACCTCAGAGGCCTTAATTAGCTTTGTTTTCTGGGAAGGAGGGGCCAAAACCTTCTTGATTAAAGTTTCAGCAACCTGTGTTCATTTAAAAATTATTAATAGCGCTTTCTTATGTAGAAAAGACTCAAACTGAAGAATGAACACCTCTATATCTCATTCTCATATGATTAAAAGATGCTGGCACTAAGGAAATCAATTTAAACCTGTTCAGGGGACCCAAAGTCTCGAATATCCTGTTTGCCTGTTGGTAGTGCATTTACGCTAACGCTTTCTAAAGGCTCAATGACATCTTTGAATACCTTGTCTTGACCTTCGATGACTACTTCCTGACAGCTTGCAAGAGGGGAAAACCATTATAGAAATGTGGTCTACAATTAATCATAAGAGAAAATTTCAAAAAGAAAAAAATTATACCAAAAACAATAGCAGCACAAAATGTGTACCTGCCACCCAAATGGATAGAGAAAAGAATATCCATCTTTCTTGTCCGCGACTGCCAGAAATCCCTTTTTATTTTCTGCAGCAACTGAACCACATCAAAGGTGTCCTCTTAGGATATCAGCAGAAATTATTCAAAGAACCAATTCACATAATTATCAGCTGCTTCTTGAGAAGGAAAGAACAACAAGATATAGCAAGTAGTTGGACAAGCAAAAGCAAGAAGTAATTTTCTCTGCATAGGAGAAATGCTCATGCTTACATGAGGCAGGAGTTTGGTTAACCATTGAAACTAAAGGAGCAGTGATCCCAGCGGCAATCATTTGGCGTCTCCTGCAATAATCTGGAAAAGAATGGAGTACAGTTTAAATGAAGATCAAAACTGGTATATTATGCTCATGTCTTAGATCACAGTTCACATATCAAAAATCAAGGCAAAGAACATAATCAATTTGGTAAGGATGCTTGTATGGAAACAAGTTTAATCAAACAGCTGATAATCTTTCTGTCATGCTGGAAGAATGTGTAGCACTTTGGAATTTTCAAGGACTTAATTACAAGAAAACAACATAAAGTTGGACTAAAACCTAGAGAGACTGGACTTGAACCCCGGACCTAAAAGCTTCAGAGCATCTACCTTTGAGCCAAGGATTCCTTGGCATTATACCTAAAGTTCTAATATCTGATTACAGGGTCAATTGGACATCACCATGAGCTCCATTATCAAACACATTATACAAAACTGGCACTTTCAGAAAATTGTCTTTTCAAAGTTTGCAAATTAACTTGGAGTTTAACAGAATCAACATAAAGCCATATATACGCCCTTGCTGACTAAATAAGCAAATTTGTAAAGAGCAACTTAGCTCCCATGATTATCCTTCTAATAACTAAGAATATCTTCCATTTCTCTATATTAAAAGTATTCCAGACAAAGTGATGCTCTTTTTTTCCATTTTTTGCAAGAGCAATAAACATTTCAGTGATAAATCACTTATTCCATATGGTTTCTGGAGAACTCTTCAAGGAAAAGAAACATAATCTAAAATAAAACACCCAGAAACACCTTTAGCATGAGTCAGCATTATCACTCTTTTTGCAACAACATTGAATTACAACATAAAAATTGAGATACCTAGAAACAAGAAACAAAGGCAAACTAACAAAAATTCACCTTGAAAATGAGAAGTGGAGGCTGATGAGAATGATTGCTCAGCCCGCACAATAGATGAAATACCTCTCCTACAGCAAGGAAAAGTATCATGCTTTCTTATCCCCATCTGTTCATAAAACCACTTCCAACTTCATAACCAGATTACAAAGGACAAAACCAACAAACATACTCAGTAACATAACATCAACATACACATAGTTGAGAAAGAACCTGAGGGAAAGTTTTGAGGAACAATGTACGATGAAGTGAGGGTGAGTTCTGCAGTGACACCATTGATTGTAATCAGTTCATTAACAGTAGAGGGATATTGCTTGCTGATGGAAGAGAGGGGGGAGAGGAAGGAGCAGATATTGCTTTGTGGTAAAGGGATTCTCCATGTCACCTATCATTATCTGTCTTGTGTTTATTATTATCCGTTGGGAAATGCCCATGGGCCTTTGCTTGCTGGCCTGTTACTGTGTGACGACACCAAACCAGGCTGCATGTATAGACCATGGACCTTTGTTATGGGCTTGGGTTTTTTTTAAAAAAAATATATTTTATTTTTATTTTTGTTTTTGTAAACTAAGGCATTTACTAATTTAATTCCTGAGCATTATCAACGACAGTTAAAACTGTTTCCTAACATCCGCATTTTCGACATAAAAAATCACAATGAAAGCTCCGAGCTCATGTGCTCCAATCTGTCCACTAATGTCTTTATTTTTTTTGGCTTTTGGTAGACCATCCACCATGGTAATATACAACAATCTTTAGAACCCTAAAATGATTATCACCATGATCATGAAATATGAAATGATATTACTTTTTCCTCACAAATTTTATCCAAATACTTTATTTTAGTAGGAAAAAAAAAAACTTTAAAAGGTGATGTGAAAAAATAAACTATATATATAAGAGAAAAATAAAGATCAAAACCTTTTAAATATTTTATTTTTTATATTAAAATATATAATAAAAAATAATTATTTTTTATCTTCAATGGTGAATAAAAATTACTATTTACTCCAATAATAAAATCATTAATTTAACTAAATAACTAAATAAAAATAAGTATTTTCAATTCTTAATATTATACTTTTAAAAAAATTAAATTACCTCACCTACATTTCTTGTAATTCAAACTTAAAAATCTTTCCTTTCATGAAAAATATATCCTCATTGAAATTATTTAAGTCGAGTAGTCGAGAGTTAAAATGTTAAAACTGTAATTTCACAAACCTTTATAATTTCCTTTCATTGTTATTACTGGAAATTAAATTATTCTTTATTTTCCACCATCCCTGCATAGAAACAGAGCAAAAGCACTGGCACAATGGGAAAAGCTCACTCGCCCTCACAATGATGTCTGCTGCTGCTGCTGCTCCCCACAGTCTCCACGGCCATGGGCTCAACCCAATTATTATATATTTTTTCTCCCTCGAGCAAACCTAATCTCACCTAACAGTTCAGTAATACCCCACGTGTCACCTATTAAATAATCCCACATAGGACTAATACAGCTCTTATTACACACACCTTAACACAGATCTCTGTTCACTGAAGTTGTAACTCATCATCGCCTTTGCCTTCGCCTTCGCGGGGACTTTATCGTTAACAGGAACAAGAAGACATCAACGGAAAAAATGAAAAACATCATGTTACCGCCGGTGACCAGATGTTTCCACTCTCTCTGTCTCCGCCTTCTTTGATCCGGTATCGCCCGCCCACGCCCACCTCTCCCAACTCGATCAAAGAAAGTACTGAGCACGGCAAACGGAGGTGGAGGAAGAAGAAGAGGAAGAAGAAGAAGGAATCGTGAAGAAGATACGTAACGGATTCTTTGATTCAGTTGTTGTTTAGATTTCCTTCTAAATTTAGCAGATCCGTGTGATTTCTACTTAACTTAGAGGGGTGAGGTAAGTTAGGGTTTTGATAGAGGGAGGTGTTTGAAGATGATGATATCGAGGGGGTTGTTCGGGTGGTCACCACCGCATATACAGCCCTTGACGCCGGTTTCGGAGGTGTCAGAGCCACCTGAGTCGCCATCGCCGTATCTGGACACAACTGCGGAGGGGGCTGCTGCGGCTGCAGCAGCACAGGCGGAGGATGAGGAGGAGATCGAGGAGGTTGAGGAGATCGAACCTCCACCTGCTGCTGTGCCATTTTCGCGGTTATTTGCATGTGCTGACCGACTCGACTGGACGCTCATGATCGTTGGTTCGCTTGCTGCAGCAGCTCATGGCACGGCTCTAGTTGTTTACTTGCATTACTTCGCGAAGATTGTCCAGGTTATGGGTATCCGGCACGGGAAGGGTCCGCCTGACCAGTCGTTGGAGGTGCAGGTCGAGAGATTCAAAGAGGTTAGTGGTTTTTTTTTTTTTTTTTTTTTTTTGAGCTTTTGAAACTATATAATATTGGGATTTTGATTGAGGTTTTCCACTTAGAGTGAATTGACACCATATGGACTTGAGCTTGGAGCTGATAGTTGAGAACCAGGTTTCCCAGTCTTTCACCTTTACAAAACCACTAATTTCGAATTTTACTGGCCTAGTTGGGTGATATTATCCATTGATGATGTTTATATAAGTGAACTCTAAATGTCGGAGTAAAAATAGAAATTGTTGTAAATGGACAATTATATGTTCATATTTGGTAACAGTTTGATATTCCTTTATAAATGGAAAGAAACTGATGCAACATAAGATGGTAACATCTGTTAGGCTGATTTTGTCTAGTTTAGGTAATTTCAGATTTTTATTACTTTTCAAGCCTAAATTAACATTTATGGATAAAATTTTAGGTTTTTCCCCTTTGGATATTAGTTAGGTCACATAATGTACAGGCATTGAGTAGCTTCAAGGGACATGCATGCTTTAGGTTGATCCTCAAGGAAACTGCAAATAAATTTATTCAGTTTTCAAAATCGGGATATTGTTGGATGTACCTTAGGGTATCTTGAATAGTATGAACTTATTTTTGTTAGTTGATTTTTTCTTTTGGTGCAGCTTGCTTCATCCATTGTTTACATTGCTGTGGGTGTTTTTGTTGCTGGCTGGATTGGTAAGTTAATCTTGAAATTAGTTATTGCTCCATTTCTATTATGTCTAATGGATACTTCTTTAGTCACTGCCACTAACTTGTTCTGTGTAACAGAGGTATCATGCTGGATTCTGACTGGAGAGCGGCAAACTGCTGTCATCAGGTCAAAATATGTTCAAGTATTGCTGAACCAAGATATGAGCTTTTTTGATACTTATGGGAATAATGGGGACATTGTGAGCCAAGTATTGAGTGATGTGCTGCTCATTCAATCTGCTCTTAGTGAAAAAGTATGTTCAGTCATATGTTGCTTCACAAGTGGGTTTCCCCCTTTTTGCAGTAATTAATTGCTTCTCTTGAGATTTTCCTGGAGATATCTGGTCTAATCTTCTTTTGGCTTTTGATGATACAGGTTGGAAATTACATTCATAATATGGCTACATTTTTCAGTGGTCTTGCTATTGGCTTTGTCAACTGTTGGCAAGTTGCTCTCATAACGCTGGCCACCGGTCCATTCATTGTTGCTGCAGGAGGCATATCCAACATATTTCTTCACAGGCTTGCTGAGAATATTCAAGATGCATATGCTGAAGCAGCTAGTATTGCTGAACAGGTTCTTCCTTCTTCCCCATATTATCTATCTCTCACGCTTTTTCTCCTCTTTTCAACAGCTGAGTTTTGTTATATAAAATTATCCTTATTTTATGATTCATGCCAAGACTTTTGAGTTTGTATTATGTTTTTTTCCCCTAATAATTGAAGGATTTACATTGTCTGGTGTTTGCCTACTTAGCATTCTTTTAAAAGTATTTGGCTAACTGTGAGGTTTTATTGCCAGTTGGCATTGTTGGCATTCTATGTAGCATTTTGACGTGGCTAGTATTCTCAGAGCATCTTTTGCTAGAGCCTTATATGTGCATGGTTTCTTATTTTATGCAGGCTGTCTCTTACGTTAGGACTTTATATGCATTTACAAATGAAACTTTGGCCAAATATTCATATGCAACCTCACTACAAGCAACTCTGAGATATGGCATATTGATCAGTCTTGTTCAAGGTCTTGGGCTTGGATTTACATATGGGCTTGCAATTTGTTCTTGCGCGCTACAACTTTGGGTTGGAACGTTCTTAGTTACAAAGGGCAAGGCTCATGGTGGTGAAATTATAACAGCTCTCTTTGCTGTAATTTTAAGTGGGCTGTAAGCAGCAATTTCTTCGTTTCTCTCTTTCTTTCTTTCTTTTTTCTTTTTTTTTTTTCTTTTCCATTGCAACTCTTTCTTTCTGCTTACTTCTTGTTAAGTTACTGCCCTCCCTTTTTTTGTGTAGAGGGCTGAATCAAGCAGCGACAAATTTCTATTCCTTTGATCAAGGACGCATTGCAGCTTATAGACTTTTTGAGATGATAAGCCGGTCATCTTCTGTGGCAAATCAGGAGGGAGGCACCCTGACCTCTGTTCAAGGAAATATCGAGTTCCGGAATGTGTATTTTAGCTATCTGTCCCGGCCAGAAATCCCTATTCTCAGTGGTTTTTACCTAACTGTGCCTGCCAAAAAGGCAGTGGCCCTTGTTGGTAGAAATGGTTCTGGGAAAAGTAGTATTATCCCACTAATGGAACGGTTTTATGATCCTACATTAGGTAATAATAATATGATTGTGTATTGTTGAAGCTCATTGCATTTACTGTAGCAGTTAAGTTTTCTGGTAATTGTGGCAAATGTTTATCCTTGTCATTATGCCAGCTTGCAAATTCCCACATTTCCCCCCATTTCTATGTTGCAGGAGAAGTTCTTTTAGATGGAGAGAATATTAAAAACCTAAAACTGGAGTGGCTGAGAAGTCAAATAGGACTGGTTACCCAGGAACCTGCGCTACTAAGTTTGAGCATAAAAGATAATATTGCTTATGGCAGGGATTCTACAATGGATCAAATTGAAGAGGCTGCAAAAATAGCACATGCACATACATTTATCAGCTCGCTTGAAAAGGGATATGAGACACAGGTGAAATTTGGGAGCACAAGACATATTAAAATGTCCCATTTCATTTCTTTCTTCTTTTTCCTAAATTAAATTCTATGCATATCAGGTTGGAAGGGCTGGTTTAGTGTTGACTGAGGAACATAAAATAAAACTGTCTATTGCCAGAGCAGTGCTCTTGAATCCAACAATCCTTTTGCTTGATGAGGTTACTGGTGGACTTGATTTTGAAGCTGAAAAAACTGTTCAGGAAGCTCTAGATTTGCTCATGTTGGGACGCTCAACCATAATAATAGCTCGACGGCTTGGTCTTATTAGAAATGCTGATTACATAGCTGTGATGGAGGAGGGTCAGCTTGTTGAAATGGGGACACACGATGAATTATTAAACCTTGATGGCTTGTATGCAGAGCTTCTCAAGTGTGAAGAAGCAGCAAAACTTCCAAGGAGGTAACTAGAACTAAATATGCTATTTGCTGGTAGGCTAAAAGCTGAAGTGTCATGTTTGAAAGTCTATTTCCTGTCAGAATAGTCGTTTTGATAGAATGTAAATGCATTTCACTTTTTCTACATGTTATTTGTGTCATGTGTCTTCATCTAGGATACCAATCAGGAATTACAGGGAGACTTTCCAAATTGAAAAGGATTCTTCTTCAGTTAACAGCTTCCAAGAACCATCATCTCCTAAATTGGTTAAATCACCCTCTCTTCAGAGAGTTCCTGCTGTATTTCGCCCACAGGATGGTATTTATAATTCTCAAGATTCACCAAAAGCTCATAGTCCACCGCCAGAGAAAATGCTAGAAAATGGCTTACCTACTGATGCCAGTGATAAGGAACCATCAATTAGAAGGCAAGACAGTTTTGAAATGAGACTTCCAGAATTACCCAAGATTGATGTTCAATCCATCCAACGGCAGAAATCTAATGGTTCAGACCCAGAATCCCCTGTATCACCCCTCTTAACTTCTGACCCTAAAAATGAACGTTCCCATTCTCAGACTTTTAGTCGGCCTCACAGTCACTCCGATGATGTACCAGTGAAAGTTAAGGAAGCCAAAGATACCCACCAGGAGGCTCCATCATTCTGCAGATTGGCACAGCTTAGTTTTGCAGAATGGCTTTATGCTGTGTTGGGTAGCATTGGTGCTGCTATATTTGGCTCTTTCAATCCCCTTCTTGCTTATGTTATTGCTCTAATTGTAACAGCATATTATAGCCCTATGGGTGATGAGCATCACGGTCGTTTACATCATGAGGTAGACAAATGGTGCTTGACCATTGCCTGTATGGGCATAGTGACTGTTGTTGCCAATTTTTTGCAACACTTCTACTTTGGTATTATGGGAGAGAAGATGACTGAGCGTGTACGCAGAATGATGTTTTCAGGTGCTTGAATCCATTTTAAAGTGAAATAGTGAATTTTCCATTTTTTTCTCTTTTTTTTGGAACAGAATATATTAATGCAATAAAGAAAAAGGAATGTGATTAGCCTTTTCACTGCTATTATTTCACAGCAATGCTGCGCAATGAAGTTGGGTGGTTTGATGAGGAAGAAAATAGTGCTGACACATTATCCATGAGATTGGCAAATGATGCTACATTTGTGCGGGCTGCTTTTAGTAACCGACTTTCAATATTTATACAGGACAGTGCTGCTGTTATTGTTGCAGTCCTTATTGGGATGTTGCTACAGTGGCGATTGGCACTTGTGGCATTGGCAACCCTGCCTGTTCTCATTGTTTCTGCCATTGCACAGGTTTGCACTTTCTGTTTGATTTCTGAAGTTAATTTTGTTTATACATGGTATTCAATTGATATTTAGGAGTTTTCAGGGTTTTGAAAATTATTTTGAGCCTTTCACTCATTAGTTGCAGATTTAATATTGCAGAAATTATGGCTTGCTGGATTTTCGAGGGGCATTCAGGAGATGCATAGGAAAGCATCATTGGTCCTTGAGGACGCAGTTAGAAACATTTACACTGTTGTGGCATTTTGTGCCGGTAACAAGGTGATGGAGCTCTATAGACTGCAGCTGAAGAAAATATTGAAGCAGAGTTTCTTTCATGGAATGGCAATTGGGTTTGCTTTTGGCTTTTCGCAGTTTCTTCTTTTTGCATGTAATGCTCTTCTACTTTGGTACACTGCAACATCTGTTAAAAATCACTACGTGGATCTGCCTACAGCCCTCAAGGAGTATATGGTTTTCTCTTTTGCAACTTTTGCACTTGTGGAGCCATTTGGATTGGCTCCATACATTCTTAAACGACGGAAATCTCTCACTTCAGTATTTGAAATCATAGATCGGGTGCCTAAGATTGACCCAGATGATAACTCAGCGTTGAAGCCACCCAATGTCTATGGAAGCATTGAGTTGAAAAATGTAGATTTCTGCTATCCAACACGCCCAGAAGTGTTGGTATTGAGCAATTTCAGTCTTAAAGTAAATGGGGGACAAACTGTTGCAGTGGTGGGAGTTTCAGGATCTGGGAAAAGCACTATAATATCTTTAATTGAGAGATTCTATGATCCAGTTGCTGGTCAGGTTCTACTAGATGGGCGAGACCTAAAACTCTATAATTTGAGGTGGTTAAGGAGCCACTTAGGTCTTGTTCAGCAAGAACCCATTATTTTTTCAACAACTATCAGAGAAAATATTATATACGCAAGGCACAATGCTAGTGAAGCAGAGATAAAAGAGGCTGCAAGAATAGCCAATGCTCACCATTTCATCAGCAACTTGCCTCATGGTTATGACACACATGTGGGGATGAGGGGTGTGGACTTAACTCCAGGACAGAAACAGAGAATTGCTATTGCTCGAGTTGTTCTGAAGAATGCTCCTATCTTGTTATTGGATGAAGCTAGCTCATCCATTGAATCAGAGTCAAGCCGAGTGGTGCAGGAAGCTCTTGATACACTAATAATGGGGAACAAAACAACCATTCTGATAGCCCATAGAGCTGCAATGATGAGGCATGTTGACAACATTGTAGTACTTAATGGTGGTCGAATTGTCGAGGAAGGGACTCATGATGCCTTAGTGGCAAAGAATGGGTTGTATGTCCGATTGATGCAACCACACTTTGCAAAAGGTTTGCGTCAGCATCGACTGGTTTAGATTGGATGTGTATTGGTTGTAACATTGGTTCTGTATAGTTTTCATTCTCCTCATTTTGAATCCCTGGAGGAAATATTGACATCCATTGGCTTTCCTCGGATATCTATCAGAATTTCCAGACCTGGAAATTACAAATGAGAATGATGCGGCTTGTAGGCTTGTAATGATGTGTATACGGATGGACAGATCAAACAGCAAGTGAGAATGGTGAGGTTTGTAACGATATCTACACTGTTAAGGTGGGTGCTTATAGCAGCGGTTGTAGTTACACTGTTTAAAAAAGTAGGCCGTAGAAGTAGAGATTTTGAGTTTGGTTACTCGTGGGGTGATAGATGCATATTCTTTTCGGAGGCAAAGAATCCTAACTTGGGTTCGTGCTCTGTCTTCATAGTATATTGATTTTGGTTTATTAATTATAGAACTGGTTAACTGTAATTTTTGTCCTACTAAGGTGTGTTTTTGGGATCTTTCATTTTTCTCCCCCTTTTTTTAAGAATTTTGAACCCCCATAATTTCTATGACTGGATCCACGTGTTTGGATGTATATATCATCTTTTTGAGTAAAGCTTTGGAAATTAGAAGAGCAAAAGGTGATTTTGCAATTTCTGCAGGTAATCATGTAGGTAAAGTCCGCATCCTATTTGCATGTCCTTCCTCCATTGCTGAAACTATGTTCACATTTTTAAATAAGAAAAATCAAAAATTTATCATTATATTTAAAAATGGATAAATTTTATATTCTAAAAAAAAATTGCAAAAATTATATTTTTATTCGCACCATTTTTCCCTTGAATTCAAATTTACAGGAAATGGTGGTCACCGAGAAGATAAATATAAATCACGTGAAGAAAAATGCTATCGACTAGGAACAGGTAAACTGGAAAACTTTGCCATCAGCTGTATTCAATCAAGGTATCACAACAATTCTCTCTTCAGAAGGTACCCGTTGCCCGGCATTGTAAAACAGAAACAGCAGATCAAATATCAAGCACCCTGAAAGAGTCTGCCACCACTTTCAGCGTGTTCCGAACTCTCCTCCACCGCCTTTCATTGGCCCCAACAATCAGGGTGTAATATCTCCCTAATGAAAAATGAAAACTCATTTAGCAGCATCAAATACGTAAGAGTTGAGCATTGATACATTATGGCTAGTTTAACTTCGATCAAAGACTCTGAAATACTCTGACTCACCGTTTGCAATGGCTATGGTTGCAAAGGAAGTGCTGGCGTAGTTGGGAGAGGTAAGTCCGTACTCAAAAGTGTAATAGTTCTTCCCCTCTATCGTTTTCTGCACTCAGTAAACCCAGGTCCCAGATAGTTTTTCGACTAACCAAACCAAAAATAAGGCAACTTATGTCTTCTGGGAATTTCAAAGATATACAGAAAGATTTCAATTCACAGTAAACTTGAGCATTGAATACCAACCTCTTGCATATCAATTATATTGGGAACTTGGTTTGGCGCAGCATACACATGTTTCACCAAATTGGTAATAACCTGCAACATGAAAGAAACGTGTGCTTTTTGAAGGAAGATTTCTTTCTTTACAACACCTTGAGAATGAGAAAGAAGTTTGATTCCTTACCTCTTCCATTGGGCCCAAATCATGGATGTCTTTCTTCTCAGTTGGTATGAATCTCACCCTAACATTCTGAAGTTGCAGATACCTGTCCTTAAATGCAGAATCATGCCCTCTGTAGTCAAATTCCTAAACAAGGAAAACTCATCATTTCACAACAGTTTTTCCAAGTTCATTAATACACTTTTCACATTGAGGTGTAGCTCATGCTCACCCTCCAATCTGAGGGGTAATAGTAAGAATATCCATCTGGAATGTCAACAAAAGCACTGTAATTCCTCGGTATCTCTGTAAAGCGACAAAAGCAAGATTTGATATGGTTTATCAAAAGGGTTATGAATTAACCTAACAGTCTCCAATCATCCTATTATGGAGACAGAAAATTTCCAGCTTTATGATACCTTGAGCAAGAAGGGAACTTGCAGGGAATAAACTTGCGGTCAGTGCTCCAACTCCCAACACTAGCAGTCTTCTCTTGCAATTGCCTAAAGTTTCCATGCATTGCAGCAAAAATGAAAGAACCAGACAGAAAAAGGAGCAAAGTAAGTTGAAAATCAACTCAACGAATCTGGGTATATCACCTGTTTGATGATTGTCCTCAAACAGAAACAGTATAACAAGTGAAATTAAAGAAAAAAGTTGAGAAGCTGAAATGGGTATCTTACTTTCTTCAGTAAAAGAGGTCTCTTTACTACAGTCGACAGTATTATGCAAAGAAAACGAAGTAGCTCGATTCATCAACTCATTCGTATGAGGCACATTCAGCTGAAAATGGAAACAATTCAAGAGAAGAACCGGGTAACCAATCAAGCAGAGAACACCCATAGAAAGGAAAAAAAAAACACAGACCTTCTTGGTTAGGGTAGGTGGAGCCAAATTCAAGGAGACTGAAGACATCGCCATGTTTAGAGCTGCAGTTTTAGCTTCAGCGATGCTCATGGTGAACTGGGGACTCTTTCCCACTCTTTGGAGCACAAAAAAGTTAAAACTGGATAACGCACGTGTCACGCACGTGTCATTATTGAATTCACAATGGGCCTGGCCCAAAAAAAATCGACTCCAAGTCTCCAATTGGAACTCAAATGGAGGAAAGAGTATAAAAGCTGAAGAAGGTGAGGAATTTGCAGATGGCAGAAACAGTGAGGGAAGCCATAGCCAAGGGATGGAACCTCTGAAGCAAAATCTTGATTTCGAAATTTGGCTTCGGCGATCATAGCGAGAAACCGAAAATCAGTGTTCAACCTTCGCCGGCTCCTTCCCCTAGACTCGGGGCCGTTTCGTCTTCTTCCTCGCATGTATGAGTTAGGTCGGCGGTTAAGAAAGAACAGAAGCAGCGCGAACGCGAAGAATCACTGACAGGCTTTATACCGAAGGAGAAATGCAATATTGGAGCTGAGTGATCGTGGCGCGCCCTACTTTCGCGAGCGCCGACAGGGCCGACCAGAGCGGTTTTATTGGACCTTTGAACGCCACAAGGGGCCAGTGGATGCGGTGGATTTGTTGGTTGGTATTGAAAAAGCAACGTCGGAAAAAGTTTTTGAGATTATGAAGCCAAGGGAGGAGAATCTTAGGTTTGCAGATGTCTCCAATCATCTTTTTAGGCTTCGGATAATGTTTCGCACAGAAAGATGGCTTGACTCTACTCTTCAGCTACCATTGCCTGTATCAAGGAGCTCCCCTCGTGTGTCAGAATCGGGTACTTTTAGTTCCTTGTTAGATGATTTGAAGGAGATGAAATTAGAACCAAAAGATAATTAGGATTTGCGATTCTGCAAAAGACATGATATATTTTTTTTTTGGTGAAACAAAAGACATGATATATGATATTTGCAGTTTCTTCTTCTGTTCTATATTTGCATATCTATTGCTGGATTCTTTTAAACCCAAGTATCTTTTGGTAATTTTGTGAATGATTTCCCTAATCACCAGGTTTAGATGAATTGGGTGGTTGTTTTTTATAATGCATTGTTAAGATATGATATTACTTGTTAGCTTCAATTGTTGAACCAAATGCATTTAGTTGTCATATCTAACTATGTGCGTTTGCCAATGCATGGCCATGTTGTAATGTGTGTGCTATCTGCATTGGTTATATAAATTAGAGATGGTTATGCTTTCGTGTTCTTGTCATATATTGCTTCACTTGGTGGTATTTGTTCTCCAAGGGGTATGATGTTGGGGCAAGGCCGGGATCTAGATGCCAGAATTCTCTTACATTTTCATAATTGGAATGATCTTTGCAGCATGTGATTATGAGTGTAAATTAAAATGTAAGGCAGACTTGTGAGGTGGCTCAGATTAGGCATGTGATGAACAGGTTCTAACTGGCTTAATAGCTATAAACAAATGCAAATTTAAGTTAGTTGGGCACAATGCACACAATATCACAAGCACTTTAGTCAAATTTCTTATAGTTGCTTCAAAACTGCAAAGGTTAAATCTACCATGAAGCTCATACTAGAGGTAGTTGGTTGGCAGGTAATCATCTGGTTGCTTAAGAGGAAGAATGTGTTTTAGTCATCGTCACCAGGGCCTGCAAATATTTTATATTTTTATTCTCATGTTCGTTAGTCCTTACCATTATTTTCATGTTCCTTTTTCCTTACATTAAATATAGGAAAAATATTTAAACAAAGAGTAAAATCGCTTAACCCCATTTTTATACTTTTTATATTCAATGCAATATGCGAGTCTGTGCAATGGTTAAAAAAAATATGTAAAGTGCACAGTCACAGACCAAATTTAGGGAATGCCAGCATCCTAATTATCAATGGCATTCCTCAAGTAGACTGCATACATAATCAGGTATGCCTTCTCTCATTGAACATTTTTCCAAACTTTGGTCTTAGTAAGAGATGCAGAAGTGGTGACAGAGTGAAGATGACAACAAAAGGTTGTTATAGTTTGCCTTGTGTGTTTTCACTTTTCAGTGCGAAGTTCAAGAAAAGGAGGAAACAAATGGAAGATTCGACTGTCCTATCCTTGGTTTATCTTCTGCTTGTTTTATTTTCTCAATCCATTTTCAGTGTTTCCCCATTCCGCTGGATGGGTTTTTCCCTGACTGTGGGGGAAGTAACTCAACAAAACTTGATGACTCTTGGGTTTTTAAACCTGACACTGTTATTCCAGATGTAAGATGTTCTCTTCTTGACATCCTTCCAATAGCCCAACTCTATGATTCTGTTATGAGTATTGTAAGATTGCTCCCTTCTGGAAAAACATATATGGACCCTGTTAAGGCCCACTTCAGCCTAAAACAAAATCCCACGGCCTATCAATGAACTCGCGCACGTTTGATAATGGTTGGTTCTCAACCGCTCATCTTGCATAGATACGTGATATAAATGAATCACACATCACACAATCTCCGCTCGAGACCCAACACGTCATTAGGTCGGCGATCCGAACTCTTCTCCTCGCCAATATTACGGTCCCACCACACACGTGGCATCTCAAGAACAATCTACTTGTCCCTTTCATAACCTGTACTTCACCGACATTTGGCACAATTTTAAAAAGGAAAAAGGCACCAGCTTTTACCGGTTCGTTAGCCGTTATTTCAGGTATGTAAGCCAAACTCTCACTGAACACAAAGCAATACAGAACAGAGCAACAGTTTTGGGAAAAAAAAGAGCGAGTTAGTTCTCTAAAGAATATCTCTAAATTCAAGAAAATGCCGATTTCAAGGATTGCAGTTGGAAGGCCAGTTGAGGTGAGCCAGCCGGACGTACTCAGAGCGGCTCTTGCAGAGTTCTTCTCTATGCTAATCTTTGTCTTTGCCGGTGAAGGGTCTGGGATGGCTTTCAGTAAGACTTCAATTCTCATATTCTGAATTCGTATAGGACCCTCAATGTATTTTTTCAGGAAACAAACAGCAAACTGCGTCTTCTGATTGATGAGTTGGATTTTCTTTGCAGACAAGTTAACTGATAATGGGTCAGCAACACCGACAGGCCTTGTGGCTGCATCATTGGCTCATGCATTTGCACTGTTTGTAGCGGTTTCTGTAGGGGCTAACATTTCTGGGGGCCACGTGAACCCTGCCGTGACCTTTGGTGCATTTATTGGTGGCAATATTACCTTGCTGAGGGGCATCTTCTATTGGATTGCACAATTGCTTGGATCAGTTGTGGCTTGTTGGCTTCTTAAATTCGCAACGGGTGGACAAGTAAGTGATTCCTGAAAATGCCTAATTATGTTGCAGCCTTGTGTGTCATAGACGTTGACATTTCTATGTTTCAATTGATTAATTTTGCAGGAAACATCAGCATTTTCCCTATCCTCTAATGTATCTGTATGGAATGCACTTCTGTTGGAGATTGTGATGACCTTTGGCCTGGTCTACACAGTGTATGCCACAGCAGTTGATCCAAAGAAGGGAAATGTTGGCATTGTTGCACCCATTGCAATTGGTTTCATAGTGGGTGCTAACATATTGGCTGGTGGTGCTTTTGATGGTGCCTCCATGAACCCGGCTGTGTCATTTGGTCCTGCTGTGGTTAGCTGGTCATGGACTCACCACTGGGTCTACTGGGCTGGTCCATTTATTGGTGCTGCCATTGCAGCCATTGTTTATGACAAACTTTTCATTGTAGGTGTAGGTGCTCATGAGCCACTTTCTACCAATGATTTTTAGGATTTTCTCTTCTTTGAATCCCTTGTCAAGATTAAACTTTCTCTTTCTACCTATGATTTGTGGAGAGAATAAAGTGTGAGGCAAAGAAAATGCAGTTGTCCTTATGGTAGAAGAACTAGGGATCGATTGAATTTGGATTTTGATTTCCTTAATTTTCTTAATCGCTTACTTGTTTGTACTTTTGTTTGCAGTTAAATAATCTTTATTTTTTATGGCTTCAATTAAGTCGATGGTTGGTCTTTTAGGAGTGGGAACAGACTTCCTAACTCCATATCAGAATACAGAAATGGTTGAAACATACCTTCAATACCTTCATCTAGACAGATCTATATAAAGAGAACTCCAATTTTAGTCTTATTTCTTGCCATGTCTTAACTAAAAGAAACAAAGACAAATCTAACCTTAAAGATTTATGTTTGCAACGTCAAATGTTTCTCCAAGTAGTTGTGAGCAGGTGGAGAACCTTTAATTACTATAGAGGAAAACGTTCTTGTCTAAGAGTACTGATACCATAAAACGGTTGAATTCACTTGAATCATGGAGTCAAATATGTAAGAGACGGTAATACTTTTGCATTTTATGTGTTGGAGCTGTGGTGTAAGAGCTGCAAGACAATGGCAGTAAAAGCAAAAATGAGAGCTGCAGCGGCGGCAGCATGGAGCCCCACAAACTTCTACATCAAAGTTAATGTGTTAGGTAGAAGTTATTGTATTAGCTGGAAGTTAGTTGTTTGGTAGAAATTACTGATAATGTATTATGAGATTTCTGCTGGCAGAAATTGAATGAAGAAAATTTTCAAGTACTGTTAAAAAAAAAAAAGGAAAGAAAGGAAAGATGAATGAGGAAAATGAGTTCTGACCTCACAAAAAAAGGTAATTCCAGGTGTCTCTCCCTATCCCAAAAAAAACCCCAACATTATGACTTGTCCAAGGTCTGAGGAACTTAAGACTAGAAGCCTCATTGGTAAGATAGCTGACTAAGAATCTAATCTAAGATTAACTTTTTGGTTTTGACAAATAAAGACGTGACTACAATGAAAAACCAAAGATTCAAACAAATTAAATACAAAATCATAAGCAACAGATTTTCCTCCATAAAACATGTGGATTTTTTCGATTTTTTTTAGTCTGCCATGAAACGTGCAGATTGAACCTGCAATAGATGGAGAAATGGAGTTTCTTTCCCTTGTTTAATTCAGCTCTCTATCTAGGGTTAAAACTTGAAATTAAACCATTTTCATGCTTTTATGTATTACCTACAATCATTAAGCTTCTAGCTAAAGAGACATGCTTAATTAAAAAAAGACACCTTGCAGGCACAGTCAAATAATGCAGCTAGGTTTAAACTAGGTTTAAACAACTAATAAAAAAATAGTATCTATATAAAATGAAGAACCATCACACAAGAAAGAAAGGAAGAAAATATAACCTATTGCATTTCCCTTTCTTCACTTCATTGAGATATTCATTAGCTAGAGAAAATTAGGATACAAATGCATCGATATTATAGTTATTCATTTGGATTACACAATGAAAAGAAACAGCAACATCCCTTTGTCCATCTCATCTCGATTTTGACTAATTGATTACCAAGAAGATAAAAAATGACACGGATATTTTTAGGCCTTTGGAGTATTCTGACAATGTAATGAAAATGGATTGGAAGTCAGAACGTCAATGCATGGACAAATTTCCAACAAGACAAGGAAAAAGATATGATCTGTATGATCATGTTTATTAATCTTTATTCCTATTTTTCCGTTTAACTACTGCAGCTTCAATAGAGCTACAGACTCATATGAGCATGGTTGAGGCATGACTCGTTTGTATTTTCCACTGCAGTATACTTGTAAATGTACTTTCTTTCCAGTGACTCTGGTGGAGGATCCATTGGATGGTATGAAGGAACCTTAACCAAACTCCGAAAACAAATTCCATCTGACTTTGTCAGAATCGTTGGGTCCACTGTAACAACTTCTTGTAAACGCTCAGCAAGTAAGATCTCAGCTTCCGGATTGGTAAAACCCTCCAGTTTCACCACTTTGAGCCCTGCCAATTGGTTTTGTTTGCCTACTTCGTTTGAACACCGGGCTTCATGTGGTATACTATCGCTTCTAGGATCAATCTGCACATTCAAGCAGTATATAGTGCATCAATCCATTTAGCTGAGAATCAAAATCCAAGTGTGTTTTTGTATTTAAACTTCTATGTGTTTTATGCTTACAGTTACAAACAGCCTCTCTAAGGAAGGACAGAGTTTCAGGAAGGAGATTAAAGCATCAATGTTGAATCCTTGATCTTGATTATCTATCCACCAGAGCTCTCTTAGTTTGTAGAATTGAAAGCCTGTTTTAAAAGATGAAAGTGATGGACAGATCAATGCCTGCAGGAACAACTTTTAGTTAGAACTGAATCGGGTTAATTAAGGAGGAAACAAGTTATTAGCAGCACATACCTCAAAAGTCCATCTACAAAGTGTAAGAATCTCAGAATTCTTTATGGTTAACAGGACAGGATCAAATTCAGAAACCCTGAAGCTGTCATAGTTAGGCCCTTGCCGGGAATCGAACATGGCATTTGCCAGGTTGAAATGATACTCAGGCCAAAGCCAAGGAAGCATCCCTCGGAACAAGAAAGTCCTAAGTTTGTAGCATCTAACATGGAGAGACTTCAACAGTGGACAATCAAAAATGGTTAAACTTAGAAGCTTTTTATTCGAATCAATACTCAAGGATTCCAATCCATTGCATTGAATGATTTTCAACTCCTCAAGAAACTGAAAGCTCGAAACCATAGCAGAAACTGCTTCACTGCTAAGGTGGTTTACTGATATCAGGTAAAGTGTCCTGACAAAGAAGGAAGAAGGAGTAGGCTGCAGAAGGTTTTGAGGGTTTAACCGTAGCTGCCACCCAAACCTCAGAGGAAATTCCCGGTTCCCATTAGAGAAATCCAGGTGAAGCTTATTTTTAGGTGCAATAGTGGCTGAGAGCACACTATCATTGCCAAAATGGAACTGAAGCCTTCGAGTGTTCCTGACCGGATCCTGCTCATTGAAGTTTGTCAGGAAGCCAGAAACTGCACTGACAACATCTTCTTTGGTTCCATGCTGCACTAGAGCCATGTTCCAAAGAAATCTCCATCGATTCGAAAGGAAAATTGTCTGAATTGCAGATTCGAAAGGGAGTAAAGAGATTATGTAGAAAAGAATCTCATCAGGTAACCTACTAATAAAATCACCTGCCTTTTCTTCCATCACCTGTTTCAACAAGCAACATTGTCTTGTTGAAGTTCAGATTCACCAACTGCATCTAAATTAACATTAAGAACAGAACTAAACCCATAAGAAAAGAAAAGAGGAAGGAAACTCACCCGGATTGCCCGGAAACTGACTGCTCCTGATGATCTGCTATGCAGTTTGATGCTGCCTTTAAAACTTGCTTTATCCCTGTAGACTTGTATCCTAGAGATAATAGGCTATTTACATGCTACCCTAGGATATTAAATGAATTGACTTTCTTGTAGCACTGTTAAATCCTGAAATTGCAAGAAACACTGACTTTGCTAAATGTAAAAGTGCACTTCATTGAGAAAACACTGCTGAAATTTTTTCTCATTAGGGTAAAGCAAGCAATTCCAGATTCAGGTTTGGAAATGTCAAGAAAAACGTTAAGTTACCCAACACAAAGTTTTCCAATGAACTGGAATTGGGTATTTGGGTTGCCAAAAGATTTACAATGGATGACTGTCCCACGCAAATTAAATGTTAGAGCCAAGATCCACTTATAAGAATTATTATTGTTGACTTTACAAATTCAATGGACTATATTTATTAGCATATCTGTAATACTGATATATACAATTTTAAAAAGAATGAGTTAGTCATTTTTAGATTAGAAGAGATTGCATTGTGATCTTCAGACGGATAACTGGGAAATGAACATTGTAAGAACTGAGAAAAATGCAGTTTAGAATAGAAAAATGATTTTGAGATAATTTTTTTGTATTACTTTTTAATACAATTGAATTTATCATGTAAATAAATAATTTTTTTTATTTATATGAAATTTATAATGTTAAATATAATTATTCATTTAATAATATATAAAAATTATATCAAAAAATAATATAAAAAAATTATTCATCCAACACCACCTTCTAAAATAATAATGTGACTGGCGGTGCCATAGCCCATAGGATAAAACAATTAATGACTCTCTTCGCTCAGCTCACGTGGTTGGTAGAAAGCAAAATTGAACGATGAAATTTAAAAAAATAATATATTAAATTCCGTAAAATCAGTTAATAATTAAGGTAATGGTAAGAGAGAATATTTTACATTTAAAAAATAATAAGGAACCTTTTTTTTTTTTACAAAACAATGATTAAAAATTAAAAATTAAAAATTAATATCTTATTTTTTTAATAAAGTTTTACTACTAATCAAAATGTATTTCACTAACAATCTTTTTGAACTGCAGTGA
>BPVZ01000005.1:3590216-3605285 GCA_020521535.1 Rubroshorea leprosula
AAATTTTAGTTTTTAAATAAAAATTAAAACTACAATTATTTTTAAAGTCGAAATTAATATACCTTAACTTCAAGAAATTATTATTATATTATTTTTTATTAATTTTAATCTGCAATACTAAACATTTTAATAAAATCATCTGAATGAAAATTTTTCACTGGGAACAAGTGGCAACTGTAGCGAACCGCAGGATTTGGAGCCGTAGTAATCCCAACCCCTTGCAAAAAGGCAAAAGGTGCAAATCACCCCCTAAACTCAACAACTGGTGGCAAATCACCCCCTTAACCCACTTCACGCGCAAATCAACCCCTCAACTCACTTGCAGTGGCAAATCAGCCCCTCTCTTAACCCTTCCGTTAACATTTAATAATTCGCTCATCAGCATTTCCTCTATGTCTGGCGTGGCCTTCTTTTTGCTGAGATGGATGCTGAGGTGGAGGCACAACTTGACAAATACCTCAAAATCAGCAGATTATGCAAATTACTTTTATACCCTTAAGTTGTTTAGGGAATAAAATTGGGGATTTGGGGATTTAGGGATTTAGGGATCAGCTTCTATCATCTTTGTCTTCTTCCCTTCTTCGTCTTTGTTTAGCAAGATCTGCAATTCATTGAGCATGGGGTTCTTCGTCAAGCTTTGAATCTTATGTCAAATTACCATATTTTGAGGATATCTAGGCTTTTATTTTGTTTGGCAGCTTCTATCATCTTCTTCCCCTCTTCGTCTTTTAAAAATTGAACCTTTTTTCAGCAAGATTTGCAATTCATCGAGCATGGGTTCTTTGTCAAACTCTAAATCTTCTGTGAAATTACCATATTTTGAGGATATTTAGGGTTTTATTTCATTTTCCAGCTTCTATCATCTTCTTCCCCTCTTCGTCCTTTCAAAAATTGAACTCTTTATTATCGAGCATGGCTTCTTGATTGATCCCAGACGCTGTTTTTGGTCTTTGTATTGTTTAGTTTCGTTTGATAAGTTTGCATATGGAAGAAATTATTGTTTTCTGATGGCTAATTTACATTTGATTTAGTTGCATTTGTTGCTCAATTCGATCTAGATCTTTGTTAAGAAGACAAAAAGGGCTCATATCTGTTGGTTTCAAGGGGTCTTTTGGGTTGCATTTCTGGAGAAGATCTATTCTTTCTGTGATTTTAATTGGCATTATATTTTTGTATTGGATCTGGTAATTTTCTGGTGGATCTTGATGTTGGTTTTGCCATGGTTAATTACTTGTTTATTGGGGGAAATGGGGATGGGAACTAGAGCTTTTAAATCAATTTGATGCACAGAAAAGAAGCAATTTTTTTACACCAAATGATATGTAGAGTATTTTATCACATTGAATTTCTGATGGCTCAAGCCTCAGATATGCTGTTTGTTTTTTCTTGTGTATATTATATTTATGATTTATGTTTTCTTTTGTTGGAGTTTTAGAGCTTATTTTGGGTTGTTGATTTGTCGGTGCTGTTGTATACTTTTTCATATTTATTAAGGTTGGTTGATGCACAAAATTACTACCTCTTGCTTTAATTCTGAATAATTTCTGTATCTTCTTAATTTTGTATGTTGGGCACACTGAAGAGCCTACTGGGAACGCCCAGGGAGTTCCACTTCCGGGATTTGAAGATGGCGATGAACAACTTTGACCAAAAGCAGAAGCTGGGTCAGGGAGGAAGCTGGGTCAGGGAGGATACAGGGTAGTCTATAGAAGGGTGTTGGAGAAGGAGAATCTGGAAATTGCCGTGAAGAAATTCTCGAGAGACAGTATGCAAGGCAAAGATGATTTCTTGGCGGAGCTGACCATCCCATTTTCCCATTTTCTTGTTTTTGTCTATAAATTGATTAAATTTTGTCCATAAACAAATGATTACTCAATTGCAATTATTTTGGGTTTGATTTAGATTAAGTTTTTCTCAACTGTATTTTCTAAGGGTTCACCAAGATAATAATTAGTACATTTTTTTATAATTAAATTACATAAAAAAATAAAATTTAACTTTAATTATAATAATTAATCAATTAAAATAATATATAATTGTAGAAAAATCCTCAATTCAATTGGCTATTGTAGTATTTTAAAAATAATATACAATGTTTACACCTCAGCATCCATCTCAGCAATAAAAGTAATTTGTGTAATATGCTAATTTTGAGATATTTGTCCAGCTGTGCCTCCACCTCAGCATCCATCTCAGCAAAAAGAAGGCCATGTCAGACACAGAGGAAGGGTTGATGAGCAGACTGTTAAATGTTAACGGAAGGGTTAAGGGAGGGGCTGATTTGCCACTGCAGGTGAGTTGAGGGGTTGATTTGCGCGTGAAATGGGTTGAGGGGGTGATTTGCCACCAGTTGTTGAGTTTAGGGGGTGATCTGCACCTTTTGCCTTGCAAAAACTCCTTCGTTACAACAAAATCACAGATCTAGACGATCTAGGGTTAGGGTTTCATGGCGAAGATCGATGCCAAAGCTCTGCTCAAAGACAAAAAGTTCTGGTTTGCTTCTTTCCTCATCGCCTGGGCTGCTGCTCTTCAGGTGAAATCACCAACATTTGGTATTCGAAGCATAAAAATGATGGATCTTTTATGCTTGGGTTTCCATTTCCTGTACTGAATTTGAGTTTCTGGGTTTTTGTTTTCTCATTGAAAATTTGGTTCTTTTTCATCTTTGAAGGGGCATATGATGTGGTTACAGAGGCAGGACTCCTTCAAACAGAAATTTGGTACACCTGACCAATCCAGCAACAATGCACAAGAAGGGATGCAGAAATTGGACTTAAACCAATCCAGTAAGGATGCAGAAGATGAGTGGTTCCAAAGGTGAAGCTTTTATCGAATTTAAGTTTTTTAACAAGTGTATGTAAATTGATAGGAATCTCATTTCTTCTTTCTTTAATACTTTTTCTGTGTGTTTTGGAACTGAATTTCACGATGGAAATCTGATCTCATATTTTCAAATGATTGTGTAATTCTGTGAATGTCGAGTTTCTCAGAGTTTGTGGATTGATTGGTTCATTTCTAAGCCCTGTTAATTTTTGATACTGTTGTGAATAGAATGCTGTTAACTAGAAGAGCAAGAGTGTTTAGTCTCGGAACAGGGAGCTGCAACTTTAGTTATCCCACCTTATGCTCAAAGTATTATAGAAATGTGGTACATGTAACAATGATGTTGATCAAAATAAGAGTGTTAAACTAGTTGAAATCTGTATATTAGCTATATCCCATACAATTCTTTGTTGTGAGTTGCATGTGAAGTGTCTAAGATTTTGATGAAAAGCAAGTAAGACGCTTGGATACATATGTGCGTCTTATATTTGTATCCTATGACAATCAAGGAACATAGGATGCTAGGAGGATCAAGACATTGTTTAGGAATCTATTATGGTGGTATGCTGATTAAATTAATAGTGATGGCCCAAAAGGAACTCAGAGAGAAGCCTGGACTATGATTTGGTTCACTATTATTTGGTCTTTATGTTTATGGCGGAATCAAAAAAATCTTCAGGGAGGAAGCGGACACAGAAAGTAAGGTCATTGAATTGATCAAATACAGATCCTATACTTGGGTTAAAACAAATTTATGGTGAGATTTAAGTAAAGATGCATGGTGTAAGTCTCCTAGACAAGCAATTAGGTAGACTTTGTTTTGCTGACAGATCGATTTACTTTTCTATGTAAAACATGTGAGCTATACTCCCGGATGCTTGTATGAGGCAGACTACCCCTTGTACTTCTTTTATGAATGATCTATCTTTTTGCTGATAAAAAAAAATAATAATAATAGTGATGATGTAACTAGATCGAAATACTTGTGGAGTGATGAGGCTTTGTTCTAACTGATTTGGGAAAAGCTCACTCAGGGATCTGAATATGTAAGATATTTTTGGAGTGAGCCTAGTACCTTAATTGAGTCCTGAACAGCATACCCCAGATACTTTAATTTGTTTACAGTTTACGCAATAAGAAATGGTTGTGATGAGAAATTTTTACTCTTGGATTCACGAAGATAGATTTTTTAGGTAGCTATACCTTGTTCTTTGTCCATTGTGGTCTCATAAGAGCCAGTTTTTAAGATATCAGCTTCATTTCCCTGATGCACCCAACATTCACTGTCCCCCTCGCTCGCTCTCTCTCTCTCACACACACACACACACCCACCTGACGGCGCACGCGTGAACACTCGTCTGATTGCGCATCAGAAGGGAGAAACAACAAGTTTTTACTCCCCATCAAGAGACCGAAGTTTTGGCAGCATCTCTACCTATTAGAGGTAGAAGAATTATTCTAAATTTCCCAGTTGACATTCAGCTTTAGTACTGTACAAGCAACCATAATTTTTTGGTTTACATTGAAATTCAAACTCAAATCTCGATGCATCTGAATTGATTTCATAAGGCGGCTCCCCATTACCCATGTTGGATTCACACTAGACTTTCGGATTGGAAGATTAGCTGGGAATATGATAAGGACACAGATTCAACATGACACTTGCATATATGAGGATAAAATAATGACATTTTAAAGTTTGAACATAATATCTCAAAAAATCTTTAAAAAGTCAAGATCCATTATCAAATGTGCAGATCTTACATAAATTATCAATTGTTAGATTGGAATCAATATTCAATATCTCAAACTGTTAGATTTATATAAAAAGAGTTAATAATTTGTGTTATACTTGTGCATATATAAATGAATTATAACTCGGTCTTAAACTTGGTTGGTTGGGAAGCCCTTCCAATCCCAACCAATTTTTATACCATCCCTCTGTTCTCATATCACCAAACCAAAGAGTAAAGAGAATAGAGTATTTGAAGGGTGGATTTGGCGCAAAGCAAAACCTGTGGATCTATCTATTAGAGTAAATAGATATCTAATGGCCACTCAGATCTCATTTTACTTTTTCTTTGGTGATTTTCTGATTCTATTTTCAAACTATCTTGTTCATTGAAAATTGAAATTACCTTCCTCTGCTTCTGATTCACTAGCTTGGAATGACTGCAACCACTTTAAAAAGAAGAAAATGGAAAGCAAAAGAGTTCCATTTTCCTAAGCAAAATTTTTCCCTAGGAAAACACTGCTTGGTAGTGGTTATCTAGTAGTTATGTATATTTCCAATGTTTTTTTCCATGGAATCACTTTCGCAGTCATTTTGATGAAATCATCAAAGGCGCGCCTAGGGAAACATAAGAAAATGGATACCAGCCTGCATACGCGCGGTTAAATGTTATTGAACCAAACTACTGACCTCAGAGGTTCTCTCTTTGACTTAAAGTAGGAAAAATGTTCGGAAATTGCAATCTTGACTTGAAAAATACAAATAGATTCTAGATTTTTATATAACAACAGTCGGCACAGGGCGCCATGCGAGAAAATGCCTGCTAAAGGTAAACAAAAATGAGAATCACAACTTGACCCTTACAAACCAAGCAATTCATTAGATAATTTTAAAATTAGATCTATCAATAAATAAATAAATATCATTTTATAAATTAAATTTAAAATTCAAGTTTTACGATTAATACATAAAATAATTATTTTTTTAAATGCATTAATTTAATGTAAAATTATCCAAAAAAATATTAGTCTCAAAATAAGTAAAACTTAACCTTAAAATACATCAAATTTAACTTAAAAACACTTTTATCATTCAAACAAAAAAACTAACAACTTAAATAATTCAGTGGTTATTTCTTTCCGCATAAAATAAGAGATTCTGAATTTGAGTCGCATGACATACATATAAAGTGGGATAAAAAATGAAAAATAGTTATGTTCTATTGTACAATCAAAATAATATATATATATATATATTCAAACCAAAAATAAAAATAATAAAAATAATAACAATCCATTTGGTAAAGATTGTCCAATCCATAATATGTACATAGGCTAAACCGATGTACGAGTTACATGGGGGAGACGCCCACAATCTTTGGCTATTGCTTCTGGTCGGGGCTAACTAAACAATAGTTTCTTAACTCAAACCAAACGTCACTACTTACATGATCATCTTTTATTAAGGCCTACCATTTATTTCATCCAGGTAGGTGAGCATAGACTTTGTATTACGCACAGACCATCATTCATTTATCTGACTTTTTAGTGTTTGTCACATTACACATCTTCTTTGAATTGATATACAAGTACGTGTAACGCATGTTCATTTATTTTATATGCATATTATTAATTTCCTTCCTAAATTAATTAGAGATTTTTAAGTTATATGGTAGTATTTTTCTTCTTGTCTTAATAAAATGACACCAGTTCACATTTATTTTAAATTTGTGAAGATGATTTTTAGTTTTAACAAATACTCAAATATCAGTTACTTAAATAGTTTAAAAATAATTTTCTTTGCTCGAGAAATAATCTTCCTAATTCCTAATTCGTCCCGTTTGTAAAAGGATTACATTAAGGCCATGTTTGGATCATGCCCAGAATTTTCAGGCATGAAGCATATATGCTCTGCCATGGCTCTATATGATTGGACTCGATCTTAGTCTTAATGGTCGATTCTGAGTATATAGACACGAATGTGGAGTGTGAAAACGAGGTGAGTTAGTGTTGATGATGATTGTAGTGATGAAGATGTATATAATAGTAATAAAATATTTGATAAATTAATAATTAAGTAATATTAATATTTTATTAAGCTGAAGAGAGCAGTGATGGGGCCTTCGGTTTTTGGTAAAACAGTGCATTTCCTTCAACCAGAAACAAATTAAACTTCCCTGAATCAAATGGCCGATGTTGACTGGAATTAATACAATTTTTTGTGTAACTACCAAAGAGTGTCAGCCTTTTGCTTGCCGGCCAATTTAACTATACCATACATCTAGCTAGGAAACTTCCTGAGTGTTATATATATAAATAAATTAAAGTGTAATTTGTGTTGTACTTCTTATAATTATTGATAACAAATCATTTTCTTAAAAATTAAGAGTCTATACTTTTATTAATGATTAAAAGTAATGCAACTGTATATATATATATATATATATTTTTTGAACAAAGTATCATGGGTGTAATTCAAATTTCAAACCCACTAGGGGAAGGGGGGACTGCACCTTAAAAGTACTTGAACACCACTTGATTCGAAGGATCAGGTGCGTAATACAACTGTATATGATAGGCTATATTAGAGCATTCTATATATATATATGCTATGGGTTTCTTTGAATTTTAGTAAAGTTCTAATTATGATTAATTTAGTTGAAAAACTTAACAAAAAGGCTTTGTAATTGATAATTGATATCTCTATTATTTAACAATTATACATTATTATTTATAACACAAATATTTTTATTCGTTTAATAAGAGATAATTGTAGCTGATGCTTGTCCTATAATAATTAAATCAAATACAACTTACATAACTAAGTGACTCAACTACTTCCACGCATTTGAATTTTCAAATTGAAACCCTTGGCTAGTTCTTATCTATAGCTCTAGAAGTCTAGAAGAACTGCATGCTCTAGAAGCTAAAATAATCAATTCTTCAGTTGGTAGAATGTGTCAGTATGTAGACTTCACTTGATCTAGAATTGTATCAAAATTTCTATTTATTGGATAATTTATTGTTGATTTGGACATGAGATGCAACAAATGAAATCTGCCCAACCTTCCTTGCTACTCACGGCAAAGTCATGGCTTACAAAGAGTCAAGCTTCTCTGTTAATAGTAGCTGCATCGATATTCATGGAGTTTATTATAATTTACATGACCTAGTTGCTTGCAAATTTTTCCAGGGTGAATAAATGCCACTCTGGACCATCGACATTATTGGTTAATTACTGCTGATGAAAGTCTTATGGAAAATTAATTTTGACGAATAGGGTTTTCACTAGTTGCTTTTCTACCTTGATAACTAGCACTTATCATTAACAATTATCTCGGCCAAAAAATAAAAGAAAAGAAAAAAATCATTAACAATTATTCATACACGACACTTCCGTTCATTTTTTTTAATGGTTAGGGTGTTTTTAAAATTAATTTTTATACACCTTAAAACTATCATTTTTTAATGATTTTAGGGGTGCATTTTCATATCAACTTAATGTATATATTTAACTTATAAAATAACACTTATTTTTCAATGAATTTAACACTTCATTCATGTTAAAGATGTGTCAAATATATTATCTAATTGTAATTGATTTTTTTAATATGCGCCCAAAGGGCACTTTTTTACATTAATTGACATTGAAAAAAATAAGAGTTGATCTTTATTTAAACAAGTTACTAGTTAAAATGGTTCATATGACATATGTGATAAAATTAATATCAATTTTTTGTCATTTTTAATGTAAATTAATGTAAAAAAATATGTATTAATTGTGCCCTTATTATACTTAGGATATAGGTTAAAAAATCCAATTATAAATTCATTTGTGAATAAAAAAATAATTAGGTATCCATATTCCATATTAATCTTCCTTAAACGGGTGTGAAATTTTGTTTTCAATACCCATGGCTCGTGAATTGACTAAAGTTTTGAAAATCTCCACCAAGAATGCAAAATTAATCCAGAAGACATTTCATTTAAGTTATATTTAATTACTATGTAATTAAGTTTCGCAGTTTGTGTGTAACTTAAGCAAGTAATTAAAAAATGAAACTCAAGTTAAATCAACCTTAGACGTAATAAAGAATTAGCTTTCTTTCACTACTCCAAAGGCTATATCTTGTTGCTGATGACTAGATGATTAAGATTCTAAAGTCTCACAAGAAAAGTCAACAATAATCAATTACTACTATTAATCTCATTATCTTCTGAACAAAGTAAGTTTGAAATTTTAGAAACCCATGTGTGTGTATTCCTCTAACCCTTTTTTTTTTTTTTATCAAAATTGTTTTAATGAAATTAATTTCCTTATATTTTTCAAAGGACAAAAAATTTCATATAGAATACAGAGAGTTGAAAAAAGATAAGGATACATTCCTCTTACCAAACATGACCTTTTTTTTATCAAAATTGTTTCAATGAAATTAGTTTTTTTATATTTTTCAAATGACGAAAATTTTATATAGAATATAAAGAGTTGAAAAAAGAAAAGGATAAGTTCGTTGGAAAATTGAAACGGCCTTCCCTTTTCTTCTAGATAAACACTAAAATTTCATCCTAAGAAACGTTATTGAATGAAATATTCATTTGTTTTTAAAGAAAAAATAAATATTATACAATTAACATTAGAATATCTCTCATATTTAATTTTTTAATGAAATTATCTTACTTAAATCTCGGCCTGATTTCTTAATTATGAATTAATAAGGTCATGTTTGCCAATACTTTAGATCACTTCCACGTGTAACCACAATTAAAAAGTTGTTGGTTATGGAGTCATTTACACAAGTGATGATCACACTAATTAAATAATCTAAGAAATATTATTATAATAAAAAAAGTAATTAAGTAGTTCGTGTATGCACTCAATAGTATTGATTAGGAATTGAACTAACCAAGTTGCACTACCAAATTAAGAGCTTTTAATTTTGTTAAGTCAGCTTAACCTAAAGTTGACTATACATATCTATATAGTTGGGCTGCTTCTAAGTTCCGAAAGTTGGTGGATAATAATTCGTTAAACGACTTCCAGCTTGTTGCAGTTAAACAAACTTTAATTTTATCGCCAAACACGGTGCTTTCTTCTTCAAAAGGTATTGATTTTCATTGGTTCTGCTTTTCCATGGAAGAGAAACAGAAATTGGAAAGTGCTTTTTATATTCCTCCTGTGTGCAAAGCAAGTAAGTTCATATAGGATAAACACGCAGGACTTAGTCTCGTCTTTGACACGTCAAAATTAAAGAGTTAATCCACAAGATGGGATAAGGATAATTTTTTTATTTTATTTTTTTATATAATTTTTACATATCATTAAATAAATAAATGTATTCAACATTATAAGTTTTATATGATATAAAAGAATTAATTATTTAAATAATATATTAAATTATATAAAAAATAATAATATAAAATCATTTCCCAATCCACAGTTGAGTGATTACCACTTCAGAAAATGACGTGGCTAACTAGCTACTACTAATACATTGTTTGACACGTAATACCCAATTTTACACTAAACCTCAAAATCAAAAGTAAGAAAGAGACACTAATACAGCATTTCTCTCGTTTGTTCTTAACTTTCTAAGCAAGACCTTCGGCAGCAGTTGGAAACTTGGGAATTTCCCATTCACATTCATTTTTTCACATCTCTGACCCTAGGCCTAGCTATAAATTCAGTGACGGCTACATGACAACATATTATGTTTGTACCCACGCAATTAGTATACAGACTTTTCATTCTCTAAGGTTCATGTTAAGCTTGTACTTTTTTTAATTAATTGATATAAAAAATTATAAATATTAATTTTAATAAATTAATATTATTTACATAGTATTACCAGACAAACCCATTAGTAAAACCTAATTTAACATTGAAGAATATTCTAAAATGATATTATTCTATTAATAATTACTTAATATTAAATGTTAATAGAATTAAATTTTCAGATTCAATGATTCGTTTTCAAGTTTTAAATGTTTAGTTATAATTAATCGGACCAATGACTTAAAATAAATTTCACATCCCTAGTGAGTTCTGTTGTGTTAAAAAAAATGTTAATATAAATTATCTCTCTTTTACTAACTCAAAAATATTAATTTATTTAAATAAATTATACTATATAAACATTAAAAAAAAGGCTAAATATCAAACTTCGTAGGTTTGCAATAGTGTAACGTAATTATTAGATATATATATATATTAGGATAAAGTTTTTGAGAATGTTAGAAAAATAATTGGAGATTAAATAAAAACCACGAATGTTTAATTTATAAAAGAAAAATCGATGAAGATTAATCTTCATCACATGTGAAACCATGTAGCATGCTCCCTCGCCTTTCCTAGGTCACCAACCGGCAACCGCCGCCAGCCCTAACATGTGTACTCCGCTTAATTTCCGAATAGACACGTACTCACTGTATACCGAAACTGCCATACAATTAACTGCTTCTACCTAACAATCAAAGCTGACTAAATCCACGTGGAAATATTCAATTGGGTTTAAACAGTCATCTTGCGTGCTAACTGCTAAGAAAGTGAGAAACTTCTCGAAGGTTGAATCTTCTAGGAAATAACGTAGGAACCGGAACCACAACTCTTTCCTCTCCATTACATCATCAACTCAGTCATGTAGACGTATGCACAAATGTCGGTTGATACGGCTTCATCAACGCTCTCCGCACTGTAAGTAGTATTTTAAAGGGTTTTTTTATCTTATATTTTTAAAATATAAAATAAAAATGTATTTATTATATTTTTTATTATAAATATATATAATAAATATAAAAATTAATATTAATTTTAATATTAAATGAATTTAATAAAAATTTAATAAATTAATGGTTAATTTTTATTTTTTAATATAAATTTATAATAAAAAATATATTTAATACATTTTTAAACATATATCTTCACGACACATGGTAGGCAAACTCATATTTTATTTTTAATGTAAGGACATTTCTAATTTGTATTATATTTTTCTATTTTTATAAAAAAATTATAAACATAAGTTTTATTTTTAATAATAATATCACATAAAATAATTTAATTAAATAATTGTTACAAATTTAAATAAATTTTTATTTTTTTATATAAATTAATAATAAAAATATATAGTAATTATATCTTTCACCTATTCACAAATTAAATTTTTTTTTAATTAAATCACCAAAATCGCCCATCTCACTTAAGTGCCTTATCATACAAGTAAAGAAGGGCACAACCGTCATTCTGGAATGGTCGACTGAAAAAAAGTCAAAATAACACCGAATCAACCTATAAATAGAGCATACCCCACGCCCACTCAAAACCCCAATTTTACTTCTTCCTCCTCTTTCAAAAAAATTAGAACTAACCTTAACCTTAAATCTTCTATTTCACACCACGAAAAGAAAAAAAAAAATGAAGAGAAGTTTTCCTGAAGGAGAGGTTGAGACGAACCTCGCTTTGGCTAACTGCTTGATGCTGCTCTCTCAGGGAGGATCTAGGCCATATGATGCGTCCACCGCCGGCAGTGGTCGAGTTTTCGAGTGCAAAACCTGCAACAGGCAGTTCCAGTCATTTCAAGCGCTAGGAGGGCACCGAGCAAGTCACAAGAAGCCAAGGTTAATGGAAGGAGAAGGTGGAATGGAGAACCAGTCGACCGCGAAGCCCAAGACGCATGAGTGCTCCATCTGCGGACTGGAGTTTGCAATCGGACAAGCGCTTGGTGGTCACATGAGGAGGCACAGAGCTGGTTTGAGTGAGAATCATCAGGTGCTTCCTAGTCAACAGGTTTTGCCGCCTATTGTGAAGAAAGAGAATAGTGGAAGACTTTTGTGCTTGGATCTGAACTTGACTCCCAGGGAGAATGATCTG
Source organism: Rubroshorea leprosula (assembly GCA_020521535.1). Classification (NCBI taxonomy): domain Eukaryota; kingdom Viridiplantae; phylum Streptophyta; class Magnoliopsida; order Malvales; family Dipterocarpaceae; genus Rubroshorea; species Rubroshorea leprosula. The sequence continues at coordinate 3,602,638 of BPVZ01000005.1, forward strand.
AAGTTCTTCAATCTGGGAAACCCAACTCCTACCATAGATTGTTTGTAGGTTTATTTTTATTTTTATTTTTTTACCTATATAGCTTCTTTCTTCTTTTGAGAATGTTTGTGTTAATATTTATTCATTTGTTACACATGGATAGAGATATGATACATACATGATCAATATATATACTTAATTTCTCTTTTTCTTTTACTAGTATTTGTCATGTTTTTATGATTTCTTCTTCTTCTTCATTTTTGATGTTCATGTTTTTATGATTGTTTATCCACTGGCGTGTTCATGATGCGGGAATGATGTGAATATTTATTTCATTATTACTTTATCATGACGTGTAGTGTGTGTATATATATATAATTGAGAAGAAAGTGAAATTAATTAAAAAAAATTGAAACTATATTGAAAAAATTAATTGAAAATGTATTTTCTCTATACAGCTTCGTTAAAAATGAATTTTGATAGCAGGAAGTTGGATTGTTTTGAAGTCATTGACACATTTGTAGTGACTCTTTTTAATTAATATTTTGGTTCAAAACTAAAAGTCTTCCAAATGAGTAAAATGAATTTTTATTGGTCTCTAACCACAAATACGAGGGAATGAAGGAAATTAAGGTTGGATAAACTATGGAAAAATTAGGAATGACTAAGAGAAGAAGTCATATATATTGGTGATTATCTTCCATAATTTGTGCCTTAAAACCGCGGATAGAAACTAGACATACAATGGAAAAACAATTAATATGTGCTATATATAATGACTCTATCGAGATTGGAGACCCCAAAAACTAACTCTTAGTGTAAAAGTGTTGAGCTCTAACTATAATTATATAAATTTTTTTGGTTTCAAATATATATTTTATATTTATTTTAATTAATATTTTATATTTTTTTTAAATAATAAAAATATATAAAAAGTAAAAACTAAAGTACCCAAAGAATTGTTTTTAAGCAAAATCTAAGCCCAATAAATGATCTTTCTGTCAAAAGAAAATATTTATACATTACTAATTTATTAAATCAACTTACACCGGTATAAATGTCACACTAATTCTCATCTATTAATTTTAAATTTTCAATAATTAATGTAACAATTAAATTGTCAAAATTATTTCTTAAATTTTAAATTGTGTAGTTAAAACTTGGTGTAAGAGTTTCTTAAGTTTATGTTAGCGAGATATCCCTACTCTAATATGTTTATATATTTATTGTTACTTAACCTATGCTACACAGATTAAAAAAAAATATTAATTAATTATTATACATCAAGAGCTCATTTGTCCTCATCTTGATCTTTATTAAAAAATATATAAGAAAATATTCCCTTTGGAAAAAAAAAAAAAAAAGGAAGTAATTTTTATATTTTCCTTAGCAAAAAATACATACATATGGGGAGGATGACTTAAGACATTATCCAAGAATATCAAAAGAAATCAGCATAGAAGAGAGGAAAAATGGAGTATGAATGAAAACATATATATTGCAGGCTCTGGGTGACTGGGTCAGGCCTATATTCATACAAAGCTTTTTGCACTTCTTTTACGGTCCCGTCATGAAGCCCATAATCATTCATCACACTGCTAGGCTAGCTAGCTCCGAAGGCCTAAAATACAACCGTTTTCTGAACCGAAGGTTCAAAGTTACGCATTTCTCTTTTTTCAGTTTTTAACTGGATTTATATAAATATAAAAATAAATATTTTAATTATTTAGAAGTAACACGTAAAACAATTATACTTTCATGTGAAAATATTAAGAAATAGAGTTTAAGATGCAGTATCTAGTCCTAAATTAAATTCGTTAGCCTAATTTTGCTTCCTAAAAAGATTCATAGATAAGGCAATTGTGATACGTCCTATATGTTAATTAACTCGTATCACATGATATGAACTGAGTATAAGCATGATGAATCATGATAATTGGCAATATAATTGTTGCCACATATATATATTGATATTATAAGAGGGGGTGATGGGGATGGGCACAATAGAAATAAATTCCTCATAAAGTTTTGAACACCAAACTTGTAGGGGTATGCCTCTCAACGAAAAGAGCATTCAGTCTTTACCCCATTCGCTAGATGTGTTGTTGCCAGATATGATTGTGAAGTTTAATCGAAATCGAAAAAATAAAAAAGGAAGGATTATCAAAAGGAAAATAATTGATATATTTTTTGTTTCAATATATTTATTAAAAAATTATTATTTTTAAATTTAAATAATAAAAAAATTTAAAAATAAATTTTAATAATTGAACTATAATGTAATGTATAATATGTTAAACTAAAAGATATATTAATTATTGTTCTTATCAAAAATAGCAAAATATAAGTGATTACATGGGGTGTTATAAAAAGAAATCAAAACATAATTCTAGATTTTTCTCGTTTTGGGTTAATTTTTTTCTTGTATTCCAATTCTTGAATCCATTGACAGCATTGTATACAAAGAATAGGCATTAGAGAAATAAGCAATTAATGTGTTCTTATCAACCCACAGGTTTATGCTTCTAAAACAATTGGCTCCCCATCCATCCAAATCCATGGAATTGCAGTCCAGTCCGCATTCATCTGCTTCACGTCAGCAAATTGGAGCCCACTTTAAGGGCATGTTTGGTTGGCTACTTCTTAGAAAAATAATTCAAGAAAACCGA